>CM075880.1:621853-1191853 GCA_038021265.1 Cyprinella venusta | reverse complement strand
ATGCGCAGGGTATCCAGCCAGGAGCTGTTAGAGGTCAGCGACGGCATGTATTAAGTGGGATTGACTGGGCAGAGATGCTGCAAAGCCCCTAAATAATTCACACATCCCCCCCCCCCCCCCCCCCCCCACACACAAGGAGCTCGGCCCGGCCCGGCAGCTTTTCTATCTGAGAAAATTTGCTTTGTCAGCGCCGCCCATGGGTTGTCAGCTCACAGCATTTCACATTTTTCTCCCTCGCGCTCACGCCTTCAAGAACGGTTAGCGAGTGTCCCGCGAGGATCTCGTGGGTCAAGACGGAGGGATCTTTCGGATGACAGTGCAGTCTTGCTTTGATTTTTCACTGTAGTGATTTGCTGTGGTAAGCCTACAGCGCTGGACAAATTTTGGTGGATATCCAACGCAGTCTCATGAAAGTGCGTATCTATACCACGAGTGTCATTTCTTGTGCCATTTATGCGCCAAAAATTGTTTTTGCGTGAATATGGTACGCACTAAAAATCCCTTGGGTAGGTTTAGGGGGTGGGAGTATTACACGCCATAAAGTGCGTATCATGTGCACGCGAAAACTGCGTATCATATAGACGCAAAATAGTCAATTTGTTGAATGAACCAAATGACTCGGAAAAAAGATTTGTTCATTTTGATGAAGAAGTTCGAACAGGAGAGTCACAAGCATGCGTCACAGCAAGGCGAGCATTTGAGCTTATAAAACTTAAACTTATTTATCCATTAAATGAGCGATCGTTTCGCTTGATAAGACCCTTATTCATCGTCTGGAATCGTTTAAAGCCCTTTGAACAGTTTGCACTGAAACTGTCTTTTGGACCTTGAACCGTTTGGTCCCCATTGAAGTCCATTATATGGAGAAAATCCTGGAATGTTTTCATCAAAAACCTTAATTTCTTTTCGACTGAAGAAAGACAGACATGGACATCTTGGATGACACGGGGGCGAGTAAATTATCAGCATTTTTTTCAAAAGTAAACTACTCCTTTAATTGGAAAAACAAAGTAACTTGCGTTACTTATTAGAAAAAGTAACGCCGATATTTTGTAAAGTAATGTAATCATGTACATTGCTTGTAATGCATTACCTATGCACAACACAACCAAGTTTTACACATCACAACTAGACCAAATTAAATGAAACACTTGTGTTTCATGAACTCTAAAACGTATCTACTTCATAATTTATCATTCCAGGTGTCTGTCAGTAATTGGTTCCCAATATCATGAAGTGCCTCAAGCCTATACACTCTCAGAAAAAAAGGTACAAAAGCTGTCACTGGGGCTGTACCTTTTCAAAAGGTACACTTTTGTACCCAAAGGCTACATATTGGTACCTTAGTGGTACATATTAGCACCTAAAATATACATATTAGCACCTAAAATATACTTATTAGGACCTAAAATAGACATATCAGCTCCTGAAATGTACACATTAACACTAAAAATGTACATATTAGGATCTAAAATGGACATATTAGCACCTGAAATGTACATATTACCACCTAAAATGTACATATTAGGACCTAAAATGGACATATTAGCTCATGAAATGTACATATTAGCACCTAAAATATACATATTACCACCTAAAATGTACATATTAGGACCTAAAATGGACATATTAGCTCCTGAAATGTACATATTACCACCTAAAATGTACATATTAGGACCTAAAATGGACATATTAGCACCTAAAATGTACATATTACCACCTAAAATGTACATATTAGGACCTAAAATGGACATATTAGCTCATGAAATGTACATATTAGCACCTAAAATGTACATATTACCACCTAAAATGTACATATTAGGATCTAAAATGGACATATTAGCACCTAAAATGTACATATTACCACCTAAAATGTACATATTAGGACCTAAAATGGACATATTAGCTCATGAAATGTACATATTAGCACTTAAAAATGTACATATTAGGACCTAAAATGGACATAGTAGCTCATGAAATGTACATATTAGCACTTAAAATGTACATATTACCACCTAAAATGTACATATTAGCTCCTGAAATGGACAAAAGTTTACCTTTTGAAAAGGTACAGCCCCAGTGACAGCTTTTGTACCCTTTTTTCTGAGAGTGTACCTGAGCCGACAGTGAACGAAACTAGCCCAATATCAAACGCTTACATTGAGTCAACACCCTTCGGCTTTTCAGTACATTTTGTAGGGTGAACAGAATCCACATTTAATATGAAAACAGCCATATTTGTGTCAGTTCATCCAAGCATGAGCTCATTTCAGGGGTTGTGTGGTGAGCTAAAACTGCATTTGCTGTCGTGGTGTCAGAATAATTGGCTGACTGAATTAGTAGACCAACTGTGAAGTGACTGATTTTGACTGTCTCAATCTGTTTGTTTCTGAGCGAAAGCCTTTTTTAAGTTTCTAAATTCACTTCCGCAAATGAATTGGATGGAAAACCTGCTAGTTTGCTCAACACAAAAACAAGCCGCTTTCCAGTCGTACTAGGGAAAGTGAAAATCAAGGTCAAGGGACAGCAAGAAACCGGGTTAAGAAAATAAATTGTCCCAGGAAGCGAGACAGACTCAGACTGATCTGAGGCTTCGCGAAACAGCGGAGAGCTGTTTTTCTTACCCCTTAATCTGTCCTCGCAGCGTTTGCATAATTACACCGGATTTGCTTGCGTTGAATGTACCTCAACAGGCTCAATAGTGACACGTCTCCACTCAAAGCAAGGACAACGCTTCTCTAATGTAGCTTACACTGTGCCAGCTGAGCCCTCATGTACGGTAATGAAAACCCCACGGACATGGTTATTGTTCGGCAAGGTTTCCGATCACAACAGCCAGGTGTTGCAGGTTTATTTATTTTTTGCTCTGGGGAAAGTGCGGCCATGGAAAAGTGAAGACGCATGTAAAACTAGGATGACTTGCATATAACAACTGAAAATAATAATTAGTTTTGATTAGTCCATAAACATTGAAGACATGTTTTATATCGTACTGTGCATTCATCCAGCCCGAGGCATCATATACTGACGCTTTTGACATGGCATCCTTTAGCGTCAATATGAGACGCAGATATATAAATGGGCCAGAAGGCGCCTCCTAGTGGTCGAACCCTAACCCTACCCCAGACCTAAACCTACCCATAACCGAAGTGTGTTATATTGACACTAAAGTGCGTTGGATGTATGTGCATTGGCAAAAGCGTCACTATGGGATGATCTAAAGCTGACAGCAATAAAGAAGTCTGGTAGAATACAGACATATTCCCAATGATCCTTCAACGTGAGTCTTCAAAACCAGGTTTGAGTTATGACTTCATATATTTTAATCCCAGCAGAGGAAACTCTGCTTGCTCTGATTTGTAGTCTTTATATACTAGTGCATCAAGCAATTCTTCATTATGGGAAACGTTTCTCTCGTCTCAGCTCTATAGCTGAGGAACCGTGGATTTCTGCATGTAGACAAAACTCACAGACAGCAGATAGACAAACAGATAGTCCCACCCTCAAACTCACATGATGGGTTGAGTCATTGTGTCTGTGTCAGGCTGCTCAAGATGTTCAAATAAAGAGTGATAACACCACAGACACTGTGAAAAGTTATTAGTTGACATCACTTAAAAAAGCAAGGAAACCTGTTGCCTTAATATTGAGTAAATACACCATTCGTTAGTTTTTCTCAGTCGCTTTGGTGCATTTCTCAGATCAGAGTTGAACTACCTGTTCAATCTTCGCATTAGTGTCACTTGTGCACATCTAAAAAGCAGTTTCTCATTTCTTTGAACAAGTTTCAAATGCTTATATCCATGCAAATGATTATGTACAATTCTCAGCTGTTTCCTACATTATCAAATGCTTATGGAATTTGGATGGATGGATGGATGGATGGATATACTCTAAAAAATGCTGGGTTGTTTTAACCCAATTTTGGGTCAAAAATGGACAAACCCAGCCATTGGGTTACATTTTTAAATTATATTTTAACCCAATTTTTAAGTTTGTCCATATTTGACCAAAAATTTGGTTAAAACAACCCAGCACTTTTAGAGTGGATGGATGGATGGATGGATGGATGGATGGATGGATGGATGGATGGATGGATGGATGGATGGATGGATGGATGGATGGATGGATGGATGGATGGATGGATGGATGGATGGATGGATGGATGGATGGATGGATGGATGGATGGATGGATGGATGGATGGATGGATGGATAGATAGATAGATAGATAGATAGATAGATAGATAGATAGATAGATAGATAGATAGATAGATAGATAGATAGATAGATAGATAGATAGATAGATAGATAGATAGATAGATTGATTCTTTCAACTTCTTGTGAAACCTGATATACATAATCAGGGTGCTTGTATAAAGTTAAAAGCTGTAAATTGCGATAGATGTAATATTAATAATAATAATAATAATAATAATAGATAATATCAAGAAATTCTGGAGATTTCCAGTGCATGGAGACAAACGCCCAACTATCAGACATTTTACTCTGTTCCATGTTCTTATAACTCGACTATAAACAACAGCTAAACTTCCCAGAATCTACTGTCCAGGAATGGGCAGAGATATTAACTCATTATTTATTCGATTAAGGGGATATTTTAAGCCTTTAGGTGATACACTAGTGGTCACAAGTCTTATTTAGCTGTGTTTTCGATCAATAAAATTCTGCCCCCTAATGGCAGGCGTCATGGAGGCCGAAGACCCAGCACCCGTCCTGTGCGTTCAAGATCACACACACACACACACACACACACACACTCACTTGTGTTAAAGGCCTTGGATATTGCAGGTTATTATTCATCATGCTGTTTACTGGTGTTCAGCCTCTACAATATATCTTTATTTTTGTAGATTTTCTAGTGTGTTGATGGCAAACAAACTTCAGGCTTAATGAATTATTAAATATCTTGCGCTATTTCACAAACTATTATTTATGGAAGCCCTCAGAGTAAAAAGGTGATCGTGAGATGAAGTTTCAAATAAGAAATAAAGTCACATTGTGAGATATAAAGTTTCACAATTATGATAATAATAATAATAAAAACGTTTTCTCACTTGCTTTTATTTTTTCCCCACCGCTTCCTTAAAGTTTTGCAACAATATTATAAATGAAGGTTATAAAACATTCGAAATGAAACATCTGAAGTGGATTACATTGAAAGTCATGGTCTCCATTCAAATGCAGGACTGAATACTCGCGGCTAAATAAGATTACTTGGTAACACTTTACAATAAGGTTCATTTATTAAACATTAGTTCATGCATTAACTAACATGAACTAACCATTTGTTACTGTATTTGTTATTCTTTGTTAACATTAGTTAATACAAATTTAGCTGTTCATTGTTTGTTCATGTTAGTTCACAGTGCATTAACTAATGTTAACAAGATTTTAATAAAGTATTAGTAAATGTTGAAATTAACATTACCAAAGATTAACAAATGCTGAAGAAGTATTGTTCATTCTTTGTTAATGTTAACTAATGTAGTAACTAATGAACCTTATTGTAAAGTGTTACCGATTACTTTGTAGCCATCTCATGTCATATTCATTGCATCCACAGACAGCTCACAGTATACATTTATTCGAAATTATCAATTAAAACTAGATGATATTTTGTAATTTAAGTAGGTATTTTGTGTGCCTATGACTACACTCTAAAATTGCTGGGTTGTTTTAACCCAACTTTGGGTCATATATGAACAAACCTAAATATTGGGTTAAAAATGTCATTTAAAAATTTAACCCAATGGCTGGGTTTGTCCATATTTGACCCAAAGTTGGGTTAAAACAACCCAGCAATTTTTAGAGTGCATCTATGGAAGCTTGTTTCCACCACTGATTAAACAACATAATAATAAAAAAATATATATATATTTTTTTCTTTATTTCAATTTTAATTATTGTTTTTATATAATATAACAATTAAATCAATAATATAAATAAAACATATAATAATTAAAAAAAAAATATTTTCTAATTATTTAAAAAAATATTTTTAATTATTTTAATTGTGGTGTCACATCAATTATGTTGCTAAAACAGAAAAAAAATCTCATATCTTGCATATTTCAATTGCCATATTTCAAACGACGGTATGATGTGTTCACGAGGCCAATTTGTTATCATTAGAAAACGATGATGTCTTGTTTAACCGTGCAAAAAATGAATGACACCATCAGTGAAACACGAGTGTTTGTCTGGATTTTTTCCCCCGCAGGGAAACGAGGCTGGCACGAGGATGCAAACGCATCGGTTTGGTGACTGATGATCTGAAACATGACACCTGTTTATCCAGACATTTGGTTTGATGTGAAATATATGATAATGAAATTAATCTGCGACGACTGCGTGATTTCACAGTTCGCATCCTGCACTGCATGCCATGCACGCTAAATTGATTTAATAACTTGGCCTGCCATCCACTAATTTGCTTTGATGTGATATCACTTCATTCTATGGTGTGAAGTGCATCTGTACGAATTAAGTATTTACATCTTTATTGTAATGACTGGGGTTAATTCGCCTGTAAATAAGGGTAATCTGCATAAAAACAAGTTTGCAATTAGAAAGCTAAAGGCAACGCTGTGGGATCGTGAAAAAAAAAAAAGATGTCTGGCCTAGGAAAGGTGACATTGCATCTACTGTGCAAAAGTCTCTGCACCCCCACCCCCTGTTAATACACTCGAGAGCATTTGAAGAGGTTGAATAAACAGTGTCATCAACAGCTCTGTCCTTCACAAGCTCCTTCCTTTATAACTTCTTGATTACTTTGGTATTAAACAGAGACGAAACCGAGTAGGGTGAGAAAATGACTTTCTGATGAAGTGTAATTCTTCCTGGCAATGTTGCACCTACGCTGAGCTCGGCTTAAATTTGAATCTCAAAGTCTGGATGATGAAATAAACATAAAACACATGGATGATAAAGCTTAATTGATGCTCCATTCAGCCTTGAAGCATCTGATTTAAAGAGCAAACTGTTGGAGATTGGCTCCCTGCTCCATTCTGCAAAAAATGCAACGTCACAATAGCAGTATAAAGATGCCTTGTCTAAAGTTATCTCTCCAAGACGCTCTGTAATTATGTTTCTCCATTCATTCATTATTGAACCGAATGTTGCAGCAACACGGCATTTTACAGGCAATGGCGAACAGAAACCAGTTTATTGGGTTGTTTAATTTGTGCCTGGCATCCAGTGTTGGGTGTATTACTAATTACTAATTAATTAGTTACTGTAATTTAATTACTTTTCCCTTGAAAATGTAAAGTAAGGGATTACTCTTCATTTATCTGTAATTTAATTAGTTACTTCTGATGTAATTGAGGTAAATACTGTGTAATCCGATCTCACAGCGATCCGTATGCATTTTATGAGGCGTCTAAATCGTACGAACGCACTCGTACAAATTCATATGAGTTATTGTAAAATATGTATGAAAAATGTGTGAAATGTCATGACATAAAACAATAATGGGTTTAACATCAAAATTAATTGTCTGATGTTAAAAAGTATGTTTTAATAATGTAACCTTCTCCACCTTGGTCAGTTTAAGGATAATTCATGCAATTTTATAGTATTTATTTGAAAGAATTAAAACAGATTCATGTCTGTCCTTGTATTATTCAGCTGATTGAAATTGATATGGGATTTTGAAGGTAATTAAAAGTAATTAAATACTTTTTAGAGAGAGTAATTAGTACAGTAATCTAATTACACTGTTGAAGAGGTAATTAGTAACTAGAAATTAATTGCTTTTTTAGAGTAACTTACCCAACACTGCTGGCATCTTACTAAAATTCTCACCCAAAAATTCAATTCTGTCATTATTTATTAAAATCTGCTAAGGACTAATAATGGAAGAACACTATTATTTACTATTATAATATTTACAACAGATTCTGCACTTTCATGGGTTTAAATAAAATATTTTTTTGTTATGAGATGATAAAACCTTGGGCATCATAACCAGTCCTTTCCTGGTAACTTGATTTTCAAAAGTCAATTAATTTGTGACAGCTGAATGTTAAATTTAGTTCAAATCAATTTATTTGCGTAGCGCTTTTCACGATATTGTTTCAAAGCAGCTTACAGAAAATGCATGTCTACTTTACAATTTAAATTAAAGTCAAATTGAATGTAACATTTTTGAAAAGCCAAACATGTCAGTCTTTATATAAGCCACGAAATAACTTAATTCTGTAAAACAGCTGTCACAAATTAATTGACTTTTGAAAATCAAGTTACCAGGAAAGGACTCACCTCGCCTCATAACAAAAATCTTTTGTTTAAGCCCATAAAAGTGCAGAATCTGTTGTAAATATTAGTAAATAATAGTGTTCTTCCATTATCAACCCTTAGCAGATTTTGATAAAAAATGACAGAATTTAACTTTTTTTTTAGGTGAGAATTTTAGTAAGATGCCAGGCACAAATTAAATAACCCAATAAACTGGTTTCTGTTTGCCATTCCCAGTAAAATGCCTTGTTGCTGCAACATGAAAACAAGTATAATGAACTGTGCAAAAACATTTCGAATGTCTAAATTACACAAAAATCAAACATACCGTAGTTCAACCCTTAAACACGTCATCATATCTGTCAAAAAATAATGAATTATTACCCTACGATCCATCCAAAGGAGACATTTTTTGCTTTGCTTTGTTTATAATTTTAAACTATGAAACTTTCAGAATGGTTTAACGGTACAAAAAACCCTTCTAATACTGTACAATAAAAGATCAAGAGCAAATTTGATTTAAGAAAACATTAAAGTTTCAGTTTGTGCAGTTTGAAATATAAAAGTCTCACTTGGTTTAGATTTCAACATAAGAAACTTATCAAACCCATACCTGTCATGATCACTGAGTTGTGTTTAGCCCTTAACATTAGCATTGAGAAGAGGAAATATGTCTTATTGTGGTGTGCAACCGCCAAAACACAGTACTTGAGATAAGCAGCCAAATAAAAGCTCAGTATATAAGCACTCATGGATGGCCTTGTTTGAAGGACTAAGTGGATCATTTAGATGTTGAGAACTTGTCGTGAGGTTTAAACTTCTGAAAAGAAAAAAAATATCTGTTGTCTGGCAGTTCGTCTGAAAACTGATTTGAGGCAATCTCCCATAAGAACCACACGGCTCTTGATATTTTTTTCATAAAACATTTATGATCTGTTAGTTTCTTTAAGAAACTCTGCATCCTTTGAATCTCAAGAGCAGCAGTATCTGTCTTCATCAAGAGACCCATTTATCTTCACAAGCCAGTGGATATTATACAGACATTTAAATCCATTGGGAAATGAGTTGCCTGGAAATAAAATATTGCGCTGACACTAAATGGACGAACAGGCAGTGTACCAATAGACTTTAGATTCAAGCAGCATTAGCCTTCATTAATACATGTCACAAGTAAAGCGGTCTGAAAGTATATTCCAAAAGTCTGTCACGGCAGGAGTCGAGCGAAACATCCACAGAGCTAATAATGGTACAGGACGCGGGGTTGACGTTAATTGCCACATAGTGACAGCAATGAGTCATTTGTTTACTAAGCTTTCAGTGCTGATCTTCAGCTCCATTTTACTTCTTAAATCATTGCATTTAAATGCAACATCATCAAACAACTGCTAAAAAAAGAGTTTAGAAAGTATATATCAATTCTTTCACATTCTTTTGGGTCAATCCCAAACAGGACCACAAAGTTGGCACAAATATTTATCCAGCAGATACTGAAAAGTCCTTCTATAAACACAAAATGCCTCCTGTTAATTATCTGCCTTAAAGCCACTATATTCAATAAGCACAACAAATAATCTTTCAGATAGTAAACTTCAACATACTGTATGCATATCCATTTTACTTACAGTTGAGGATGAAACAGGAAGTTTCCCAAACAGGACTCAGGTCAGCCATGATCATTTCTTCCACTGCTCACCTGTCTCTGTATCTAAGCACATAGGTCTCACTAATACCCCTAGTGGTGAGGAGAGTAATGGCAGTTAAAAAACTAAGTAACTGACAGGTGTCTGTTACAATTGTATCAACTCAATTTTTTAATTTCGATGAACTTAAAATTTTAAGGCAACCAGGTTATTTCATTTTTTAAGTTAAACCAACATGTTTTTAAAGTGTAACTTTTGTAACTTATATATATATATATATATATATATATACACACACACACATATACTGTATATACATATGTAACCCTTTTCTAAATATACTTCTTGTTTTGAAGTATTTTAAAAAGGTGAAATTTTTCATTTTTTTAGTTCAGTTTTTTTCAGTTTTTCATTTTTTTTAAAAACTTCAAAACAAGAAGTATATTTATTTTAGGGGTCCCTACATATATATATATATATATATATATATATATATATATATTACATTTGAATACTTTATTAAACTTGTGCACCTGAAAATTGTGAATTTTCACTGGCATATTAAATTTTGGTGTCATAAACGCCTGTTACTGCAGTTTCATGGCTGGTAAAAAGAAATTATGGACGGTAAATTTTGTTAAGTCACTGTCCATTGTCAGGTGTGGCAAAAAGTTAGTCTTAGCATGTACCTGAACATATCAGTAAAATGATTTTGTGTAACAATGCCTGCATAATTCTAAATGTATTTAATTCTAAAACTAAATTTGATATGTATTATACACAGTATATGGCTAAATAAATATTATTTATGACAAATTGCTTTTGATGTTTCTCATTTGCAAGTAATGTTGCAAAATAATGAGTCAATAATCGATATTGCATGACTATAAATTAGGGCTGGGAAAAGATTAATCGCGATTAATCGCATCCAAAATAAAAGTTTGTGTTTACATAATATATGTGTGTGTAGTGTGTATAATTATTTTGTATATATAAATACACACACATGCATGTAAACAATTAAGAAATATTTGCACGTATATACTTTATATACATTTATACAAAATTAATATTATACATAAGTATAAATATTTGATATATTAATAACACATTTTTATTAAATATATACATGCATATGTTTGTATTTATATACAAAATAACTATACACACACATATATTATGTAAACAAGAACTTTTATTTTGGATGCGATTAATCGTGATTAATCTTTTCCCAGCCTTACTATGAATAATTATCATAAAATATAGAATTTATATTGATGACAGTTAATCTATCACACTGGAAATTGATGGTCGAGCACATTGTGGAATACAGTATTTTTTGCAATATGATGTGTTTTTTTTCCCAAATGCATCAAATATGAACATACAGTACTACAGAATATACTTCAGCATAAACATACCGTGTGATATTTCAGAATCTCCTGTATCCCATCTCCTGTACGAGAGCTGGCCAAAGTGGTTTTAATCATACACAGTCAAATATTCACTTTAAACACAATTACTTGGGGTTTTGTGCAATCATGTGCAGGAGCATATCGAACAATTCAGGAGAAACTTGACCGAGTCATTGCATTTAATTAACTTTTAAACTGGGCTGTCACTTCTGTGGAGGACTACTTAATTAGCGACAAATGAGGCCAAAGTGCTGTAAAGTAACCATCCAAGAAATTCACTCTAAACCAGTCAGTGCAAAATCATGGAATATACTGTGTGTTACAATAACAATGGACTTTAGCAACACATGCAACAATTATAATAATAATAATGCACTTCTGGAAAGTCCCAATTAGAACCTCTTATCATGCGTGATAAATATTCATGAATAATGCATTATCGGTTGAATATGCCGAGGTTGGGGTGGGGTTCACCGATGCAACCATGGTTACAGATGCTTTAATTGCAATGCATTTTCAAAGTCAAACTGAAAGTTTACATTCGGGACGTGGGCGGTATAGCGTCGACGCTTGGAAGTGGAAAGTTGCCGATTTAAGCCCTGCAAAGAAACAAGCAGCAGGGGAACCATCTCTGGAATAGATGTGCTGTAATTTGCTTTGGATAAAAACGACCCCTTAATTATTACTTTCTTAAAAGTGGGTGTCACCTGTCGTCATTGAGGTATAACATGGTCTGCGTCCGTACGGGTGTAATTCAGTGGGATCGCGGTGAGCTAGGAATAGTTTTGCAACTGTACCTTTGAGTCGTCATTGACACGCCGCGGTGTATAATGAGCAGGTATATTCCATAATCTATTCTAGCCATTAGTGCCACTCATGAAATCATTTCCTCGGTCGGGTTGCCATGGCGGCTGGCCTTCAACATTGAATGCGTTAACAGTTGTCACCCTAACACAGCTAATTTTCCAATATTACTGTACCTTGGAGTCATGGAAAATGCTTCGTAAAAATTCCCAAACTGGTCAAACTTTAACAGTGTAACTTTACAGTCTACTGATACTCTAAAGAGAGTTAGTTGACATTCAGTTGCAAAGTTCCCTATTGTTAGATAATGATTTTACAATATTCTGAGAATTATTTCACTTCATTCACTGAGACAGTATCACATAAAATCATATGTAAGGGTGTATAATGTCCATTCAGAGATCATTATCACAAAATAAACTCAACCAAGGTGATTTAGACAATCATTTAATTTTGCAATTATGACTCACTAATGATTATCTCACATATGATATTACTAATAAACACACACGAAAAACTAGTTTTCATGTGTATGTATTTACAGTATATATATATATATATATATATATATATATATATATTATACACATACACAGAGTATGTGTATTATATATATATATATATATATATATATATACATATACACTGTAATAAAATATTTTCAAGATTTGTTATCACAACATATTTTCTTTTGTCAAATCAACTTTATAATAATTTATTTAGTTGAGATAACTTATTATTTTGAGTTTCTGATGATTAAATTAATCTCCTTCATTGTATTAACTCACTTGTTCCAGTTCAATCAACTTAAAATTTTAAGGCAACCCAGGTTACTTACTTTTTTAAGCTAAACCAACAATATTTTTTTTTACAGTGAGTAATCACAACATTTTTTTCTTTTGTCAAATCAACTTAAATAATTTATTTAGTTCAGATAATATATAATTTTGAGTTTCCGATGATTATATCATTATCCTTCATTGTATTAACTCACTTTTTCCAGTTCAATGAACTTAAATTTTTAAGACAACCAGGTTACTTACTTTTTTAAGTTAAACCATCAATTTTTTTACAGTGATATATATATATATATACACACACATACACTGTAAAAATATTGATGGTTTAACTTAAAAAAAAACATTAAGTATATATATATATATATATATATATATATATATAGAGAGAGAGAGAGAGAGAGAGAGAGAGAGAGAGAGAGAAAGCTATTTATTAATACTGAAAATATATTTAGATATTTAATATAATAGATATTTCCAGTTTATGCTAGTAAAGATTCCAGTAACAGTTTTATTTTAAGGTCACGTAGTTAACAAGTGTTTAACTAAGAGAAATTGGCCCTCATCCATTTTTCTTTTCTCAAGTTTATTGGTTCACTTTAGGTTGCAAATCAATTCATAAATACAAACCGTATACATTAAGTTTAATAAATTTAATATAGACAGCTGACATTTCTTTGCACCAGTAAATTTCTCTCAACAACCATGTATGCTTTGCATAGAATATGCGAGGATTTTCATCATTGTTACCTCAAAAAAAAAAAAAAAAAAAAAAAAAATACAGACAAGTTCAATGAGTTTCCAGTCATCACAAAATGTCAAACAAAATTTTAATGTCACCGAATCGCTGCAAAGTGGCCAACAAACGTCTGACAGACCAAATACAGGATAAAATTCTGCACGTCATTTTGACGAAAACCAAAATAAGTGAGCCCCAGCTTCAACTCAAAACATTTAGTCTTGTAATATTAGCTATTTAATCAAATTCTCAATTGTATTTACACAAATGTATACATGTGGGGGACTCGTCATCCCGTATAGCTGTCACACATAGAAAGCTAGGTTACGCTAGAGCTGATGTGTTGTTTTATTATCAAAAAATATATGAAACATTTTGTGCTCCTCGTACAAAATCGTACATACACGTTGTTCTGAAGTAGCGTCTGGGAGAAGAGAGGAAACTAAATGCTTTATCTTTTCCTGAACACTCAAAATGGCTGTAGATTAAAAGCTTTATTCGGCATCAAACTATATAATGAGCACATCAAACAACAGAAGTATCCGTCCTAAAGTCCTGCTTTCGGTCGAGTCGCTCAATACAGGGGAAAGATCACACGTACGTAACATATAGTACATGTTTTTGCTCCAATTATGTCACTGGCGTCCGTCTTTTAGTGTCAAGCAAGAGTTTATTACACACACACACACACTCAAATTTCAAATTCTCCTGAAAAATCAAAAGAGAATGAATATGATTAAGCCCTTGTTGTACCTTTCAGAGTTCCCTGTGTTCCTGTCTCCTTTCACTACCCATAGAATTGAATACGTTAATTGGATGTTAATTTAAACGCAATGATCACAGCTGTCACTCCTCATTGCTTCGGATATAGTGGGCAAGTGTCAATGAATTACAGTGAGAACCACTCAAATTATATCACAGGATTTTTTGTCTTCTTCATTTTCCAGTGGAATATAACCCATTGGAGTGTGAAATGTAATTATACAAGAGACAGGACTCAGTGTTTCATAATGGGTCAGTTGAGATCTCTACATTAAGAACAATCGATGCGTCCGAAGTCATGTGCTGTCTGAGTAGGTATTTGAATTTGAACTTACTATGCAGTCGTTAAAAAAGTATGTATTTTATAGTATGAATGGGTAATACTGTGTGCAATGCATGTGAACTACCAGCGTCAGTCACGTCACTTCCATTCATAAAGCCTGTCCAGTGGCCTCATGGGATAGTAAAGTGTCCAGCGAATGAATACATACTAGTTGCCGTACTGTTTTTTTTTCCCCGCATACTATATAGGGAAGTATTCGATTTCGGACGCAGCGATTGTGTCTTTTGCATTTGGATTCTGGAATATGGCGTATGCTATATTGTATACATGCTACCGTTCAAAACTATGGAAGCTTATTTCCGCTACTGAATAAAAAATTAAATAAATAAATAATTGCGACATTTTATCTCATAATTTCGAGATATGAAGTCAGAATTGTGAGAAATAAAGTCGCAATTGCGAGATATAAAGTCGCAATTCTGAGAAATAAAGTTGCAATTCTGAGAAATAAAGTTGTAATTGTGAGATATAAAGTCGCAAAATAAAAGATATAAAGTCGCAATTCTGAGAAATAAAGTCGCAATTCTGAGATATAAAGTTGCAATTCTGAGAAATAAAGTCGCAAAATAAAAGATATAAAGTCGCAATTCTGAGAAATAAAGTCGCAAAATAAAAGATATAAAGTCGCAATTCTGAGATATAAAGTCGCAATTCTGAGAAATAAAGTCGCAATTGCGAGATATAAAGTTGCAATTCTGAGAAATAAAGTTGCAATTCTGAGAAATAAAGTTGCAATTCTGAGAAATAAAGTCACAATTGCGAGATATAAAATCGCAATTCTGAGAAATAAAGTCGCAATTGCGAGATATAGTCACAATTCTGAGAAATAAAGTCGCAATTGCGAGATATAAAGTCGCAATCCTGAGAAAAAAAAAGACTGAATTGAGACTTTTTATCGCACAATTCTGACTTTACATCTCGCAATTCTGAGTGACTTTATAACATGAAATTGTGACTTAATATCACGCAATTCTGACTTTATATCTCGCAATTGTAAGTCAGAATTGTGAGACGTAAACTCGCAATCACCCATTTTATTTTTCATTAAGTGGCGGAAACAAGCTCACATACAAAACTTCAGTAAGGGTCAGTAAGATTTTTTCTGGTAACACTTTATTTGAAACCTTTTATACATAATGCATTATAAAAGTATTATTAATGCGTTCACTCTGCTTTGCGATGCATCTTCTAATGCATTGTAGGATTTTATGAACAGTTGTAAACAGTTATATTACATTGGGTCACACTTTATATTAGTCTTTAACTATGTACTTCCATCAAAAATGAATTATGGCACGGCAGCACTTACACTTTATTTTACAGTGTCATTGTTGTGTATATTACATGTACTTACTATAGTAATACCTATAAATTAAATATCTAAATATCAACACTTGAATGTATAATTGAATGTACACCTTAGATAAAGTGTAAGCCTTTATTTTAAGGTGATGTAGTCACATTATACTTACTCAAATATATGTAATATTCGGGGTTTAGTTAGGGTTAGGGTTAGTTACCTGTAATGTGTCACCTTAAAACAAAGTGATATTTTATCGTCCTGTTTCGCATCTACATATGCACTTAAACTAGGTACTAACGTTGAAACTACCCCTAAACACAACCTTAACCCCTGTTGTCAGTATTTTCATTGGGAAGTACACTGTACCTAACAATCATCACTTTATTTTACAGTATGTGCACTTTCAAAGTGTACTTATTGTGTTGATGCTGTATTGCAAAACACTTTTGCTGCTATTGAAGTGGGTTACGGGTAAAGTTAACTTAGGGATGAGTTTAGTTGATATGGGTAGGTCTAAGGGTGTGTTACGATGTAAGGAAAAGGACAAAATGTGTGATTATGGATGCAATTACATGCAGGTATTCAAAAAAATATATAAGTAGAATGTCAAAACATGTATGAACAGAATAAGTGCATTGTATCAAATGATTCATTTAAATATTAGTACATATAACAGTTAAAGACCCTTAATATAAAGTGGGACCAAAACTTCTGAACGGTAGTGTATGTACAGTATAAAAACAAAATCAAAATTAGCCAATTCCTCTTTCACTCATGGGAACTGGAAAGTGTGAACATGTTCAACAGCTTTGCTTTTTGGTTGTGTGTGTCTTGGTTTGTTTAGCACATTTTAGTGTTCAATTATAGAGAAAGAACAAATGTCACACTCAAAAACAGTAAAAACATCCACACGTCAAGAAAGTGTTTCTCCCAAACTCAACTTTTCTTCATTCCGTGCCAAGCCAAAAAGCAAAAGAATTTTAAACAAAAATCAGAAAAGTTCTCTCCAGCTTTCCAAACTAAAGTGGAAACCAGCGCACAACGGGTGAGTTTGGGGTCACTGGGGGTCTCGACATTTTTTTTTTTTTTTGCAATTAAAAAAGTTGATCTGTGGGAGTAAAAGTCACGTAACTTAAATGCATGTCTCCTTAAATCAAAGTCAGTGGGGGTGTGCTTCTTGCCACGAGTGCATTGTATTAAGGCACAGGCGCTGTTCTCCTTTCTGAACAGAGTGGGTGCATGGGTTCGATCCCGGTGCAAGCACAGTTTTGGTTCAGGTGATCACCATCATGGAGAACTGTCAATGTAGGACTTGAGTAATAATACAAAATCAGATTTGAGCTCTTTATGCAAGATAAAGCACCCGCTGTACTTTCCTCAGCAAAAACATATATTGATTCTGATTGAAAACGAGGACGCTAATGAGAAAAAGCGAGGTATGCGCGACTTTAAAGATGCGTCGAATGGTTTTCTGGTGATCACCTTGAAAGTTTCTGGTTCAAACATTGTTTTACACGAATCTTGAGGAAATCCTTTTGGGTTCTTGTCAGCGTTGGATTCTTCAAGAGGAACGAGTCCTCTGTATGTATGAGTGTAGTGTAGTGTGTGTGTGTGGAAGTGAGTTTGAGTGTATCTAGAGGCATAAGTTGCTGCTGATCTGGCAAGTGGATCCAGTTCCTGCTTGTGATAAGAAGAGTTTCCCGTTGGGACAGACACACACCTCAAACACAGTCTGTCTAGTTCCAGACGGGGACGGGGCTTTTCCCTCCGGCAGACGTAAGAGCTTGATTTTCCTGGCATCCAAGGTGATCTAAAGAGAGAGAAAGAAGAGGATCTGAAGTTTATTTCATTGTTCACTATAAAAAAAAGTGTAAATTTACGGTAAAATTCCGTAAATTTAAAAAAAAAAAAAAAAAATCTGTAAATTTACGGTAAAATTCTGGCAGCTTTACTTTACGGTAACAAGGTTTTACAGACTTAACTTAAAATTTACAGAAATAAACCGTATTTCATTATCTGATATAATGCTAAATTACCGGCCTATTGAAGTATTGATATTTGTTTTGTAGCAATGTTATACAGTGGCAACCGCCAATCACAGCAGCGATGAGAGTCACATGATATATGTGCAGCTCTTCCACAAGAAACTTAATATTAATATATACTTAAATATTACTTAATATTATATATATATATATATATATTAATATTATATATATTAATATAAATATATAACTTAAATATTAATTTAAGTTTATATTAATATTAAAATAAACTTAAATATTAATATATACTCACTCCAACATTAAACACCATCATGGTAACACAATGAAATTTTAAAAAGGCAATAAACATTAATTTAAGAACATTAAATGTCACATAAAACCCAACTGATTAGAAAAAGACTAAGCAAGCTATGAAGAAACAAGTTATTTCAACAAAAATACATCAAATGCAAAGTGTCACGCAGGGAATTGTGATAATGTCAATTTAGTTTAGTTTTTTTTCACAGTAAATTATACGAGTAATAATACGAACTTTATTCCATGAAAACTTATCTTGTAATTCTGAGATAATTAACTCGTTAATTCAGAAAAACGGAGCAAAAACTTTTTTCATGAAAAATGATCTCGTAATTCTGAGATAATTAACTCGTTAAATAAAAAAAGAACAAAAAGTTTTTTTTCTCAAGAAAAATGATCTCGTAATTCTGAGATAATTAACTCATTAAATCAGAAAAACAGAGCAAAAACTTTTTTCCATGAAAAATTATCTCGTATTTCTGAGATAATTAACTCGTTAAATAAAAAAAGAACAAAAAGTTTTTTTTCTCAAGAAAAATTATCTCGTAATTCTGAGATAATTAACTCATTAATTCAGAAAAACGGAGCAAAAACTTTTTTTTCCAAAAAAATGATCTCGTAATTCTGAGATAATTAACTCGTTAATTCAGAAAAACAGAGCAAAAAAAATATTTCCATTAGTAGATTGTTTTTCTTCAAGTGAATGCAATACACCTCCGTACATTAATAATACCATATTAATAGAAAGTGCCTTCTATAGTGGTAAAGATTACTTCCATCAGTTTCTTTTTCTCTTTCGAACTCTCAAACTGTTGGCCAGCGCTGTCATTTCATTGAACAAAATATCCCATCTAGCAGCCTGTTCATCCAAGTCAGGTCCTCTAACCTCCAACATCCAACCAATCGTAGCAGTTTCAGTGACATAAGCACTCCGCTCAGACACACTTTTAGCCCTTTTCCCGAGCTGCTCCGTTCTCATTTCTCACTTTCTATTTTTCATGGGACCCTTGAGAAAGCATGTATTACCAAGGCTGGGAGAGGAGCTAGTCAAGGTATAAAAAGGTAAGAGGAGTCATTACTGACAGCCTCAAGGAAGCATTCCCGTCAAATGACCTGAAAGCGTTTTTAAGCAGGGGTCTCGGCTGACTTCCCCAGACATCTGCTAGCGAGCACACTCCAGTGAGGGAGGGCTCTAATGTGCAAACCTCCAGCCTAATTGTGGTGGAACTGTCAAGGGGGCAGTCGGGCCGGCGGAGGTGTCTGGTGAAAAAAAGAGCCACAAATGGAAGTGCTGAGGGGTACTGGAGTGGAATATGCCACAGACGGGAGAAAGTCAAGAAAGCATAACCTGAAACTAAGAGAGCTGATTCAAGCTCGGTCCCTTGACCTCCCCGGGACTCGTTTATCTATCAATCTGCAAGTCAAATTGCAAAACCCAGGGGCGTAGCAATTATTATAAATGGGGGACATGTCCCCCATCACTCTTTTAGACATTTCTGCATTACTTCCTATTATCTTTTTTTTTTCCTGCGAGAGCATGGATAATTGTGACACTTTGTTCATTTAGTCCAAAAAAATTCTGGTAAAGCTCTGAAATTTTACATTTCAGCTGGGTCAATTAAATGTATAACTTGAAACAATTAAAATAGAAGTTTAAAAATTGAAATCGAATGATAAATGTAAATAAAATGACGAAAAAAGTTATGCATTGTGAATATAAATATATTTTATCTGTGCATTGTTATTTTAGTCAAGGCACAACCTCCTCAAACATATATTTTAAAACAATGAAATATGGGCTGTGTAGTGATATCAGAGAGCAATCAATAAAAAATTAAATTTTTATTAGGGCTGTCAAACGATTAATCGCGATTAATCGCATCCAAAATAAAAGTTTGTGTTTACATAATATATGTGTGTGCACTGTGTATAATTATTTTATATATATATAAATACACACACATGCATGTATATATTTAAGAAATATTTTCATGTATATAGATTTATATATAATTTATATTATATATAAATCTAAATATTTTGTATATAAATAATATTTTTTTCTTAAATATATACATGCATATGTGTGTATTCTTACATACTCAAAATAATTATACACAGTGCACCCACATATATTATGTAAACACAAACTTTTATTTTGGATGCGGTTAATCGTTTGACAGCCCTAATTTTTATGCAACTAAATATTATTATGAATTATGATGGCGCATGCAGACATGTTCACTGTTACGGAATTATGATGAAAATGAAACAAAAAAAAAATTTAAAAAAAATGAGATTTTATTTTTACTCATTCAAACATTTTTTTAAATATCTATGTCTGATTTTTTTTTTAAATTGTGCTTCCATACGTGTCAGGCAGCACAAAAATAAAACAGGTAATTATGAAATAAAATCTAAAAATAATGTCAAACTGTCCCAATTATGAGATATAATTTTGCAGCCGTGAGATATAAAGTAGCAAATATGACAAATAAAGTCATAACCGCTTTATTAATTTAGTCTAAAGCTGAAAATGGACCTCAGTTATGTGTGCTCTCCCCAAATTATGACTTTTCCATGCCTTAATGACTCTCTCCACTTTTGAAATCATTCCCTAATTGGGAAAAACCATTCTTGCTGTGTTATAATGCATATTAGTTTGATTAATTTAAAAACATGCTGATAATTTAAAATTCGTTACAATTCTCGTACACAGATTCCAACTGTATCTCTTAAAAGACCACAACAGCTCATTAATCAACACATTACCAGTCTGTGCAATAAAACCACAGATATTTGAGTCAGATGAGATGACTGACATACATATTGTATTACAGCATGAATGTTTAACTAAATGTGCAGAGCTTGTTTTGATGACAGTCAGTAGCAGATGGACGTTCATTAACTACAGCATCAGGACTCCCAGAACAGAACGAAGGACAGTTACCTCTCCATCTTTTGACTCCAGGCGTAAATCGCTCCGGCAGGTCGCCTGGAAATCCCCTGCATCGGCTTCTATCTTCACTCCTTTAGGCGCCTCCATGTAAAGCGACCGTGTGGGAGACTCCAGCCTGAGCAGAAGACATCACAAAATATAAAGAAGAAAACCTTCAAACCAGATCAAAATGTTCTAGAAATGAAGCTGATGCGACTTGAGAGCTTCATAATTCCCTAGAGGCAATGCAATTTCTGTCTCATATTATGCAATTGAAAGAGTGTTCAATATATGAGAATTATGGAACATTCAGTTCAACATCCAGATGTTAATCAAGACACGTTGGCAGTTATATATAGAGTCAATTTCTGTATAGACATTTACTACATAGAGATAAAAAAAAACTAAAAAGATTCCACCACAATTTCTAAAAGATACAATCATTTAAACGTGAACTCCGACACAAAATGAACCTTTGGTCTAATTACACATTGGTGCCTAGTCGACTGTTCTCTGAGATTCGTTTTCATGATAATCGAATGTAAAGAGTTTTATCTCTAAAAACACTAGTATACACTCTTATGTACGAATCTTACTAGAAGAAATGGTTCTATTTAGAACTAGAAATGGTTCCATCCCCCGCTTCATATATGGAACTCCAAAATGGTTCTATATAGAACCATTTTTTTAGTAAAAGGTTCTATTGGCCAAGTATGGAACCCCAGGGTTCTATATAGAACCCAGAGGAACCTTTTTTTAAGAGTGTATAGAACCTTTTAAGGGTTCCAAATATGTAGCGCTGATAGAACCTTTTAAGGTTCTATATAGAACCTTTTCTTCTAAGAGTGTATGGGGGCATATAATAAGTAAAAATAAATCGCTATTTATACCATTAGGTCAATAGCGGACAGTAGGCCGTCTTTTGGCTGTTGAAATGCATTTGACCACATGAGCGTTTACACTGCGAAAGCAATCCGGTCGAATGTGTTTTCAACTTTCAACTATCTCTAGAAGTGGAAGAAAGTGGACAAGCTCAAAACGTTTTAGACCAAGCATTCAGTGACATCCACTTGTGATCCGATCCACCAAAACTTACCACACTCTAAACAATGCTGGGTTGTTTGAACCCAAATTTGGGTCAAATGTGGACAAACCCAAATGTTGGGTATAAAATGTAATTTAAAATTTCAACCCAACTTCAATTTTCACTTTCAACTGTACATTTTTTTAAATTCATTTTTAACCCAACATTTGGGTTTGTCAAACCCAGCATTTTTTTAGAGTACAGTAAACAGGGCCTTTTTGTTGAACACACCCACAATTGTGAGTAAACAACTGTTTTTGCCCAAGAGATATTGCAATTAATGAATAAAATCAACTTCTCTATTGGTCGAAAAAGTGTTTTTGATTAAAAAATATAGTTGGTACATTCATTAAATAATGCAAGATGATTTTTTTTAAATGAAATGTTGTAAATATATTTATAATATTTAATTATACATTAATAGAAATTATATTTTAACACAATTATTGTTTTACAATAAAATATGTAATAAAACGTAATCTTACAATAATAATAGTATTCTGTATGTTATATTTAAATTGCAAAAGATGCCCTATTTTATGAAAAACCCCACACGATACAACACAATGACCTGCTAGTTAATGAGCTGTATAAGAGATCTGATTAGCATGTTAGTAGGCGAAGCGAAAGTAAGAAGTGAAAAGATGTGAGGGGCCAATCTGATGCAAATTACTAATAACAAAAGGGGAGATGAGGAGACCTAGCTCAGTAGAGATTTAATTGAAAAATCACTTTAAAAACATTTTATTGCAAAAATAGCCTAGATGGATGCATTAAAAGTTTGGTTACGCCTCATATGAAAGCTATTTAGGACGTTAAACGTTACAAATCAAAGTCAAATTAGGATCATTAGCTGGATGAAACATGAAAGCATCCTTCATTATCCTGAACCCGCCATTCAACCTTTTGAGTTTCAAACAGTCGGCGTGATATCGGTATTCACGGGGAGGTGGAGCAGACACATAGGACATTTAAGCAGATTAGGTGACATTGGGTTAGTGCACGGCAGTCGCCTCTACCAGGGATTAAAGGGAGTTGACTCATTTGTCGCAGGTAGAAAAACAAAGGTAAAATCTAATTTACCCCCTCTGGGTTTGAGAGATATATTAATACAACACAACCTGCATGTGTTCCACTCAGCCAAGGGAATACAGCCTATATAGCCAACAAATATAACTGCACAGAAAGAGAAACAGAAGAGGAGTTCATTAGCATGGCGCTAACTGTGTCTCTGTAAACCTGGGAGCTATCTTAAAGGGATATTCCACTTTTTTTGGAAAAAGGCTAATTTTACAACTCCAACTGTTGAGTTTTACTGTTTTCGAATTCATGGCAGTACCACTTTTAGCATAGCTTAATAGCACATAACGTAATAATCAAGAAACTTTACTGTTGTACCATGAGTGAAGCAGGCGTAATGATATGACGCAGCGCCTGAAAATAGTCCCGGTTACTTCCAACGTGACCGGGACTAAGTATGTGTATAGTCATACGCCTGCTTCTTGATTATTACGCAGGAATGAGAGTATAGTTCCTAGCCGTATCAGCCTAGAAAATCACAACTTTACATTTTCCGTCGGTCTTAGTGTACGATGTAACTACAGAAGAGTTACGTTTTAAATAGGAAAAATATCGAAACTCTTTGGTCATTTTTTTTTTGAGAAATGCTAATGGTCTTGTCCACTTCAATGATGTATGCTAAGCTATGCTAAAAGTGGTGCCGCCAGAACGGTAAAAGAAACGATTCAGAAACGGTAAAACTCAACAGTTTATCTCCTGATGAGCCTATTTAAAAAAGGTGGAGTATCCCTTTAAGGAGCTACCTTAAATTTGTTGGTGCCATCTTTGTAAAAAATGATTGTGATTTTAACAGTAAAAGACTGTAAAAATGCTACAGTGAAAAACTGTTAATTGGTTAACAGAACCTTTTCTTACTATATACGGTAAATAACTGATATATATAATGGTACATTTAACGTAATTTTACTGTAAAATATTGTTAAATTTACAGTTTTTGGAAGTGAAAAAGAACAACTCATTGTATAATTTACAGTGAAAAAAAATTTAAAATTCCCTGTGACACTTCATATTTAATGTATTTTTCTTCATAATTTTCTTATTTTTTTTTTCTAATCAGGGTTTTATATTACATTTAATGTTGTTAAATGAACGCTTACTGCATTTTTTTTAAATCTCAAACTTGTTACCATGATGGAGTTTAACGTTTGTGTGAATGACACTGTGCCGACTCTATATATTATTATGAACTTTCTTATAGAAGAGCTGATCATGATGAGTTTTAATTGATCATTTGACTCTCATTACTGCTGTGATTGTTACATATGGATCAAAACAGATTTGAATACTTCAAAATGTCAGTAAATTAACATTATGTCAGATAATGAAAAATGGTTTATTACTGTAAAATTAAATACGCTTAAAAATCTGCAAAATCTAAAATGCTGCTACCGTATTTTTAACAGGAAAACTCTGGTTTTCCCGTAAATTTAACAGTTTTTTGTTGTTGTTGTTGTTGTTTTTTTACAGTGTATGCATTCAGCTTTATTTTCATAGAAGCATTAACAATTAGCGTTCCCATTCAACTGAAAGGCATTCGCTTGGCTGGTGCATAAGTTTCATAACGGCAAAATACTACCGTTTTTGACTGGATGCACACGTAAACAACAAAATATATATAACGTGTTTTTCCTCTCCCTTTAAAATCATATTAAGTCTATATTTACTTTCCTAATAATTCATAATTTAATAGTTAGTTTTTGCATACCGGCATTAAGCTGTCTATTTCCATTTAGCTTGCTCACAGCTAATGACAACATTGCTTCTAGTCATGACATGCATGTTACAAGTTTTATGCATTTTAGTAATAATGTGTTTCTCTCAGTCCTGTACGAACCAGCAAACCTCATACAAAACACAAAACGACAATGCAGACAGGTTAAACGCAGCAGTGCCACTCATTTCCATACATTTACAGCCTTACACTTTCACTGAGGACTATTTCAAACTTGCTGTTACAATTTCCCATCCCGCCATTGGCTAAGCTGATTATTCCCAGTTCATTTATTCGATGATAATGAAAGGACCCGAGGGTGCTGTGACCCCGCGCACGGTGCACAGCATCCACCCAATTACCCCCGGAAATACAGGCCTCAATGGGGCTCAGCAAGGCCGTTCTGGGCTCTTTTCAACTCGGATTGGACGGGTCATGAGCAGCGAGCTCCATTCCATGACCAAAATAATTACCGCAAGTAGAACGGACATGGCTGTTGAACAGAAAAGATAAGAGACACCACAGAGGCGCTCTTGTTATATTACATGCACACTATAAAACGTGTTTTATGGCCTATTGTTTCACTGTACGCCTCTTTCTCCATTTCTACTCACTGCCTTCCCAACTTTTATGGACTGCAAATTTTCCACAGTCAGCCTGTACCTGCCACAGTCCAGTGTCTTAAACGTGATTATTTCTCACTCTTGCATTATGGGAAAGGAATCGGATGATAAAATGTTAAATCCGTATTGACAGCGTAGAATTACAAAGACAAAAACGATTCCAAATTGCAACCTGCCAAGCCTTTCAGTCTAATGAAAAAGGGAGTGAATTTTACTTCAGGCCGGATGGAGAGCATGTCGTGCAAAGCAATAAAACAACGGGTCAAAATGTCATTTCATATTCAGTCAAAAACATCATGGGCTCTATCTTGCACCCGGCGCAAATTACTTTGTAAGCTGACGCACGTCTCATTCGTATTTTGCACTGTTGACATTCAACGAACGAAACTTTGATGAACGAGTTCGAACAGGAGAGTCACGAACGCGCATCACAGAACAGAGCAAGGCGAGCATTTGAGCTTATAAAACTTCAACTTTGTTATTTATTTATTAAATGAGTGATCGTTTCGCTTGATAAGACCCTTATTCATCGTCTGGAATCGTTTAAAGCCCTTTGAACAGTTTGCACTGAAACTCTCATTTGGACCTTGAACCGTTTGGACCCCATTGAAGTCCATTATATGGAGAAAAATCCTGGAATGTTTTCATCAAAATCCTTAATTTCTTTTCGACTGAAGAAAGAAAGACACGGACATCTTGGATGACATGGGGGTGAGTAAATTATCAGCAAAAGTTTTTTTTAAAAAAAGGTGAACTACTCCTTTAAATCAATCGATTCATATACACTGAAAAAAATAATATGCTTTATCTAATCTATAAAATTGTGGCAACATATTACAAGCAATATTATTAATTAAATTGCACAAATTCGAATTAATTAGAATATTAATTTGATTAACTAGTACTCAATTCTAATTTGTTCAATTTACTAAATAATATTGCTTGTAATCTGTTGCCACGATTTTATTGATTTGATGAAGCATATTCATTTTTACAGTATACAGTAGTTAACTTTTTGAACGCCTTTATTACGTTTACTACTTTAAAATTAGTTTACGCAGACCTTCAATGGATGGACAAGAATAATGAGATGATGTCAAAAATATCTTCACTTGTTTCGTCTGTTGAACACAAAAGAAGAATTTTTTGAAGAATTTTGGTAGCCAAGTCAATGGCTACCGTCAAATGTTTGATTACCAACTTGAGATCAACTTGAGGGTGAGTAAGTGACAACAAGATACACATTTTGGGATGAACTATCCCTTTAAACACAGTCCCGTCAGCAGGTTTCAGGGAGATTCCCCCCCTCATTTTGATTGACGGCCGTCAGTGTGTTGTCTTGATACGCCTGTCCTGTGCTCGTGGCTTTACTTCTGCTCGCTCCATCAGCACAACAGACAGGAACGGGCCAGTAATGTGTTTGTGTGCCATTTATCGCTCATTATTTCCTGCTAAATGTGCATTCCCTGCCATATCTGACCCAGTTGCCAATGCTCGTGTTCGCCTTCTGCTCGGGGTATTGGCATTGCACTTCACGTGTTTGTTTTAGTTAATGAGAATCTACTTTAATTAGATTTTGATGAGCATCCAGGCATCGATCAGGACAGAAAAGCACGTCCGTTCGGGAGAGGAGGTGCCAGCGACAAACACATTGATCTTCCTTTGTCTGCATGTAGACAACATTGCTTGGATCGAGCCGTGGTCTTAATGAGTGGTTTCACTGTACAGTACAGCGCCAGCACTTTCTCCAAAGGGGCCGCGGATACGACGCATACACCGGGGACGTATTTTGTTGTGACCAAGGCAGAAAATAACACTTAAAATGGCTGTAATTGCTCAAAGCTTTCAGAGCGATTATCCCCTCGAGAACTCTCGTAATGCACGGCCTGATCTTTGGGAGCGGCGAACCATTATTACACGACGACAATGACATCAGTCTAATGTATAACTCTTATCTTCTCCCACCATAACGCTGACCGATAATAACCGTGGAACAATGTATCTGATTGAATTGAAAAAGCCTGCAATAACAGGGCACATTTGTCTGGATTTAGACCGCCAACTCAATTGCGAACCATTAAAATCACAGCGCACTGACATCCTGTTTGTTTTACGAGTACCTTAGACAAGATAGTATTGAAATTAGGGCTGGGTAATAAATATCGATTTCTCGATATTAATCGATTGTCATTTTTACGAACCGATATCGATTCTTAAATCTCAAGAATCGATTAGTCATCCTGTTTCATTTGAATGAATGGGACATTGTATCGCGGCTGAGCGCATCCAAAAAAAAAAATCGCAATAATCTTTGTCCTTTGTTACTATTGATATGAAACAAAGTCTCAATTTTCAAATTACGTCCATTTTCTTTAGAAATTCAAAAACATAAATAGCGTTTTGGCGCTGTGGCGGGAGATCGTGAGAAGAGAAGCAGCAGCGCTGATCTCACTTCCGGGTTAATAATACCAGTCACAGCGCCAAATAAACATGAATGAGCATCTGAAAGTGTGTTAAAAACTTATCGAAATCCGTATCATGTCACGTTGATTCACTCAATCAGCGTTTCAACCGTGGAAAGACGTCAGTTAAACAGCTTGTAATCAATCTTCATATTTACCTCAGAAAACCCACATAAACTCGTTAGTCAGCTAGAAAAAATAACTCCAGAGAGGAGCATTTTGATAAATATATACACCATATTACATACGCATTATAATCTGAATGTTCTTCAATATTTAATGCATATTGGAATAAATCTGGCATGTTTTTATGACAGCCACCATTTAAATATTTATATTTCATATAGTCTTCTTATTATAAAAATAAATAAAAGTGTAATTTAAGTGTTTGTATAGCTAAAACAGTTCATTATTACCTTCATATTAGGCTAATGAAGCCTATAGGCTACAACTAGACTCCCATAGTTTACAGCATTAGTTAGAGATTTGATTTCCTTGAGAAAAATGGCCATTTATTGTAATAGATATCCAAAATAATCAATATTGAATTGAATGGTTGTGAATCGAAATCGAATTGTGAAATTTGTCTCAATACCCGGCCCTAATTGAAATATCATGACAACTGTCTGTACCGGGTGTTTCTAAAATAAGCAGCGCGGGATAGGTTTCCGAATTTCCATGCGACCGTCTTTACAACCGATGCATTTAAAAGACGCTAATCCAAATGGTGCCCCCCTTCCTCCTCTCTGCTGTCGGGAACGGCTTACGGAGGTGCTCTATAATCTGCTGTCAGCCACACACACACACACACACGCACTAAAAACCTAAATTTAGGGGTAAGTGGAATTTGCACAAATGTCATGCTTTCTTTTGTAGCTTTCAACAGAGACATGTGTAGTGCCTGCTGGAAAAGAATCATTTTTCCCCGCAATCTTTGATCATTACGCTCTGTGTGGGAAATTGCAATCGACGTGCAATCATCTCCCTATGCAGCTCGGCGGCACGGCGTCTTCCGCAGCTGTGCTTCAGTGGAGGGCTTGCTGTTAATGATTTTGATAATGCTAGCAGATGCGGATCTATAAACAGCATATTTCAACGAAGAAACAAATACCTAAAGTGTTCTTAAACGGTTCGTAATTTTCATCAGCGTCACGGCTTTGGATTCAAACACACAAACACAGCAAAATAGCATTTTGATTTTAGCAATCAGTAGATTTTCTTCTCCGTAAAAAAATAAAACAAATACTTAAGCCTGGAAACCAGCTCAATCTCTTCCAGCTCAGATAGGGGTGTTACTTTATTTTATTTTTAATCAATTATTCTTATTTATTTTGATTATTTTAATCACTTACCATTGTGTGTGAAATGTGCTATATAAATAAACTTGCCTTACCTTGCCTTGCCTAGGATGTGCTATTCAGTACCATGTTGGTTATATAGACCATTTTGCAAGATGTAAACAACACTGGTCCAGAAGCACTTCCTGTTTCAGTTTTTTAACACTACATAAAAGCTGGGATAAAATACAACCAACAGAACATATAAAACTGAATCAAAAAGTTAAACAAACATCTTTAAGAAGTTTTCTTTACATGTGAAATAAAGAAAACAGTTACAAACTGAAACAGGAAGTGCTTCTGGACCAGTGTTGTTTACATCTTGTAAAATGGTCTATACTAAAATTAGAATTTTCTTTTGACACTATCAGCCAATATTGTTTGGATTGGATATTTAATCATTTCCCCCTTTTTTATTTATTCAGAAAAATACATGTAATTATTTAGAATGCATTTGCTGTTATGTACTGGTCAGTTAAAGTAAATTGATAAAAGATGAGTAGTTCATTTAAAAAAAAAAAAAAACTTTTGCAGATAATTTACTCACCCCCATGTCATCCAAGATGTCCATGTCTTTCTTTCTTCAGTGGAAAAGATATTAAGGTTTTTGATGAAAACATTCCAGGATTTTCTCCATATAATGGACTTCAATGGGGACCAAATGGTTCAAGGTCCGAATGAGAGTTTCAGTGCAGCTTCAAAGGGCTTTAAACGATTCCAGATGATGAATAAGGGTCTTATCAAGCGAAACGATCACTCATTTAATAAATAAATAAAAAACTTTAAGTTTTATAAGCTCAAATGCTCGCCTTGCTCTGTTCTGTGATGCACGTTCGTGACTCTCCTGTTCAAACTCGTCTTTTTTTGAGTCAATTCTTTCATTTTGTTCACTTAATGAACCAAATGGCTCGAAAATAGATTTGTTCATTTTGATCAAATTTTGTTCATTTGGACCTTGAACCGTTTGGACCCCATTGAAGTCCATTATATGGAGAAAATCCTGGAATGTTTTCATCAAAAACCTTAATTTCTTTTCGACTGAAGAAAGAAAGACGTGGACATCTCGGATGACATGGGGGTGAGTAAATTATCAGCAAAAGTTTTTTTTTCTTTTTTGAAATTGAACTACTCCTTTAAATAAAACTTGTTGTATTTAAAAATAATGTGAATAATCATGACAATCTAATATAAGTGAAATATTTAAATATATATATATATATATATGAAGTAGTTAGAGAGAATGAAAACACCTTGGATGGAAGCCCTAATCAGAATGCAGAAATCAATCGTCTTACCGTAACTCTTTGAAGGGCTCGGCCCTCACATGCGGGGTCTCCACCGAGTTACTGAACACTGCACCCTCCGCTCCTGCAAACACAATCCGACATGTACAATCTCAGTCATGCTCTGAACGAGGCAACGGTCCACATGCTAAAATCAATGGACATAATCTGTGAAGCTCCTGTATTGATCCATACAGTCTGGCCGTGTCCCTGCGGATGTGACCTAAAGTCGAGCCTCCGAAAACCTTTTCACAAGGCTTTGCTGAAGCAGCTACGTCACGGGTTACAGCCTCGGATTCGATCAATACGCTTCGGTAAGGACTGTGGAGGTGCACCTTGGAATGCTAATGCTCATTTGGAGTCTTTTGTAAGCTACACCAACAGCTCAATACAAGTGCAATTTATTCACTGAGCACTTGGCGTATTTTACTGGTCACCGAGAGTTTAACCCCAAGAATGTTTAACCACATGGGGACCAAAGTGTATTTGAGGTCCTTGAGATGTTCTGACATTTGTGCTTTTTTCAGTTGCTTATAAAAATATTAATTGCACCGGTGAAATTACACTATATTTTCCACAAACAGGGCTACCATAATATGTGACCAACATGTATGTACATGTTTGTTTTTTGAGAGGTTATTGAAATGCGTGGTTATTGAAAATATATTGTTATTGGTTTTATTATATTGTTATAGTATATTATATTATTATATTGTTATAGTGGTTATATTGTTTATGCGAGGTTATTGAAAAAAATAAAAATGAAAGTTTCTGAAATAAGGCCACAAAACACATACGAAATATGCGTCCACAAGACTTTTGACTAATGGATGTTGTTGCCTAGAGTTTTTTCTTCACAGTGATCTGAAAATCATCCTGCCTAATCGTTCACTTAAAACTGTGAATTGGGTTATATTGTGAAAAACATTTTTTGTTTGCCAAGGCAATATGTGAATGGGGGTGAACAGGCCAGCCCTCATCATGTGTAATTAGGTGATTTAGAGATTAGAGACAATTAGAGACAAAGACGCGCATAATAATGAGCCTTTCATTCAGGTGAGTCGGACAAGAAAAAATTGAAAGGACAACATATATATATACATATTTTTTGTGATCAATATTTTTTTATTTTAAGTTAACATACCAGATAGAAATCAAGGCTCACTGAGCTATACTCTAATACTCTTTCCTTGCGTCTTTTCTTCTTGAGGGCTTTGACTTTACTCTCTACCTGAACTCTGCCTTCCATCTCTCTTCAATTGTATTTAACTGATCCAAATATTCATAATTAATTATTACAAGTTATGATTGAATATTAATATGTTGAGCTATTTGAAATATAAATATTTTGCGATATAAATGTCTTTCCTAAACTTTTGATCAATTTAGTGTTGCTGAACACACTTCTGAACCTCGCCTTTGGAGTGATAGAGGAAGCGGGATGATCTACATCTGTGATCAGATACACATCTCTCCTGAGGCACATTGGGTGGGTTTGTTCATGGAGAATAGCTGGAGGCGGGCCACGGCAGATTCCATCAAGGTCGGGAATCACTCCAAGGCACGGCAACGAAACGGCCATACCTGAAGGCCTTGGGACTTTGCAGAAAATGAAAAACAAGTTTATCATCTATACTGTATGAAAATGATACTCGAAATACCTACTCCTCTCTTGCAATAATATAGATTATGGTGGCAGCTTTAGAAGACAACACTACATATATATGGGCCTTATGAATGGCAAGTAGATTATGAAAAGCTCAGTGTTCACCAGGGGCATATAATGAAGTTTTGTTTGCAGAGAGGCACTCATGGCTGGAAGTCATGCACATAAATAAAGAATATTTTGTCCAAAAAAGTTTACCAAAAAAGAAACAGCAGATCGCTAATTTATAAGTATTCACCCCTTTTAATGTGACACCGATCATTTGTTACGAGATAGTCACCGTGTCAGATTACGCGATTTTGAGTCCTAAAATCTTGTCGTGTCGTGGACAAGACACACGTCAGACTACACGTCGCTTCCTGACCTGTCTTTAACGGCGCGCGTGATGTCATCGAGAAGGCGAAACTAGTAGCGAGTGACTTCCGGAAACGAACGTAAACACACAATGGATGAAGCGATGAGTGTCATATTGGCTGTTGTGTGTTCAGAAAAAAGTAATAAAGAAAGAAAACCCAACAATGGACACGTTCCTGGATCGCTCGAAGAGGGTATGGGCTGTCAATCATCCAAAGAGAACTTAAGGTAAAATATTGTTTTCTTATATATTTTACTTTTAGTTTTAACTAGGGCTGTCAAAACGATTAATCGCGATTAATCGCATCCAAAATAAAAGTTTGTGTTTACATAATATATGTGGGTGCCACTGTGTATAATTATTTTGTATATATATAAAAAACACACATGCATGTATATTTAAGAAAAAACATTATTTATTTATAAAATATTTATATTTATATATAATATAAATTATATATAAATCTATATACAGAATATACATCAAAATATTTCTTAAAAATATACAAGCATGTGAGTGTTTTTATATATCTAAAATAATTATACACAGTGGCCCCACATATATTATGTAAACACAAACTTTTATTTTGGAAGCGATTAATCGCGATTAATCGTTTTGACAGCCCTAGTTTTAACGTTAGCACCATCGTCTCTCTTTCGTTTCGCCATTTTTGGAAGTTGTGTATGGAAAAGCTTCTGTGCTCCTATTGGTCAACCTCATACACGTGACGCAACCGTTGTTTAAAATGAAACACGCTCGACTTTCTGTCGTGAAGCATCGCAGACGCGACGTACACTCTTAGAAGGAAAGGTTCTATATAGAACCTTAAATGGTTCTATCAGCGCTACGTATTTGGAACCCTTAAAAGGTTCCATACACTCTTAAAAAAAGGGTTTCTCTGGGTTCTATATAGAACCCTCGGGTTCCATACTTGGCCAATAGAACCTTTTACCAAAAAAATGGTTCTATATAGAACTTTAAAAGGTTCTATCAGCGCTACGTATTTGGAACCCCTAAAAGGTTCTATACACTCTTAAAAAAGGGTTCCTCTGGGTTCTATATAGAACCTTCCAATAGAACCTTTTACCAAAAAAAAATGGTTCTATATAGAACCATTTTGGAGTTCCATATATGAAGGGGGGATGGAACCATTTTTGGTTCTAAATAGAACCATTTCATCTAAGAGTGCAGGTTGTCGCCCACTATGACACACTATACGAGATGATAGGATCGAATCTTGCATCCCAACGCCTATTGTCGTTTACGAATCCCCACGACACCCTACATCAAACGGATCGTGCCAAAATCGGGCTAAATTGGTGTAATCTGAACTAGGTGTTAGAAGTCATAAATGATCAACAAGATCTTGAGAGTCCAATTTATGTTGAGTCAGTATTATGGGTCAGCTTATATCAAGAAGTTATAAATTGAAAAGCTCAAAGCAGGGATAGTTAAAAGAAGATTTCCATGGCAGAAAGTGATCTAAGCTGAAGGAGACTGGAGAGGCTGAGCATGTAAAAACTGCTGTCTGGGTATGAGCAGACTGTGAAGCCAGCTGGAAGAAGGCTTTATCTGGAGAGACAAGAATCAAGCTTTTGGCCATCAGTCTAAATGGCATGTTTGGCAAGACAGAAACTTCTTATCAGAAACTCAACATCCCCGCCACAAAGCACGACAGTGGCAGCACAGCATCATCACGCTATGGAGATACTCCTCTAACTCGGGAGATTTGTTTTCTGGCAAGATTTAATCCCAATCTTCTGAAGAGACATGACTGATTTATATGATGAAGAGATATAATTAGGCTATTATTCACATATAAACATTTATCAAAGAGTACATCAAATATGGTAAATGAACTATCAACTGTACTTGACACACAAGAACAAACCTCACTGACTCTCGCGTTTCAGTGAAACTATTTCATTCATTTTTATCACTCTACACATTTGCGATAGTTATCGATATCAATGGAGTGGCTTGGCATGCAAATCTCACTCCCCAATCATCATTGGCCCGTTTTCTTAAAGGGATACTCCACTTTTTTTGGAAATAGGCTCATTTTACCACTCCCCCAGAGTTAAAAAGTTGAGTTTTAGCGTTTTCGAGTGTATTCAGACGATTTTCTGATATTTAGAAGAATATCAGTAACCAGACAGTTTCTGCTCTCATTGACTTCCATAGTAGGAAAAAAATATACTATGGAAGTCAATGAGAGCAGAAACTGTCTGGTTACTGATATTCTTCTAAATATCAAAAAATCGGCTTAAGACATTCGAAAACTGTACAATTCAACTGTTTAACTCTGGGGGAGTGGTAAAATGAGCCTATTTCCAAAAAAAAAAGTGGAGTATCCCTTTAAGGGGTATAAATATTCCTTACACAATCTGTGTACATTATATACAAGTACATTTAATGGAAAGAATATAAACAATCCCAGGAGTATTTTTCATTAGCATCCAGTTTTTCTTCTCCATTAGCGTTACATTATTTTCAGACTGTCCATAGCCAAATTAGCTGCAAACTCAAACAGCATCGGCTCGATAAACCACCTGGGGAGGTATTGATATATCATTTTTTCAATCCCCCACCTCATTAAAGCCAACACTTTCAATGACTTGGACAAACCCTAGATAATCACAGGCTAATTCTTCCAAACAAACCCCCAGCTGCTGCTCCCCGCTGACATCCCGCGAAATAAACTTCATAAACAGATCGAGGGGGGGGTCGATAAAGCCATTCGGGTTTTAACTTCCGCATACCGTCCCCATCGCAAATGATTTTATCATTGTGTTTCCATTTCATTGGGTGTGACTTTCCTCTTCCCTCAGTGTCACATTTGATCAATCCTGGAGTTATGGGCCAGTGCTCGAGTGTTCTGGGCACTCATAAAGATTCACTTAATGGATTTGTCCATTGGCACAGGAACCACAATAGAGTCTGACCCGCTCCCTCTGGAAAGATGCTTTGTTTGCTCGTGAACCTGTCAGTTTTGTGGCACCACGTAAAACGCTTTGGAGTGTGTCCGATCAAAGGAAATCTCGGTCAAAATATTGTTTTAGTCAGAATTGTTCCAGTAGCAGTGTCCAAACATGATTACTTCAGAGCCAATTCTTGTAAAAAAGGAGTTAATTTTAGTATATTTAGGCAAAAAGAGTACTTATTATGGAAATAATATACTTTCAAAGAATAAAAACAAACAAAAAAACGTTTGCTGATAATTTACTCACCTCGTGTCATCCAAGATGTCCATGTCTTTCTTTCTTCAGTCGAAAAGAAATTAAGGTTTTTGATGAAAACATTCCAGGATTTTCTCCATATAATGGACTTCAATGGGGACCAAACGGTTCAAGGTCCAAATGAGAGTTTAAGTGCAGCTTCAAAGGGCTTTAAACGATTCCAGACGATGAATAAGGGTCTTATCAAGCGAAACGATCACTCATTTAATAAATAAAAACTAAAAAAGTTTAAGTTTTATAAGCTCAAATGCTCGCCTTGCTTGACTCTCCCATTCAAACTTGTTCATTAAAATGAACAAATCTTTTCTGAGTCATTTGGTTCATTCAACGAACAAAATGACTCGAAAAAAGATTCGTTCATTTTGATGAACGAGTTCGAACAGGAGAGTCATGAACGCGCATCACAGAACAGAGGAAGGCGAGCATTTGAGCTTATAAAACTTAAACTTTGTTATTTATTTATTAAATGAGTGATCGTTTCGCTTGATAAGACCCTTATTCATGGTCTAGAATTGTTTAAAGCCCTTTGAGCAGTTTGCAGTTTGCACTGAAACTGTCTTTTGGACCTTGAACCGTTTGGACCCCATTGAAGTCCATTATATGGAGAAAAATCCTGGAATGTTTTCATCAAAAACCTTAATTTCTTTTCAACTGAAGAAAGAAAGACATGGACATCTTGGATGACATGGGGGTGAGTAAATTATCAGCAAAAGTTTTTTTTTTTTTTTTTTAAAGTGAGTACTTGCTAATACTGTTAAAATCGGATAGCCTACGTAATTTAAAACTCAAGTCCTATTGGAATTGGGGACTTCAAATTGGGAAATTTGTACCTGCACTTTTCCTCAAGTATGGTTTCCATGTAATCTTTACACCACTGTGCAACAAATGATTAATGCAAATGTTATCACATAGTAGTTAGCTTAAATTCATTCATTTAAAACGCATCGATAAGGCTTTTTAATCCCGAAAGCTTCCGGCTGGATGTTAGGGTTGGATGGGCTTGTCTCCAGCAGAGATGTGTTGTGCATTGACTCGACGGACTCCACATGAACTTGAGTAAATCACTGGCAGAACTGCGGGGCGGTATGACTGTATAATGCTCAGAGTGCGGTCAGAGCACAACAGCTTGTTACCGCTGATTAATAGAGACAACCGGGCACCATCCGTTAACGGCAATGCAGGCAACTGTGTCAGTGGAGCACCGCTGCAGGAGGCCAAATGAGGAGAAATCACGGACATCTATCTGCAGCCAATAGCACGCTAGAATCAGACCAACTCTTAGCAAGATTCCCACAATAAAGTACCTTACTGTGACTCACATGAAAAAGGAAGTGTGCTCCTGTGCAAAGAAACAACGAACAGTATTTATATCGTTTTTACCTCTAAATGAACCTCGAACATAAATACTGTTGGTTTTCTCACACAAACCGCTCGTTTGGTGTCTTAGGCCATCAATGTGTACTTACATTTACGAGTCATTAAATCATGTTTAATTTGGACTTCTCTGTGCATGCCCTTTGAGGTGGTGACCATAGACCTCCATTATATGACTGAGAACGCTTTGACCTAAAAATATCAAAATTGAAACTACTTCGGAAACAAAGACACCTACATCTTGGATGGCCTTGAGGGAAGATCAAACATATCGAAAATTAATTTCAAAGTGAACTATCCCTTTAATTGTTGTAATTTACAATTTACACACAAAAGTATTTTTTAATGTAATGGTATAAATCAACCGTCTATTACAGTGTAAATAATATTGACCTTTTTAATAGTGTAAATATCTAATTATTTAAATGTTATTTATTCATTTAAAAACAATTTACACCTGCGTCTCAGTGCATCTTGGCGCGAGCTCTAAGCACTAGACCAGGCATTTGAGGGACAGCCGTGGCATTTGTATCTCAGAAGCTTGCGAAAAACAAACAACTACCTAAGCAGTTCATTATCAAGGGTCGCTCCTAAAGTTACTTTTGAAAGCCAGGGATTTGAAATAAAATGGCAAGCCTAAATAAAGACCCCAGGTGTTTATCTCCACAAAGCCTGTTCAGTTTTAGCATGGATAGTGTGTTAATTAAGGCAACCTCAAACACAAGCATGCATCACCACAGACGAACAGACCTTCGGTTAGAGAGATAACATCATCCTCTGCAATAGGGCGATTTTTCATCGCTACAGTGAGCGTGACGCTCTAAGACTGTGTGCGTTTGGGCAAAAGAGAAAAGAAGACCAGCCACGAGGAGAGAAGAAATGTTTACAGAGGCTTATATAAGAGAAATGGAGTGTATCCTTAACCAGATTAAGGGAAATGTACTGAGAGTGAGTGGTGCTGTGACTTGGATGCAATTTCTGCAGTAAATAATTACACAGAGAGTCACTATTAGGGAAATAATTTGAAAAAAAAACAAAAAAAAAACAACTTATAATTCTTATTTTTTTAAACTATCATATTATATTAAGTATTCAAAGATTAAACTTGTGGGATTGGAATGAGGATGAGCAATAATAAAAAAATAAGAACCAACTCGAGATTAAAGTCATTTTAATGCGCAATTAAACTTGTTAAATTTTGAGAAAGGAAGTCGAAATACAATCTTGAGAATAAACTGATTAAAAATTGAGAACAAAGTCGTGTTTCGAGAAAAAAACTTGTTAAATTTCGAGAAAAAAGTCGAAATACAATCTTGACAATAAACTAATTAAATATCGAGAATAAAGTCGTCGTGTTTCGAGAAAAAAAAAACCTCTAAATACAATCTTGAGAATAAACTCATTAAATTTCGGGAAAAAAGTCAAAATAAAAGTGAGAATAAACTCATTAAATTTCGAGAATAATGTCGTTGTGTTTCGAGAAAAACTTGTTAAATTTAATTTAATGAGTTCACTCTCAAGATTGTATTTCGACTTCTCGAAATTTAACGATTTTTTTCTCGAAACGCAACGACTTTATTCTCGATATTTAATGAGTTTATTCTCAAGATTGTTTTTCAACTTTTTTCTCAAAATTCAACAAGTTTTTCCTCGAAACGCAACGACTTTATCCTCGATATTTAATGAGTTTATTGTCAAGATTGTATTTCGACTTTTTTCTCGAAATTTAATTTAATTAAATTGAGTTTTATCTTGCATTATAATGACTTTAATCTCGACATGGTTTTATTTTTTTATTATAGCTTGGCCCTAACCCTCATACATGGTAAATAATGACTGATTTTTATTTTATTTATTTATTTATTTATTTTTTTTGGTTGAACTATCCCTAAAATTGTAACGTATTACATAAAATAAGCCTAAACTTAAAAGACTCAATGAATCATTTATTTGTTACACCCTAAAGTTACACCCTAAAAAATGCTGGGTTGTTTTAACCCAACTTTGGGTCAAATATGGACAAACCCGAAATGTTGGGTTAAAAATGTAATGTAAAAATTTAACCCAACGGCTGGGTTTGTCCATATTTGACCCAAAGTTGGGTTAAAACAATCCAGCATTTTTTAGAGTGTAGCTTTTGTTTCAAGTTAGCTCTACTCTCTAATACTGTAGAGAATGGAGATGTACGTCGTCAACATTTATCACATTTTGTGTAATTTGGCCTGAACAATAATAATGTGTACTGTATGTATGTAGTTCAATCTCTCCCAATATTTTTTCTCCACTTCACATTGTAGGCAATCACACAGAATAATGATTGTTGTAAGGCTAAATGATCAAAATAGTGAGTAGCCTCAACCAATAAAGCTCCTATTGAAAATGAACCATATATCAAACCCTTTATAAATATCACAAAATTGCAAGAATGATGCTTGATATGTTTGTGTGCTCATAACACCATGATGTTTCAGATAACGAGACGTGACGTGAGACACACCGCACCAATATAGCGCGCTCCATGTGAAAATCTAATCTCGCTTGGTGAATTACTTCTGTGTGTGTGTGGGTACCATCATTTACCTGCTTTTATAGACTCTTTATCATCCGCTTACCCCGGTCATCTGACAGAAACCCAATGGTCACTCAGCACAGCAAATTTCCCATTCAGCCATAATAAAACAGTGAAATGTAGGGGCCATATTTCCTCAGTAAAGGATCCACATTTCACACACTGTTAATCTCCATCGCCCCAACAAATGCATCCAGATTGAACCCCGTCGAGAGGGAGCGAATCGAATTTGTCTATAGATTCAATTAACAGCTTTAATTACAGGCAACATTAAGTGCTGTATGCGGCGATAATTGCAGTTAATTGAATATTCTTTAAAAAAATATCTTGTTTTTATTATATATATATATATATATATATATATATATATATATATATATATATATATATATATATATATATATATATATATAATAAAAAATTATATATATATATTAATATTAATATTAAATATTTAATATTATTATAAACATTATAAATATTATATATAAATATTATAAATATTTATTATATATATATATATATATATATTCTTTAAAAAACACTTGTTTTTATTATATATATATATATATATAATAAAAAATTATATATATATATTAATATTAAATATTTAATATTATTATAAACATTATAAATATTATATATAAATATTATAAATATTTATTATATATATATATATACATATATATATATATATATATATATATATATATATATATATATATATATAAAAAATAAAAACATTCAAAAACAAATAACTTCCACTGCTGTGAGTCACTGCAATATAATCGAGGCTAATCAATGCGTGTTAATTATAATTACAGGAAAGAATCCAAGTGCTAATATCATTATCTCACGGACCGCTGTTACTGAACAAGCACAATCTGACATACTCAGCATATTCGCTGTCATCTGATGTCTCATCTCAGCTCCTTTTCCAGTCATTTTCCAGCAAGAAAAGGAAATTGGGACGAATGATAGTGGTTTCAAATTATTGTGCTTTTTTTTTTTAAACAGACACGCCATATTATATCTCTGCGGTGTCTCAACCTTAATATTTCTTTATGCCCCCCAGAAACCATAAAATAAAAGATTACAAGAAAGAAGGGAATAAACCAAGGCGATTTTTAAAAACCATCTAACGTTTTAATGTGAAATTGCCTAATTACTCATACATTATGAGACTCGAAGCTTGACATATCATCTCTCGGGAGTGACTTTGGTACCCGAGCAAATTGCGTTCCCCTCTTTAACATCTGATTGTTAAAATTAATGAAGAATAGCATTCGGCTCCGGCTAATATAACGCTCCTGGGACAACATCAGCACGGAGGCCGTATCATTGTGTCGGATATAAATAACTCGCAGCCTTTCGTTAGTACATTTGGCATTGCAGTGGTCCTGGATTTTGTCTTAAAACAAAGTCAAATAGTCAAGGTGTTTCCAGTAGCTCACATTGAGATATAAGGCACGGAGCCGGAGCAGATGTTGCAGGGTCTGTCCTAATTTGCTCTTATTGCTCCTCCTGTGGAGCTGAACAAAACACCAACAGGATTTCGCAGCTTCCCCGCCCCTCGTGAGACATCTGAAATTTCCTTCCCCTGCTCTGTATTCCTTTATATCGGGGCCGACACTTATACTGTGGCAGTCTCTCATCAGATGAAGCGCCGCTTATCATAAATGACTTGCAAAATACTGTAATCGAATGTCTCCAGCTGGGAATGAGACGAGCACATGAAACAAAAGTCAGCGAGTGAATGAAAAGAAAAGTTCTTCATGTTCTGGAAGACTTTAAGGTTGGATTGTGTTATGAAATTATGATTCATGCCATTTAGTGACTGTATATGCGTTTGCATTTAGTTGTGCATACACTGTTAAAAGTAAAGCCTCTAATTAGAGGCAAAAAAGGGCCTTCGTTGCATAGAGGAATCTTTTGAAGTCCCACAAGGAACATTCATCTCTAGTTCTTTAGAAAGGCTCAGTATTGAAAAAAATCTGCAAATTGTACACTCTAAAGTGACAATGCGGGTTGTTTGAACCAAAATTTGGGTTAAATACTCACTCTAAAAAAATGCTGGGTTGTTTTGACCAAACTTTGAGTCAAATATGGACGAACCCAGCCAATTTAATTACATTTTTAACCCAACGTTTGGGTTTTGTCCATATTTGACCCAAAGTTGGGTTAAAACAACCCAGCATTTTTAGAGTGTATGAACAAAATTTAACTGTTGGGTCAAAAATTTAATTTCCAATTTTAACCCAACTTCTACTCTCACTTTCAACTTTTTGTAATTGCATTTTTAACCCAACATTTGGGTTTGTCCATAATTGACCCACAGTTGGGTTAAAACAACCCAGCATTTTTAGAGTGTATGAACAAAATTTAACTGTTGGGTTAAAAATTTAATTTCCAATTTTAACCCAACTTCTACTCTCACGTTCAACTTTTGTAATTGCATTTTTAACCCAACATTTGGGTTTGTCCATATTTGACCCAAATTTGGACTGAAACAACCCAGCATTTTTTAGAGTGTAAATTCCAAACTAATCGATTATATTCAAGATTTTATTTTTTATTTTCATTAAACACTACTGAATCAACCTTAATATATATTAGGTCACACCAACAAAATCAAACTTAAAAGGTAAGATCAAGTAGAAATAGCTCTTTAAATATACACTCTAAAAAATGCCGGGTTGTTTTAACCCAATTTTGGGTCAAATATGGACAAGGCATCTTTTGAAGTCTAATAAAAAAAACCTAATTATTTTATCAAGTTCTTTATGTGTGCCTACAGTTTTCATTTTCTTTGGGGAAAAAAATAGGTATCAAGTCAGTGGTTGAATCAGATTTTAAAAGATTTGCCCAAACAGAAAGAGGTTTTGTCGAAGAACAAATATAAGAGTGAACATTGGTGTTTGTTAAGTCTTGCTTGGTGTAAAGTTGTATTCTGAGTTGATCTGATGGCACTGATTGGACTTGTGTTTACCCTGGACTCGCTCTCAGCTGTCATGACATTAGAGCGTAGATATATTGCACGGCAGGAGCTCTTAAGTCTGTTTGTAAGCTCTAGACTCATAAAGAGACAGGCTTTTATCTCAGTATTAGAGCAGCAGGATTTTCCCGACCTTAAAACGCGCACATCATCCCTGTGTGGTCCACCGAACTAATTCATATGCGTGGCATCACCCCAGGAACACTTGAGATAAAATCCGAAAGAGAAACATCCAGTTCTAAATACTCCTGTTCTCGCGGCGGTCCGTCGCTGAGTTTGAGGGGATGTAAGGTAATGAACTGTGGCTTAGGGAAAATCATTGGGGGAAAATGGATGTACACAGGCTTGAGTAATCACTTTAAAGCAAGTTTAGCTCTACCCTTGAGACAAGCAAAGCTCCGTGATCAAATACAGCACAAAACAACCTTGAAAAGTCCAGGATTTTTCTTTCACCTCCCAAAAAAGATAAATGGGGGGGAAAAAACATAAATATAAATATATATATTCTCCCCATCTGGGGTTTTAATGTTGGAAAGCACTGCCAAGAGCTTCTTGTTTTCATGCCAAATGTGACCAAACACTGAGAGGCCTTTTCCACACGACTCGTGCCAAAATTCTTTCAACAAATGGGCCAATATGCCTTTAATAATAATCATAATAATATTAATAATAATAACGATGCTATATTGCCTCTGTAAATGTTTACTTTCTATCAACTAGACAGCAATAAAATAAAAATCAATGGAATAACATTTTGATTAAAACAGCAATATTGTTCAGCATTTGTGTCAAAATCAATGTTAACTTTAAAAATGCATGTGTAGAATATTTTCCCCCAGTTTGAAAACCTGTAGATAATATTATTGCAAATAGTAGTGAATTTATTTTTGAAAGCAACAAATAAATGTCACATTTCATTATATTGTAGTAGTTGCTTTGCCACCGTTTCTTATCAGAGCTGTATCATATATTTAATATATTATAGCCTTTTTGTAAATGTGTTTTTGTGTATTTTATTATTGTAACAGGTACAGTGTACCCTAAGTTATCTTATACTGTTATTTATATTGTAGTTATTTTTTAGTCAATTTGCCACACTGTAATAAAATATTTTCAAGATTTGTTATCACAACATATTTTCTTTTGTCAAATCAACTTTATAAAAATATATTTAGTTGAGATGACTTATTATTTTGAGTTTCTGATGATTAAATCAATCTCCTTCATTGTATTAACTCACTTGTTCCAGTTCAATCAACTTAAAATTTTAAGGCAACCCAGGTTACTTACTTTTTTAAGCTAAACCAACAATATTTTTTTTTACAGTGAGTAATCACAACATTTTTTTCTTTTGTCAAATCAACTTAAATAATTTATTTAGTTCAGATAACATATAATTTTGAGTTTCTGATGATTAAATCATTATCCTTCATTGTATTAACTCACTTTTTCCAGTTCAATGAACTTAAATTTTTAAGACAACCAGGTTACTTACTTTTTTAAGTTAAACCATCAATATTTTTTACAGTGCATAGACTTATAAATGTATTTTCTTGTTTGTATTGTAATGTTTTTTTCTTCTTTAATCTTGGCCAGGGGACTAGAGATGAAAAATAGCCTTTTGGCTAATTCTGGCATTTTTAACCATGTTTGTTCATGCGTTTTATGAAATTGCACTGTCCTCTTAAATAAAACAATAAATCAAATCAAATCTTAAATGTTTAAAATGGACTTTGACATCAAACCTCAGGATATACTTATTGAATTATACCACTGTATCAATTACCAACACAATTCGTACAATGTCTGATGCCAGTCTGTGTTTAAAATCAGTTCTGCGAGTCTCTGTTAGCACTTCAGCTTTCTCTTTGTTGACCGTGCCAAACAACCGTGTGATGGGAATAGGGCTAAGGCTTTCTGTGAGCATTAAAAAAAGTTTAATACCCCCAAATGTGTTATAATTTAAATGTTCACTCACCCATAACTCGTAATCTCTCTGCTCCGACTACCACCTCATGGTCGTCCGCAGAGAAGAGCAGTTTTCCCGCACTTGATTTTACCTCCAGCATTTTGCCCCGTGCATGAACTCCATGAGAACCTGACAAAAAAATATATTTTTACGGTTTATGAAGAACATTTTCCATGTGCCTCCTAAGAATCTAACTCAAATCATATATATATTTATATATATATTTATATATAAATATATATATTTATTCAAATATATATATATATATATATATATATATTTGAATAAATAAATATATATATATATATATATATATATATATATATATATATATATATATATATTAGGGCTGGGAAACGATTAATCGCAATTAATCGCATCCAAAATAAAAGTTTGTGTTTACATAATATATGTGTGTGTAGTGTGTATAATTATTCTGTATATATAAATACACACACATGCACGTAAACATTTAAGAAATATTTGCATGTATATACTTTATATATATTTATACAAAATTAATTTTATACATAAATATAAATATTTGATATATTAATAACTAGGGCTGTCAAACGAAAAAAAGTTTGTGTTTACATAATATATGTGGGTGCACTGTGTATAATTATTTTATATATATAAATACACATGCATGCTTGTATATATTTAAGAAATATGTGTATGTATACTCTATATATAGATTTATATATAATTTATATTAGACATAAATACAAATATTTTATATATAAATAATATTTTTTTCTTAAATATACATGCACGTGTGTGTATTTATATATACACAAAATAATTATGCACAGTGCCCCCACATATATTATGTAAACACAAACTTTTATTTTGGATGCGATTAATCACGATTAATCGTTTCCCAGCCCTAATATATATATATTAGGGGTGTAACGGTATATATATTTGCCCTGAACCGTCATGGAATGGACGCCACACAGGCGATCCACACTCCAGTCCAGAAGGGGGCGTGCACAGTGATGCAACGCTGTTTGCTTTTCGCCACAACAGTAAAAAGAATGGAAGAAGACACAACATGATTGATCCACAACAGGAGGTAACGCACTACACGAGTTGACAACAACGATTCTATCTCGTCTACAAACCACGTTTTGTCACGGAAAAAATTACGCGATAAAACGAACCGGAAATGACGCGAAACAGCACGCGCGACAATACCCAGCGAAGATGATGAACACAACACGCGAATATGGATGTCAGCAGACAGAAACTAGTGCTGATTTGCTCTGAGAAAAAAACGCAAAAAAACGAAAAAATAAGATTTACCCGGTGACCTCAACCCATGCCTTGCTCTGATTGGCTGTAGCTCATGACATCATCGAGGTTGAGTCGTGCGACAGCTCTGGATATCTAGCACGCTAGATATTTTTCTGGCGTCTGCGAGTGCACGTACCGTAAAATATAATCCTACTGCAAACAAGCAGCAAACAATTAAAATATTTGCCATTTAGCACATTCAATCTTGTAATTTACTTAATGACTTTTCGGACCAGATTAGAATTCAATTAATGAAACATATACTTATTTTAACACTTCCACTTAATTGTGTTTTGTATATAGTTGTTCTAGCACCATAACTCAAGTGAAAGTCACTTAACTAGTCCAGTTATTACTTTCATTAAAATACAGCCTATTTACGCCATCAACCAGGACTTGCATCCGTGCACATGCAATTACCGCGCCGTAATGAAGTCTCTAGTCACAGTTATAAAGGCTACATCATGAGAAGGATGAGACTATAACAATCTGGCTATCAAATAACCCTTTAACTCTTTCAAAATAGTCATTTAACCATCTGTCCCATAAAATCCAACATTATAGCTGCCTGGATTCATTTTCCTCCTGTGAGCGGATTGGCTCATATAGTCGCCTCCTGAGTTCAGTGAATATTTCATTTCATGCTATCTACCCTGATATAAACGCCCTCAGAGATCTTCAATCCGATTTATAGTCTGCGAAATCTTAGGGAGCAAGACCATTGTAATTAGCACATGAGGGTTTTTAAACAATTCTTAGCTCGAGTGTGTTTGTGTTTGCGTGCTTACCTGCAACGAGTTGAGATACTAATTGCTTCTTCTCGTTGAGGATGTTGACAGACACGTTCTTAGAAGACTGCAGGAACAATGGGCTTCCCTGACATTAAAGAAAGATACACATAAATAAATAATAAATTAATAAATTCAACTAAATTGTCTTCCAAACTATAAAAAAGTCGTAAACTACAATTGTTAAGTTAAAGGCACAGTAGGTGATTTCTGAGAATCATTGTTGAACAATGACAATTTTGTCAATGCATATACATAAATGGCACAATATAATCAATATAACACGCTTCGTTAATGGGTAGGTTTAGTTCTGGTGTAGGGTTAGTGTTCGACCACTAGGAGGCGCCTTCTGGCTCATAAAGGGTACCATGTGTGTCGGATGTCTACGGATTGGCAAAAGCGTCAGTATATGACTCCTTGGGATGAGAACAGGCTGGTGTGTGTGTGTTCAATTGTTTTTCTGTTTAAAACTACTGAAAAAAACAGCCAGTGCGAAATACACACAATCAAGAAACATTCTCTGAAAACAAGTCTCAATAATTTATGTAGTCATGCTTATCAGGTGAATGTGTCTTGTTTTGAGGCTGTTTAAATTTTGTTTCAGGGAAATAAGACAACAATTCTTGTTAAAAATGAACACATGGTTGTGCACGTTGGCCTGTGAGTGCACAATATAAGCATTATTTGTGAATTCTGTGCAAACACTTGGTAAAGATGTCTCTCTCTATGCTTAGGGGCCGATCAAAAATTAACACAGCATGCATGTCTGGGTTTATTTAAGTGTTGGGCAGATGGTCTCCTCCAAGAATAGATAATAAAAAAATAATAATAAAACACAATCCATCTGCATATAGCTGAAAATAGTCAGAAAAAACAAAACAAAAACCCAGATATCTGCCAATCTAGAACAACATTTCATGCTCCAGTTGACTCGTTAAATAAAGATACGTTTGTGTTGCATATTAAAAGCTAGAGATGCGTCTTTAATTTAAATTATGCATTTTAGTTTTGCTGCTCTGTATTAACTCAAGTGTGAAATGCTTTCTTTTTAAATGCTCTTCATTATTGTGAGAACATCTGCAAAAATAGGTCAGAAACAGAAATAAAGTCTACTGCAGTTGTGAGGCTAATTAAGAGGAACACAAGCTATATTTTGCACTTATCTTTCATTAAACTCCTTGTCATTGAGTACATTAAAATCAGGAAAATACTCATCCATAACGTCAGCAAAATGGTCATCCATATGCTTTACTCATACTAGCTTGAGAGACTCGTTTATTATGTTTATTAAAAACATTATTCTATCCTTGAGTGTATATATATATATTAGGGCTGTGCAAAAATAAAAGTCTGTGTTTACATAATATATTTGTGTGTGCTGTATATAATTATTTTGTATATATAAATACACACACATGCATGTATATATTTAAGAGAATGTGTTATTCATACATAAAATATTTATATAATATAGATTATGTATATATATATATATATATATATATATATATATATATATATATATATATATATATATATACATAATTTAAGCACAAATAATTCTTAAATATATACATGCATGCATAGGTATACACACAAAATATATTATGTAAACACAGACTTTTATTTTGGATGCGATTAATCGCAATTCATTTTTGCACAGCCCTAGAAAATACATAATTATCTTCAATTCTAAAGCTGTTTTTCTTCAATTCTAAAGCGGTTGTAGACATTAATTTTTTTTGCTCAAAGTTATAGCCACTCAACATTTTCATTATCCACAATTTTGACATTGAAAAACTTCCACATTGATATTTTAATCTCATTATTTGTCAGTGAGTATTGCTAATACTTTAAGACCTGACACACAGATCCATTATATTGTTACACAACTGTTTAACATGTATGTTTACGTTAATATTCGCCGAGTTTATTTCTGAGATTCAACTGAAAATTTGTGTGTTTTGAGTATCCGAAGCTCGTGTGGAGGATCGTCCATCTTCTGAACAGGGGTGTGGAGCAACAGCTCATTTGCATTTAAAGGGACACACACATAAATAGTGTGCTTTTGGTCACACCCCAAAAGGGGCAAAGCTAATATAAATGATCCGGGGTGGATTTTGAGCTGAAATTTCACATACACATTCTGGACACCATAGATTTATAATACATCTTGTGAGAATGAGCTAAACATGTCACCTTTAAAGAAGATATTTTGTGTGTGTGTGAATGTGCAGAATAAAAACTAAAATGTGCAGACAAGGTCAATTCTGATTTCATTTTGACATTAAAGTCTCAACGTAATAAAAATGTGAAGCAGATTCATCATATGCTGATACTGGTGGAGACTTGTTTACACAGAGAAACATTAGGAATGCAACAGGTGTTCAATTATTCATACGCCGTGACCTTCTGAATAAAACATCTCAACGTCTATAACATCTAAAACGTACAATCTAACATACAACAACAACAAAAAACAAAAGGTTTGGGATATTAAATTTGAAGGCATCATCATTTCACACTCTTTTGGATGATGCCTTCAAATTTAATATTCAAAACCTTTTGTTTTTTTCAAGGGCTGTGCAAAAGTTAATTGCGATTAATCGCATCCAAAATAAAAGTCTGTGTTTACATAATATATTTGTGTGTGCTATATATAATTATTTTGTATATATAAACACCTATGCATGCATGTATATATTTAAGAATTATTTGCGCTTAAATTCTGTAAATATATTTAAATACATAATCTATATTATATAAATATAAATATTTTATGTATGAATAACACATTTTCTTAAATAAATACATGCATGTGTGTGTATTTATATATACAAAATAATTATATAAATATATTATGTAAACACAGACTTTTATTTTGGATGCGATTAATCGCAATTAATTTTTTCACAGCCCTAATTTTTATACATTTATATTTTTATATATTTATTTAATTATATATTACAAGATTATGTATTTATATACATACATATATATATATATATATATATATATATATATATATATATACAGAATTTAAGTGCAAATAATTCTTAAATATATATATGCATGCATAGGTATTTATATATACACAATAATTATATACAGCACACACAAATATATTATGTAAACACAGACTTCTATTTTGGATGCGATTAATCACAATTAATTTTTGCACAGCCCTATTTTTTCCGTCTTACGGGTGTGTGTAAATAACAGCTCGCGGGTCACGATTTTCGTCTTTGCTTCCACATTTAAAGTCGTATGATGTATAAATTGGCAAGGAAAAACACGTCCAAATGAGAAACTTTCACTCTCTGATGGTTAAACTGAAACGCGAATCACATGCGTGCTGATCACGGATCAACTGCAATCCGTTGCACCCCTAATAATTAATGAACACACTTATCATCATGACTGATATCTTACCAGAGATGGAAAAATATCCTCCTCCAGTAAGTAAAAGTGTCCCTAACCCCCAAAATGCGCCTGTGCTTATATGAATATTTGTATATTGAATATTTGAATATTTGCATGTGTGTTTGTCTAATTCTTGGAGTGAGTCTTTTATTCCTACGGGAGTTTCCTCTCATAACCAGGCCATTGTTATTCAGCTCATCTCCTCTGTCTGTTTCTTTCTGTCTTTCACTCTCTCTAGTCTCACTCGTGCTAGACAGATGAGATAAGGCCAGCGCTACTGTACACATTATCAAGCCATCCATCCACTGATATATCACGCCCGGACACTGGACAGCATGCTGACAGGCCCTGATGTGCACTTACTGGTCTGGACTGGATTTCTTTGGCATACAGCGGCTGAAGGAACTCCGAATCGCCCTCCAGTTTCAGGCCTCTTTCTGTGATCCGCAGGTGACCCATGCCATCCTGGAGAAAGAGAGGAAAGAAAGGGAGAGAGAAATACAACAGGTTAATGAGATGGATGCAAAAAAGATGCTCATGAGTTTTCGTTAAAACATTTTTAGATGATTACATTGAAGTCATTTGGAAGTAAGTGATTAGAATTTGGCTCACTGCAATGCATCAATGAATCGTGACCATCAAACCGTATTGACTGTATAGCCCTTAATCCTGTAATTGTGGACAAATGTGGGCACAGAGGACTCAGATGAGATTATAAATGTTATATCACTGTCTTTGATAAAGTTTTGTCTATCCATTTATGGTGTTTTTTTTAATTTTGGGGATATTTCTGAATTTATTTACTTCAAAAAGTACCATATTTTCTATGTAAATTATGCTTATTTTTATGTTATATTTTTTAACTACATTAAAATATCATTGCAATAAGTTCTTAGAGCTAAAACCTAAAGATGAAGTGACTTTGCTGTCACCTGGTGTCTTATTTTGGCTTATTTTAGAATGCTCTAAATTACAGTTTTTCCCATTCATTTCTATGGGTGCCCATTTTGACCCAAATACAAGATTAAGGAGTTTGTTTCACCCAGTTAATTGAGACAAAAAAAAGTGTGTGTGTTCAGGAGGCAAACTTAGGAAAAGTAGCCAAGTCTTGTACCGCTCAGATCAAGGGAAGCATTTTTTAAAAATAAATCAAAAATATTTTGCCCACATTTGTCCAGAATACGGTTAATCAGTTAATCAAATATATCTTTAATCAGTATTTTTGTCCAGTAACAAATTGTAAACATTCGTTAAATAAAATTTAAATTGCAATCAAAATTACATTTTAAAAAGCTACATTTTAAGGAAGACTAAATTATCAATTAATATAAAACCTCTCAAAACAATTGTTTAGTGATGCACCGATGTGAAAATTTGTGGCCGATACCGATAACCGATATTAACATTGCTGTTGCGGCCGATACCGATATTTACCGATGTCGATATCCCTGTATAGAAAACACATAGCGAGGATTAGGGCTGCACGATATTGGTAAAAAATGACAGTCATTTTTTTATTTTTCTGTGATATATATTGTGATATAAAAACAATTTCACCAGATTACTTGAATAGGCCTAGCTGTATTTGGAAAGAATGAATCAATCTAGAATGACTGGGGTAGTTTTGTCATGGAGTAAATCCGCATAGAAACTAATATTAATAGAATGTTAACAAATGTACACTTTAATAATGTATGTCTCTTGAGCTCAGTGTTGGACAGATCAGTTGTTTTAACCATTCATTAAAGTGAATCAGTTCAAAGGAGTCATTAGTTCGCGAATCGGACGTGCCATCAACGAACCACGGCACACGTTGTGTGATTATCCAGGCAGTTTAGAACATCGCACGAGATTTGTCTCGACCTATTTTACAGTCGGTCTCGACAGTCGACACAGAAAACATTTCATCAGGTAGACTTTTTTGGTTTATTGAAAGTGTGGTTATGTCATCTGATCTAAATGTATAGAAAGCTTTTCAGAGAAGATAAGGCAGTGACGTTATTTTAGCACAATTCACAACCAGTAGTTCAGAAGAAAAAAACTTCGGTCTTCCGACCTTTTACCATCGTGTATTTTCAAAGATATTCAGTCAACTCAATTCATAAACATGCGCGAGGGAGGGAGCGAGAGAGAGAGAGCGCAAAACATTTTGAAGACGGCGCGCGTGACCGGTGCTTTCACTCTCTCTTGTTCCCTCAGTTAAACAAGGGCAGCAATCACTCATATCACTTACCGGTCAAATATGGCTTTGGCGGGACAAAAATACGTATTAGGAAGGGTGGCAGAAAACAGCTCAACAGTTCCAGTCTTCGTGCGCTTGATGTTTAAACGCACTACGCTCGTGCAAAAACAAACATCCCGCCCCACACTCACATCTACACGCACGTCAAATACAACACAGGGATGATCATCGGCCTGTTCACATCGGCCCTATTTTGACATCGGAACGATACCGATGTGTAAAAAATTGACCAAATCGGCCGATGTTATATCGGCGGCCGATATATCGTGCACCACTACAATTGTTTGCTTAAAAGAGTAAACCTCCTTAAAGGAGTAGTTCACTTAAAAAAAAAAAACAAAAAAAAAAACTTTTGCTGATAATTTACTCACCCCCATGTCATCCAAGATATCCAGGTCTTTCTTTCTTCAGTCGAAAAGAAATTAAGGTTTTTGATGATAACATTCCAGGATTTTCTCCATATAATGGACTTCAATGGGGTCCAAACGGTTCAAGGTCCAAATGATAGTTTCAGTGCAAACTGTTCAAAGGGCTTTAAACGATTCCAGATGATGAATAAGGGTCTTATCAAGCGAAACGATCGCTCATTTAATAAATAAATAACAAAGTTTAAGTTTTATAAGCTCAAATGCTCGCCTTGCTCTGTTCTGTGATGCGCGTTCGTGACTCTCCTGTTCATCAAAATGAACGAATCTTTTTGTGTGTCATTTGGTTCATTCAATAAGAAAAGATTCGTTCATTTTGATGAACGAGTTCAAACAGGAGAGTCACGAACGCACATTACAGAACAGAGGGGTTTGCACTGAAACTGTCTTTTGGACCTTGAACCGTTTGGTCCCCATTGAAGTCCATTATATGGAGAAAAATCCTGGAATGTTTTCATCAAAAACCTTAATTTCTTTTCGACTGAAGAAAGAAAGACACGGACATCTTGGATGACACGGGGGTGAGTAAATTATCAGCAAAAGTTTTTTTTTTAAAGTGAACTATTCATTTACAATATTTATAACAACTACGAAGAGCTGCACGTGCAAGTGATCGGCTTTCGGGTGTATGAGCACTGCTTGCACATCGTCATGATTTAATTTGTCTCTCATTGGACTTGTGTTTCCACGTGTTTATGTTGAACCAAGTGGAAGGTTCCTGCCAGCCAATAATTGTCCCGATGGCCACTCCGGGCCTGCACTGAGCATTAAACACATGCAAATGTGTTTTGATCCAGGGTCCCAATAGCTAGCTCAGCTTGTTATTTTAACATTACTATTACAGTAAACACAGACTGTTTTCTTTGAAGTCTGAAGCCTAATCTTTCGCCACTTCCTAGTTGTATCACCATATTTATTAATGTTCACATCAAAGGATCAAAGTGCCTGTCACAATTGTACCCTGCTTTGGTCTGCTGGTTATTTCCGTTGCACAACTGCCATTACCGTGAGCAAATATGGGGAATGAGTTGTATTGACTTCTATAGCAAACTCTTTGAGTCATGCGGTTGCAATTTGCAGGTCTGTTTGGATTGAGAAGACGCATTAGCATGTGGATAGGAATCAAAGGAATCAAAGGCAGTGTGTGGAATCGCAGTACTAGCTACATAAAGGGGAAGAAGAGAATCAAATAATGATAAAAATAGACTCAAATTTCCAGAATTTTAGCACTCAAAAAAAAAAGAACTAGGAAGGTTGTGCACTTTACATAATATATTTATTTTACTTATAATAATTGTGTTTTTTGACTTGAAATGTTTTTTTTTTCTATTAAGGTCTATGTAATTATGTCTCAATTTAACAGTACAAAATCCTAACGCGTTGTCTAAACACAAACCATTTATGTTAAGTAAAAAATTCTTACATCCAGAGGGTGGCAGTATAGTGCGAACCGACTGCCATTTTGCCCGAACTTAATTTGATTGTGTTCAATCTGCTTAAATATATGTGAAATTTAAGTTTACTTAATCCATTTGTGTTGGATTAAATGAACCTGGGCGGTGCTTTTAGTTCCCAGCATGCTTTGCATATGGTTGAATTAAGAGAGAATAAATGTTAAAATTAAGTGTTATTTTATGTTTTTTAGAAAGACTTGATAGTGTGTAATTGTGTTTAATGTAAAATTATATTGGAATTATTAACACCATTTAAATTACACTGGGTTACCATTGTGGAGAAGAGTGGAGCATTTTGTTTGGCTGTCGACTGATTTAACTCATTTCTATTGCATTGATTGAAGGAGCATGTAAATCGTAGCATTTAAGATGCTAAAATGTGCTACTGCTAGCAAATAGCTAGCTAAAGTTATAGTTAAGCTATAGTTAGCTATAACTAACTATAGTTAAGCTAAAGTAGCTATAGTTAGCTATCAATTTAATTATGTGTTACTGAAATAATTGAAATATAAATGAATGAATGACTAAAATAATACCTGAATCATGTCAGGAAGCCTTTAAAATTCACATTAAGACTACTTGAGTTGGGTCGGTTAAAATTACGTAATTTCATGATGTTGAAGTTACATGAACAAAATATATTTGTTTAACGTTATTATGTGGAACCTGTTGACGAAAAAAAAAAACAGCGAATTTTATGAGGTGGCTATAATTCGTAACAATTCATACGACCTCACTCGTACGAATTAGTACGATTTTGCTAAATCGTGCATATTTCACGAATTGGCCAATTTGTATGAATTCGTATGAATGACCTTCCCCTGACCCCGCCCCTAAACCTACCCATCACGTGAGTTTAGACAAATCATACGAATTCGTATGACGAGTGAGGTCGCACAAATTAGCCACTTTTTAATCATTCGTCGAATTCGTACGAATTGGTCGTGAGGTAAAAAGTAAATTTAAAGTAAAGCCAACATATCATTTTTTTAGTGTAAAACTTGACTAACCAAAAAACAGGATAGGTTGACTAAACAAACCAAAAAAACATTACAATTATCATCATGCTAATTAGCAGCCTGTAATCAACTATCATGTTCCAAAACCAGATCCAAAAAACCCAAATTTATTTATTATTATTTCAGTAGTAGAGATTCAGTGCAGGTTGGACGTAAAACTTGGCTTTTGTGGCGATCGAAGGCAAACGATACAGGAGAAGGGAAGGAAGGGGAATGAGATTAGGCCTAATGCATATGATAGTGAATATTTCCAGCTGTTTCTCTACACGAATCAAAGCTGTGGCGTATATGTGCAGAGGAAAGCCAAAGAATATGATGAATTATTCAGGTACGTGGACAGAAAGGCCAAAAACTCTCAGGTGTGTTTCCGCACGGGACCAAACAAACCTCCTCTGGCGAGCCACAGTTTATGCAGCATCAAGGAGTGAATTGATTTCCAGCACCGGTGTCACCGCTCTGGCTGTTTGATATTTATTGTGGAAGAGAAAGTGTGAGAGAGGAGAGAAAGAGGAGACGAGAATTGCAAAGAGGGGTCGGCTGAAAAAACAATCTCCTTTATCGGATGCTGTGACATTGAGGGGAGGGACAGTTTAGAGTGCTTTAAAAAGAAAGAAAGACACAGATCTTGTGGAATTAGCAGACAAATCACTTCTAGGATCCAGATCTCCAAGTGTGATCATTTCCCTTTTTGGGCCCCTTTCTAAAATATAAAAGCAACTGCATCCAACATGTTGATTATGAGAACTGATTCAATTAATCTAATCTACATTTGGCCTTCTTAGAAGATGATCAATGATATTCGCTTCACCTGGGAATTTGACTAATCAGGCTATCAATATGGTAAAATAATTTGGGATTAACCCTAATTATTAATGCATAAATGTTTCGTCAATCATTATTACATCATTGGGTCTTTAGTGACCCGGATCCACACTCTTAAGAAAAGGTTCTATATAGAACTTTAAAAGGTTCTAAAGCGCTACGTATTTTGAACCCCGCATGTTAATGATCACAAAATTCAAGATATGGTGGTTAAAAAAAATGTAATTATACAATATCAGTATCAGTATCAATATTTCAGTTTTTATTAGGGGTGTAACGGTACATGTATTCGTACTGAACCGTTTCGGTTCGAGGCTTCCGGTTCGGTACGCATACAAACCGAACGATTGCTTGGACCATTTTTCCTGCCGGCAAAAATAAATATATATTTAAATGTTATTTTTAATGTGATGACCAAAACATCATTTGTTCATCTTTCAAAGATGACCCCCATTTATAAACCTGAAAGTTTCAGGTTTCTCTAGATCTGGGAAAACTCACATTTATTTAAAAATATTTTTTCTTTAAAGAAATAGGACATTTCTCTGGCATTTCTTTCTTTTTGCTGTATCGAAAACGTACCAAACCGTGACTTTAAAACCGAGGTACGTACCGAACCGTGATTTTTGTGTACCGTTACACCCCTAGTTTTTATCCTACAAAAATCAATATGATTAAAATTATATTTTGTTACTACAACAGTTTAATAAACAATAATTTAATAACAACTACAAAATGTTGCAGAATAATGTAATATATGAATGAATAATAGCCTTTAAAGTGCCAAAAGTGTTCTTTCTTGTCATTATTGAACCTTTTTTAGCATAAAATGTCCTTTGGAGTTGTGTAAAGAACCATACACTCTTAGAAGAAAAGGTTCTATATAGAACCTTAAAAGGTTCTATCAGCGCTACGTATTTGGAACCCCTAAAAGGTTCTGTACACTATTTAAAAAAGGGTTCCTCTGGGTTCTATATAGAACCCTAGGGTTCCTTACATGGTCAATATATATAGAACCCTTTTTTCTAAGAGTCGGATGCGCTGTATAGAACTCTCCTGATATTTTAATAACACAAGCGTACAAAAGTGTATACGTGTTCTATTAACTTTTCCACAGAGCCCAAATTCAGAACATGTTCTAGCAGTGATTTGAGTTTGTGACTATTATGATGGTCTACGATTATTATGTTGACTTATTGACTTTTGAGTTGCGCTCTCCCACATAATCTCTTGATTATTTATTCATTATTATTCAAAAAGGTAATGATGAGGGGAAAAAAATCTGAGCAAGCATAAAACTCAATGCCAAAAAAAAACACATGAAGTATGCAAGGCTGTAAAACTCGAGCACATCTGCACAGGATAGCAATTCTGAAACAGTAGAAGGTGAAGGTCTAGCTCTTGAATCTTAATTAGCTAACATGACTGGACGGTCTAGGAAGATTACCAAGCAATGTCAGCGCAAGCTAATTAATATTCATGAGCCCAGTCTCCACCATATAGTGACTTTACAACCCAACCATCTTCATTCTCCACAATTTAAAAGTAATTCTGTTGCCAAGGTTGTAAAGCCATGAGATGCTTCCTATCTCATTTATATCTAGCTGATATCTTCCATTACCAAAGCTATCTCAACATATGTCATTTGTGATCATGTACACGAACTAGAGCTGCATGATTTGGCTGCACAAATTGCTATTTTTGCAATCTCATCGTCGCTCTGTGATGCTGGAAACGCTGTCAGAAAATAAGCCGCTCTCGTGTAAGAATTATACGGTGTCCGAGAGAGCTGGAACTGAGGAAAACACATGCAGAAAGAAAAACACCCGCGAATTTAGAAAACATCTTCATCAGTTTCACAACTCACAACACAACCAAATAAAGAAACGTATGGAAGCTTGTTTCCGCCACTGAATAAAAAAATAAAATAAATAATTCTGACTTTATCTCACAATTCTGACTTTTTTTCTCACAATTGCGACTTTATATCTCGCAATTCTGACTTTATTTCTCAGAATTACGAGTTATAAAGTCAGGATTACGAGTTATAAAGTCAGAATTGCGAGATATAAAGTCGCAATTCTGAGAAAAAAAAGACAAGTGTGACTTTTTATCTCACAATTCTGACTTTTTTTCTCACAATTGCGAGTTTACATCTCGCAATTCTGACTTTCTAACACATAATTGCGAGTTTATATGTCGAAACTCTGACATCTTTTCTCAGAATTGTGAGATATAAACTCGCAATTGCGACTTATCAGGCCAATTCTAAGAGGAAAAAAAAGACTAGTTTAAATCTCACAATTCTGACTTTATATCTCGCAATTCTGACTTTATAACACGCAATTCTGACTTTATATCTCGCAATTCTGACTTTAAATCTCGCAATTCTGACTTTATATCACGCAATTCTGACTTTATAACACGCAATTGCGACTTTATATCTCGCAATTCTGTCTTTATAACTCGTAATTCTGACTTTTTAAGTCACAATTCTGACTTTATATCACGCAATTCTGACTTTATATCTCGCAATTCTGTCTTTATAACTCGCAATTCTGACTTTTTAAGTCGCAATTCTGACTTTATATCTCGCAATTCTGACTTTATATCTCACAATTCTGACTTTATATCTCGCAATTCTGACTTTATATCTCGCAATTCTGACTTTATATCTCGCAATTCTGTCTTTATAACTCGTAATTCTGACTTTTTAAGTCACAATTCTGACTTTATATCACGCAATTCTGACTTTATATCTCGCAATTCTGTCTTTATAACTCGCAATTCTGACTTTTTAAGTCGCAATTCTGACTTTATATCTCGCAATTCTGACTTTATATCACGCAATTCTGACTTTATATCTCGCAATTCTGACTTTATATCTCACAATTCTGACTTTATATCTCGCAATTCTGACTTTATATCTCGCAATTCTGACTTTATATCTCGCAATTCTGAGAAATAATGTCAGAATTGCGAGAAGTAAACTCGCAATTGTGAGAAAAAAAGTCAGAATTGTGAGATAAAAAGTCGCAATTACCTTTTATATTTTTCATTCTATGGCGGAAACAAGCTTCCATAGAAACGCGATGCAGATACTCTGTAAAAAATAATCCAGTAAAAAAAAAAAAATGGTAAACTACTGGCTGCATCATACCGTATGCTGACAGATGTGATACTGAAAGCCTGTGATTCTATCTGTAACGGACACTCATTTGCATTACAGTCACACAAGGCTCTGTACGCACGCTTTGATGGCATTGACACAGCGCACGTCAACACCCATTGAGCTGCAACCTCTCCTAAAAAGACTCACCACTGAGAGATTCAAATGCATCTTTGTTTCAAAATGGCTATGAAAGTCAGAGCAAGAGGGTGAACAATTATTACACAGACGTTTCCCTTTTCCTTTTACCTGAGGAGAGAAATAAAGAGCCGGAATTGCACATACGGGAGGTTTTTCGGTCAACCTGTACGCGTTTCATTCACAGGGAAACATATTCACAAAGTAAATTAGCAGGGTTAATCGGTGTCCAAATCGATTTGAATTTTTCAGTGTAATTGCATTCAGTAAGTCCGCACAAATGCCATCCGTGAAAAATGACATTTTCAAAACACACCACCTTTCCAATGCTAATGATGTTTCTATTGATGTCTGTTTTAGCCGTTAACTTTAGGTCATTTGTCTTTGCTTTGTTAAAAAAAAAAAAATTGTTACATTTAATTATATTTCAGGCAGCAGCAGTCACTTCAGCAACCTAGTGCGGATGATATTATTAAACTATATTAGTTGCTTTGCATGTGCATGTGAAGGAAAGATGCTGCCAATAAGAAATTGTGCATATCCAAGCAGAAAAACGTCTAAGATGACGTGACACGTGCAAAGCTAGGTGTCAGTGTTTCCATGGAAATGAATTTGGTCTGAATCCTGTTCAGATTAAGAAGCGGCATTTAAATATCCTGAGGGATTACAACATTTAATTCCATGTCAATCCACTCTCGGTTTAATCTAATGGAGAATGTGTGATCATAAATAATGCATATGTAGGCTAGTATCACTTTCCTCATCCTGTGATTTTATGCAGGCTGTAGAAGAGAAGAAAACCCCTTCGAACTTCAAAATGTCCTCTTTTCAAACTTTGGCTCATTGGGAAAGAAACGTGCCTCAACTCTCCCTATATTTTAGCCAAACTCCAAAAGTGTACATGCACATTCAATTTCCATGCAGTTTTCAACTGAAATGAACATTAGAGGCAGTACAATACCATTTTTGTTCATTTTAAACAAATTATAATTCCAGGGGCACATTATCTATTAATAAATGATGACCTCAAAACACTTTTACCATAATGCATGATTTGTAAATGAATACATTTTTGAGACTTGATTCACATAAGTTTTTCGCACTGCACTTTCCTTTGAAACACAGAACAAAAGTCACGATAAACCAATGTAGAAGCAAGCTAAAATGGTATGGTTGCTCAACAAATGTGATTTTATTTCACGTTTCATGCTTTTGTTAACCCTATCGGTTAGGTTATTTTAAGTTTTAGTGTATGTGTACATGCATTCGGTCTTAAAGTGACAGCTGTTATATGTCATTAATGTTAATAAAAAGAAAAATTGTATCTTTTAGGTGCTAATATGTCCATTTCAGGAGCTAATATGTCCATTTTAGGTACTAATATGTACATTTTAAGTGTTAATATGTACATTTCAGTTGCTAATATATCCATTTTAGGTGCTAATATGTCAATTTTAGGTACTAATATGTACATTTTAGGTGCTAATATGTCCATTTCAAGTGTTAATATGTACATTTTAGGTGCTAATATGTCCATTTCATGAGCTAATATGTACATTTTAGGTGCTAATATAAACATTTTAGGTGCTAATATGTCAATTTCATGAGCTAATATGTCCATTTTAGGTACTAATATGTACATTTTAGGTGTTAATATGTAAATTTTAGGTGCTAATATGTACTTTTTAGGTGCTAATATGTACTCTTCAGGTACTAATATTTACATTTCAGGTGCTAATTATGTACATTTTAGGTGTTAATATGTACATTTCAGGTGCTAATATGTACGTTTTAGGGTCCCTTTTGAAAAGGTACAGTCCCAGAGACAGCTTATTTATCTTTTTTTCCGAGAGTGTAATATGCACGAAAGCTCAAATAAACACAACATAGGAACCGAAGTGATGAACAGAACCGTTGGGTGAAGCGATCATGAATAAAGCACAGCTATTGACCAATCAGAATCAAGGATTGGAACCAACCGTTTTATAATTAAGAACAAGAGCTGCTTCTTTGTATCTTGGCGTCAGGTAAATTGTTTTCTTAAAGAGAAGATAAGAAGTTGCACTCTCTCAGACTGGAAACATGGGAAGCCTATGGGTTTGGATCATGGCCATATCCCCGCTGTATCCTCAGATGCATATCGATGGAATTGCCTCTCGACTTGCTGGAGGCTCTATCTGGAGATCTGATCGAGTTGAAGAAGCCACCTTTAGATCATCTATCTATCTAGGAACGTGACATTTCTCAGGAGAAGAATGTGAAGAAGAGACTGAGATGTTCAATTTAAAGGAATAGTTCATCCAAATGAATTTAGAAGTGGCATTTAGATATTTCCAAATATTTGCGATCGTCCTTGGCAAACCAGTTTCTCCAGTGAACTGAAACTGGCGCGACTTTCATGTCTCTCATATCACACTGTGCAATCGTTCTCTCTCGTTCTACTCAAACAAAACTGTTGTCATCTTGATTATTTTGTCATAGCAGAATCTGTAAGATAATAGATAAGACTTTATATTTCACACTGACTTTTTTTCTCACAATTGTGAGTTTACATTTCGCAATTCAACTTTTAATCTCAGAATTGTGTGATATAAAGTCCCCATATCCACACACCAAATTGTGTGTTCTAAAGTCAGAATTGCAAGACATGAACTTGCAATTCTTACTTTTTTTCTCAGAATTGAATGTTTATATCTTGCACCTCTGACTTTTTAACACACAATTGGGAGATATAAAGTTAGAATTGCATGATATAAAGTCGCAATTGCTTTTTATAAAGTCAGAATTTAATGTCGCAATTGCATGTTATAAAGTCAGAATTGTGAGATATAAACTCGCAATTCTATGTCCATATATGTCCATTTTAGGTACTAATATGTACATTTTAAGTGCTAATATGTACATTTCAGTTGCTAATATGTCAATTTTAGGTGCTAATATGTTAATTTAAGGAGCTAATATGTCAATTTTAGGTGCTAATAAGTACATTTTAAGTGTTAATATGTACATTTCAGTTGCTAATATGTCCATTTTAGGTGCTAATATGTCCATTTCAGGAGGTAAAATGTCAATTTTAGGTACCAATATGTACATTTTAAGTGCTAATATGTACATTTTAGGTGCTAATATGAACATTTTAGGTGTTAATATGTCAATTTCATGAGCTAATGTCCATTTTAGGTACTAACATGTCCATTTTAGCTGAAGCACATCTCATGTACCAGGTGAGCTTCCGAGCAAGTTTACAACATCAGAACAATCATGATATAGAGCTGGATATGTGATGAAAACATCAAAAACTATTCATTTACAAATCATGCATGATGGTAAAAGTGTTTTGAGGTCATAACATTGACCAAGGAAACATGCACATTAATAATCTCCCACAGTAATTAAAAAAGCAGGTGTTTTACTGTCGATTTCAGCTGGAACCGCAGTAAATTGTGATTATAGGTTGGTTTAATTAGCCAGGTGAATAAACATGAGGGATTCATCTGACCCACATACAAAATATGAGCGAGGCTTCATTAATGCTTATCACCACCAATCACTGTCAGCCCTCATAGATTTCCTATAGAGTTCATATTTTCACTCTGGGCTGTACTGATCCGTCTCAGGCTGCCTATAGAAGCGCTAAATCAACTGATTTAAGCAGAACACACGTTTTTAATATCAAAGAACCGTGAAGATATTCTGCAGAGTCAACAGGCTTTATCCGAAAGCCTCCGAGAAGTCGAATCTTCTTACGACACTCATGATCATCTGGATTATGAAGTAGACTGGCCATCAGCTGTGCACAGATTTAAGGTCTATTCTCAAACCTGATGCAAATTATTGCTGACTGACCGTGAGCGCGGTCTCGCTCGAGTCTCTCAAACTGCAGAAAGCAATCATGTGGACTCTGAATGACAAGGCCGCTGATGAGACACAATGTCCTGCTTGTGTTCGGATGTGGAAAGTACATCGACCGGGGTGTCCGCTCGCCAAAGACACGTCCGATAAGGTCTTTCTCCCGGACGATCGGGATCTTTTAAAATTCTGTGGGTGGCAAATTTACAGCTCTCTCGCCACACCGCAGGCAGCTTTATTGAATCAGGGCACGAGGAGATTGAATAGCCTTGTTTTCAAGGAACAACATTAAAGAAGAGTGTCCACTTCAAGGTCTTTAAAAGATTCCTCCACACACAACTCAGCGGCTGTCAACTTCATGCTTTCATCTTTTTATTCCTGGGTCTTCATGTGACCGCACATTCAGCGCGAATACACTAAGTGTGAAGAAAAGGTTCTAAATAGAACCTTAAAAGGTTCTAAAGCGCTACGTATTTGGAACCCCTAAAATGCTGAATGATCACAAAATTCAAGATATGGGGGTTAAAAAAATGTAATTAATCAATATCACACGAAGAGTGCCATTTCAGTTTTTATCTTCCAAAAATCTGCATGATTAAAATGTGATATTAAGTTACTACAACAGTTTAATAAACAATAATTTAATTACAACTGCAAAATGTTGCAGAATAATGTAATATATGAATGAATAATAGCCTATAAAGAAACTTTGTGCCAAAAGGGTTCTTTCTTGTCATTATCATCATTTTTTTTTTTGCATAAAAGGTCTTTTGCAGTTGAGTAAATGTGATATTAAGTTACTACAACAGTTTAATAAACAATAATTTAATTATGTGTGATGTGTTTTTCAAAATCAAGGAAAACAGAAGATGCTTGTCCAATTTCTACACTAGATGAAAAAGTAGTTGAACGAGTATCAGTCTATAAATATCTTGGTTTCCTTTTAGGAGAAAATTTGTCCTTCAAACAGCATATAGAGGGTCTAACAAAAAAACTAAGAGTACTGCTGGGTTGTTTTGACCCAACGTTGGGTCAAATATGGACAAACCCGAAATGTTGGGTTAAAAATGTAATGTAAAAATTTAACCCAACGGCTGGGTTAGTCCATATTTGACCCAACGTTGGGTTAAAACAACCCAGCATTTTTTAGAGTGTAAAGTTGGGTTTCTATTATAGAAACAAAGGCTGTTTCTCTTTTAGTACGAGAAAAACACTTATACAAACTACATTTATGTCAGTGCTGGATTATGGTGATATTTTATACATGCATGCAAATAAATCTTCTTTGAAGATGCTAGATTCAGTATATCACGCAGGACTAAGATTTGTTACGAATTCCAGTTTCCGTACTCATCATTGTAGCTTGTACAGTATAAGAGTGTTGGTTGGCCATCTCTACACAATCGCAGAGCACTGGTTTACTTTTCTTTTTAAGGCCATACTTTGTAAACTGCCTCCTTACTTATGCTCTCTTTTGACTATTAAAGTCACTACTGGGAAATGTAATCTTAGATCAAATGGACAAGTTATATATGAAATCCCACGAACACGAACTGTCTTTGGTGAAAGCGCCTTTAAAGTTTTCGCACCGTTTTCCTGGAATAAATTGCAAAATCAGCTAAAATTTGACTGTATTCAGACAATGACGCAATTTAAAAGGAGGATAAAGGACTATTTGAGTACTAGATGCTCATGTACTGTTACTGAGAGCTGCTGGTGACTATGTTGAGATTATGTTATGTTGCCAAAAATGTATGTTTTTTTGTTTTGTTTTTTTGTTTTGTTTTTTGTCTTTTCAAATGTTTGTATGTATTTTTTTTTTTAATATGGAACTATTTATTCTGCTGTCTTGGCCAGGACTCCCTTGAAAAAGACATTCTGAATCTCAATGGGACTATTTCCTGGTAAAATAAAGGTAAATAAATAAATAAATAAATTACAACTGCAAAATGTTGCAGAATGAATAATAGCCTATAAAGAACCTTTGTGCCAAAAGGGTTCTTTCTTGTCATTATCATCATTTTTTTTTTTTTTTTTGCATAAAAGGTCTTTTGCAGTTGAGTAAAGAACCCTATACATACTGTATATAGAACCCTTTTTTCTAAGAGTATACTGTCTACTGATATGGATCAGACTAATATGGCGTGATAAAAGTTTCATTTGGTTTAGGTCAACCAATAGATCTATAATAACCTCAATAGAATGTGACAATTCGTGCAGGATAATTCTTAAATATATACAATTCTTAAATATATACAAAAGATATAAAGTTGCAATTCTGAGAAATAAAGTCGCAATTCTGCGTAATAAAGTCGCAATTGCAAGAAAAAAAGACAGAATTGAGACTTTTTGTGTCACAATTTGTACTTTTTTTCTTACAATTGCAAGTTTACATCTCACAATTCTGAAAACATAATTGCGAGTTTTATATCTTGAAATTCTGACATCTTTTCTCAGAATTGTGAGGTATAAACTCGCAATTGCGACTTAGGGAAAAAAAAACTAACTTTTTTCCCTCATAATAGTTTATCTCTCCCAATTCTGACTTTACAACACGCAATTTCGACTTTACATCTCGCATTTCTGACTTTATAACACAATTGCCACTTTATATAACGCAATTGTGAGAAATAAAGTCAGAATTGCGATACGTAAACTCGCAATTGTGAGGAAAAAAAAGTCAGAATTGTGAGATTCTGTGGCGAAAACAAGCTTCCATACTTTGCTGCACATCTAGATTTAAATAAATTTAAAAAAAAAATTAGCATCACTTTGAATCATTTTAATGCATTTCATGAAAAATAATCGCACCACTGTGACAGGCTCACAGAGAATCGTTCCTCAAGGTGTTTGAGGTTGGTCTGAACACATAGGGGTTAACCGCCTCTTCCCGCGGGACTCTCCCACCGGCTTTGATCCGCATTTCAAAGGTATTCTGACCTACCGGCTCCTCCAGCCTACACCTATCCATTTTTTTTAATGCTTTTCATAATGCATAATCTTTTTTCGGAGGTACAAACAAAGACTTGATCAATGGAATTGTATTCTGCAAGAGACAAAAAGGCATTGCGCCGTACCCTCTGCGCTTCTGTTTGTCCATAGAGACAGGCTAACGGCCCGCCTGCTAATGCTGACCTGTGGCAGAACAAAAGAAGTCAGTTGCATCACTCTCTTATTCTTGACTAAAGAGCATATCATTAGAGTAACATCTAAGAGAGGGTACACAAGCATAAAAATAAGGTTAACGTTTCAAGGCAGGCGTTAAATAATGCTAATGCTAGCATAACGTGAGGTTTAATAGTTCTCTCAGGGTTGTGTCTCGTCTTCGTTTCTTGAGCCCTGACACTCATTGAAGTGTGTTTATATCGTCCATGTGTTTTCTTGTTGTCTCGTGTTTTTCATTAGATGCGCGCTTTCATGTTGTCATGTTTTGTCTTGTGCTATGCAGCACATGGCTCATGTTTTTCAAAGGCTGTGTGCTTTCATATTGTCATTTTCTGTGTGAACACACAATCGGTAAGAGATCTCTACTGAATGACATGGAATTCTATACTCTCAGAAAAAAGGTACAAAAGCTGGCACTGAGGCTGTACCTTTTCAAAAGGTACACTTTTGTACCCAAAGGCTGCATATTGGTACCTTAGTGGGACATATTAGCACTTAAAATGTACATATTAGGACCAACAATGTACATATTATCACCTAAAATGTACAAATTAGGACCTAAAATGGACATAAGCTCCAATGTAAATGTGTGAAAATGTGCTGAAATGTACATATTAACACTTAAAATGTACATAGTGGCACCTAAAATGTACTTATTAGGACATAAAATGGACATATTAGCAACTGAAATGTACATATTAACACTTAAAATGTACATATTAGGACCTAAAATGGACATATTAGCTCCTGAAATGTACATATTCACACTTAAAATGTACATAGTGGCACCTAAAATGTACTTATTAGGACATAAAATGGACATATAAGCTCCTGAAATGTACATATTAGGACCTAAAATGGACATATTAGCTCCTGAAATGTACATATTCACACTTAAAATGTACATAGTGGCACCTAAAATGTACTTATTAGGACCTAAAATGGACATATTAGCTCCTGAAATGTACATATTCACACTTAAAATGTACATAGTGGCACCTAAAATGTACTTATTAGGACATAAAATGGACATATTAGCAACTGAAATGTACATATTAACACATAAAATGTACATATTAGGACCTAAAATGGACATATTAGCTCCTGAAATGTACATATTAGGACCAAAAATGGACATATTAGCTCCTGAAATGTACATATTCACACTTAAAATGTACATAGTGGCACCTAAAATGTACTTTTTAGCACCTAAAATGGACATATTAGCAACTGAAATGTACATATTAACACTTAAAATGTACATATTAGGACCTAAAATGGACATATTAGCTCCTGAAATGTACATATTCACACTTAAAATGTACATAGTGGCACCTAAAATGTACTTATTAGGACATAAAATGGACATATAAGCTCCTGAAATGTACATATTAGGACCTAAAATGGACATATTAGCTCCTGAAATGTACATATTCACACTTAAAATGTACATAGTGGCACCTAAAATGTACTTATTAGGACCTAAAATGGACATATTAGCTCCTGAAATGTACATATTCACACTTAAAATGTACATAGTGGCACCTAAAATGTACTTATTAGGACATAAAATGGACATATTAGCAACTGAAATGTACATATTAACACATAAAATGTACATATTAGGACCTAAAATGGACATATTAGCTCCTGAAATGTACATATTAGGACCAAAAATGGACATATTAGCTCCTGAAATGTACATATTCACACTTAAAATGTACATAGTGGCACCTAAAATGTACTTTTTAGCACCTAAAATGGACATATTAGCAACTGAAATGTACATATTAACACTTAAAATGTACATATTAGGACCTAAAATGGACATATTAGCTCCTGAAATGTACATATTCACACTTAAAATGTACATAGTGGCACCTAAAATGTACTTATTAGGACATAAAATGGACATATAAGCTCCTGAAATGTACATATTAGGACCTAAAATGGACATATTAGCTCCTGAAATGGACAAAAGATTACCTTTTGAAAAGGTACAGCCCCAGTGACAGCTTTTGTACCTTTTTTCTGAGAATGTAGTATGTGAAAAACAGCTGCCATTAAAAGTGGAGTGCTGTTCAATAATCGATCTGATGTTTTCTTTGTTCTTTAAATCTCAAATTAACAAGCCCCTAGCAGCCTATAATAGTGTGTAATGTAAGAAGACATTCATGAAATGAACTTCTAATTCTACAGAGTTTCAATTTCAGAGACACTCTAATTCTTCTCAGGTTAAATTAACTTCGAATTTGTTTAAGAAAAGAAGAGAGCATATATTTTGTTGATGAGTAAACAAACTTTTCAGACTCTCTGCAATTGCAATTTACAGAAATGTGTACCTGCATGAACGTTAACTTTGGTAAAGTGTCTGAAATTAAACAATTGTCATGTAAACAGATGTTGTAGTCTCCCTGAGGATTGTATCTGGTCTGCCATTATGATGACAAACACCCGTAACCGTCGTACACTGCGCTGTTCAACCTCCTCATTTCCATTTAACTCGCAAAACAATTAATTACTTTTGTCAGGGGAGTAAAATCTGTAACACATCCCTTTCGCTCCCACGCCTGACCTTTTCACGCCGCTGCTGAGTGGGATCTGTTTTCTCGAAAGCATTAGCGGCGATACTGCGGAAAAATGAATGAAACTGCTCTGAATGAAAGAGCACTAAATCCAGCAATTTGGCGCCTGAGCTCTTTAGATGCAAATCGGACCCATTCATTCTGAATAAAGTCAACAAGCGTCTCCAACCAAGTATTGTTTTGCTATTTCTCTATCTCTCAATCTGTCCTTTTCTCTTTCAGGCAAACAAAATGGACAAAAACCAATCAGACTCTATTGAAAGTGCTGCACTTTCTTCTGCTTATAAAACTATTATCTAATGCAACTTCCTCTAGGGAAAAAGCGGACACACTATGAGTTTAACACAGAGGAAAACCTCAAAGCACTGACGGATTAAATTGTGTTTACAAATGCAAATAAACAAAAAAAAATTATAATTAAAAAATAAATAAATAAATAAGTATATATATATATATATATATATATATATATATATATATATATATATATATATATATATATATATATATATATATATATATTCACATATATTTATAGTTATTATTATGATTCAAAGTTCACCAAAGACATGATATGATGTAGTAATATGCAGTGTTGGGGAAAGTTACTTTAAAAATTAATGCATTACAATATTGTTATTCCCTTAAAAAAATTAAATAATTAAATTAAATTAAATAAATAATTTAATTAATTTTTATGGAAAGTAGTGTTATGTCACTTTTGCATTTCTTTTTCTCACATGGGGTTTAAAAGTTTTTACACACCAAAAATTAAATGAATGCAAAATCACTTGCATTACTTATTTGAAAAAGTATTTTTTTTTTTTTTTTTTTGCAGTGCTGCCTTTCAATGAACAGTTCTAAACACTTGGTTTTTATGGGCGTGTCGCACTAAAGACTTGGAAGTAAACGCCCACTGCTGTGAGTGGATAACAGTTATGCATATTATAATGAGTTTCAACTCACTCGTCGGTGCACTTGGGGGAAATTATTTTGAAAGCGTCCAATGTTGTAAAATGGCAACCGGAATGATTCGCCCATACATGTTGGACCCAGAGTCAACAATCCAGCATCCTCTGTAATTTTGCCTGGCCAAACTGGAGTTAGTGTAAAAAAAGCCCAAAAAGTGGGCTATTTGTGGACACTCATTAAAAAGCATATCAAATCTAGCCCTAATTTGAAATGAAAAGTGAGATCTTTTGTACTTGGTCCTGTTCCTGTATGGCACTGCACTCCCAGTAAAAAGCTAACGTAAGCTGGAAACGAATGGCTCCAACACAATAAAAAGAGAACAAATCCAACATGCTGTGCCAAAGCCAAAGGCTTTTCCAGGGCCCATGAGGATAAAAACATCATTTGCTAAACCTGACACATTAAGAAATGGCGTACTTGGGTTAATAGAACGCAGCATCGTTTTCAACCTGCCCACAAACATGAGCTGCCACTGTGGCTCCGCAACACCATCCATAAACTGAGGAGAACTGTGACCCTCTGAAGCCTACCTACTCTACCAAGTATTGAGGTCTTTGCATTCACATGATGTTTAACATCTGACATGATGTAATATAAATTAGCAGTAAGTAAAGCACATACTATAAAAGACTAATAATATCCAATATTTTTTGTTTTAGTGAAATATAATACAAAAGCAAAGGAAATTTCAACTAAATTGAAATTAATCAACCTTTTACTAGCCAAGTTAAAATTACTTATTTTATGTGAAGTTTACTTAAGTCCATAATCCAAGTAAACTTAAAGATTTCTAATTAAAGCTACTGATAAATATTTTTAGTTTTTTTTTTTGTCATTTGTACATTGATGCTGTTTTCTAAAATTATTATTCATTAAAATTATTATTAAAAGTTATTATTATTAAAAATTATTATTATTAAAATTATTATTATTTATTAAAATTATTATTCTAAATTAATACAAGTATGATATCGCTAAGCTGCTTAAAATGAGCACAGGCTATATCAGGATCTTTCGAATCAATATGGTGATTCAGAAAGTTTTGTTTTCAATCGGATCACAGCTGAATGATTTAAAAACAAATCATGCCGAGTTCAAGCAAAAACATGCATGTGGCGGTAAAGCACATACTATAAATGACTAATAATATTCCATTATTTTTAGTGAAATATAATGCAAAAGCAAAGGAAATTTCAACTAAATCGATATTAATCAACCTTTTACTAGCCAAGTTAAAATTACTTATTTTCTGTAAAGTTTACTTAATTCCATAATCCAAGTAAATTTAGCTTAAAGATTTCTAATTAAAGCTACTGATAAATATGTTTAGGTGTTTTTTTTTTTCATTTGTACATTGACGCTGTTTTCTAAAATTATTATTCATTAAAATTATTATTAAAAATTATTATTATTAAAAATTATTATTATTAAAATTATTATTATTTATTAAAATTATTATTCTAAATTAATACAAATACGATATCACTAAGCTGCTTAAAATAAGCACAGGCTATATCAGTTTTGTCTTACACCATTGTGTATTGTCTACCAAGTATTGAGGTCTTTGCATTCACATGATGTTTAACATCTGACATGATGTAATATAAATTAGCAGTAAGTAAAGCACATACTATAAATGACTAATAATATCCAATATTTTTTGTTTTAGTGAAATATAATGTAAAAGCAAAGAAAATTTCAACTAAATCGATATTAATCAACCTTTTACTAGCCAAGTTAAAATGACTTATTTTCTGTGAAGTTTACTTAATTCCATAATCCAAGTAAATTTAGCTTAAAGATTTCTAATTAAAGCTACTGATAAATATTATAATTATAATTTGTACATTGATGCTGTTTTCTAAAATTATTATTAAAAATTATTATTATTAAAAATTATTATTATTTATTAAAATTATTATTCACTAAATGAATACAAATATGATATCGCTAAGCTGCTTAAAATGAGCACAGGCTATATCAGGATCTTTCGAATCAATATGGTAATTCAGAAAGTTTTGTTTTCAATCGGATCACAACTGAATGATTTAAAAGCAAATCACGCCGAGTTGAAGAAGAAACATGCATGTGGCGGTGACATTATACACGGTCTGACTGAAAACTTTCTTGGAGGGCAGGCCTCCAGGGAGAGGACAGGGACATCATCACATCATCACTTGGTCATTTAGAGACTCTCCACACCAGCTTTTGAACTGACACTTACTGTTTCCCCCCAAGAGTTCAATTAATTCTGGTGTGAGTATCAGCCGCAGGCCTGCAGTGCGAGTCCTCTAGAGCTCACTGATTCATGTTCACGGCTGACCCGTGCCTCGCGGAAAACCCTTGTGACAGGCTGTTGGTGGGGCCGTTACAAAATGGCAGAGTTAGTCATGACACACATTTCCATAATAGCTTTGGAGGGTGTCAACGAGGCGGCGCTTGAATGAGAGCAGGCAGCACAAGCTAACAGTTGTATTGATATAAATAGAGCTGCCAGAATCTAGGATCTACGAGGAACACTGAAATCCTGTAGCCTAATTGTGTGGGTATTTTTTTATTTATTTTTTTATTTTCCGTTTTTTGCCTCAGAAGAAATGTGAAGATGAAAATGCCTTTCTTTTTGTTTCATGCATGTACTCTGATGACTGAACTGAACCCACGGGACAATGCTGTTCAAACAGCCCCAGGTCTGAAAAAGCCGATATGATCGTATTAGTATCGGTGAGGTTGTAAAGAAGTCTTTTATGCTCACTAAGGCGGCTGCTTTTATTTGATTAAAAATACATTTAAATAAAAACAGGAGATTTGAGAATAGAATAACCTAAAGATTTGTACGTCTCTAACATTCATGTGTAAAGTGGGTTATGTGTTCGGTGCTGTTTTAATGGAATGTGTCTATCCAGACATACACTTCACCTAAGCTGAAATCTATGGAAGCTTGTTTCTGCCACTGAATAAAAAATAAATAAATAAATAAATGCGACTTTTTTTTATAAAGTTGCAATTGCGAGATATAGTCAGAATTGCGTGACAAAGTCGCAATTCTGAGAAAAAAAGATGGAAGTGCTTATCTCACAATTGCGAGTTCATATGTCGAAATTGCGAAAATTGCGAAATTGAGTTATCAGGCCAATTCTCAAGAGGAAAAAGACTAACTTTTCCCCCCTCAGAATAGCTTATATCGCAATTCTGACTTTATATCTCGCAATTCTGACTTTATATCTCGCAATTCTGACTTTATATCTCGCAATTCTGACTTTATATCACGCAATTCTGACTTTATATCTCGCAATTCTGACTTTATATCTCACAATTCTGACTTTATATCTCGCAATTCTGACTTTATATCTCGCAATTCTGACTTTATATCACGCAATTCTGACTTTATATCACGCAATTCTGACTTTATATCTCGCAATTCTGACTTTATATCTCACAATTCTGACTTTATATCTTGCAATTCTGACTTTATATCTCGCAATTCTGACTTTATATCACGCAATTCTGACTTTATATCACGCAATTCTGACTTTATATCTCGCAATTCTGACTTTATATCTCGCAATTCTGACTTTATATCTCGCAATTCTGACTTTATATCACGCAATTCTGACTTTATATCACGCAATTCTGACTTTATATCTCGCAATTCTGACTTTATATCTCACAATTCTGACTTTATATCTCGCAATTCTGACTTTATATCTCACAATTCTGACTTTATATCTTGCAATTCTGACTTTATATCTCGCAATTCTGACTTTATATCTCGCAATTCTGACTTTATATCTCGCAATTCTGACTTTATATCACGCAATTCTGACTTTATATCACGCAATTCTGACTTTATATCTCGCAATTCTGACTTTATATCACGCAATTCTGACTTTATATCTCGCAATTCTGACTTTATATCTCGCAATTCTGACTTTATATCTCGCAATTCTGACTTTATATCACGCAATTCTGACTTTATATCTCGCAATTCTGACTTTATATCTCGCAATTCTGACTTTATATCTCGCAATTCTGACTTTATATCTCGCAATTCTGACTTTATATCTCGCAATTCTGACTTTATATCTCGCAATTCTGACTTTATATCTCGCAATTCTGACTTTATATCACGCAATTCTGACTTTATATCTCGCAATTCTGACTTTATATCTCGCAATTCTGACTTTATATCTCGCAATTCTGACTTTATATCTTGCAATTCTGACTTTATATCTTGCAATTCTGACTTTATATCTCGCAATTCTGACTTTATATCTTGCAATTCTGACTTTATATCTTGCAATTTTGACTTTATATCTCGCAATTCTGACTTTATATCTCGCAATTCTGACTTTATATCTTGCAATTCTGACTTTATATCTTGCAATTCTGACTTTATATCTCGCAATTCTGACTTTATATCACGCAATTCTGACTTTATATCACGCAATTCTGACTTTATATCTCGCAATTCTGACTTTATATCTCGCAATTCTGACTTTATATCTCGCAATTCTGACTTTATATCTCGCAATTCTGACTTTATATCACGCAATTCTGACTTTATATCTCGCAATTCTGACTTTATATCTCGCAATTCCAACTTTATATCTCGCAATTCTGACTTTATATCTCGCAATTCTGACTTTATATCTCGCAATTCCAACTTTATATCTCGCAATTCCGACTTTATATCTCGCAATTTTGACTTTATATCTCGCAATTCCTACTTTCGCAATTCCTACTTTATATCTCGCAATTCCTTCTTTATATCTCGCAATTCTGACTTTATTTCTTGCAATTCATAAAGTCAGAATTGCGAGATATAAAGTCACAATTGCGAGATATAAAGTAGGAATTGCGAGATATAAAGTCAGAATTGCGAGATATAAAGTCAAAATTGCAACTTTTTATCTCACAAAGACTGACTTTATAACATGCAATCACAACTTTATATCACACAATTCTGACTTCATATCTCGTCATTCTGAGAAATAACGTCAGAATTGCGAGATGTAAATTCGCAATTGTGAGGAAAAAAATTCACCTTTTTTATTTTTCCTTCTGTGGCGGAAACAAGCTTCCATAGAAATCTCAGCATTGACTGAGCGCAGAGACGTGTACAAAAAAAAAGATAAAATCACCTCTGAGATGTAAAACATGCCTCATTAGTCCTGCAATGGGCATTCACTGCCAAATAGCTATGAAATGAAGACATTAAGACTTCTGCATGGTACTATATTAATCAAATTAAAATGATATAATGCTAATTACATTTTGTCTAGAGAATGAATATTGTGTGGAAAGAGACAAGGACGTGCAATCTCAATTTCTAACGCGTTCTCCTCCCGTGATGTCAACATTGATATGCAGCGTCCTGTGGCATCTGAGGACACTAAATATGTAATTCACATCGGCCATCCTGCAATCTGAGGTGACATAAATCAGCCAAACATCCAGCTGCTCATCTGCATCTGCACTCTTCACAGACCTGATCTCCACTGGTCCCTTGAGAGCCCAATGCCCTTCACACCATCTTACTCCAGTCTAACACTCCTTTCACAGGCAGGCTAAGAATCCTGACGCAAACGAGAAGTATGGGTTGAACGTAAACATCACATTTCATGCATAAATCTGCATTGCAAAGTCGTTTTAGTCACAGTTAGGGATCAGGCCCCAGGCATGCACAGGGAACATGTTTTGTCAGGTAACCTAAATATATGCTTCCTGTGCTAACATCTAAATGAAGGGGTTTAATTCAAGTCAACATTTTGTTTAATATGACGGAATCAATCCGGATGAGTAAAATTAAGTCATCAGCATTCTTTGTGTGGTGGAATTTAATTATCATCGATGCTCAACAAGCATAAAACATCACCCGTCAGTGAAATATACCATCACAACAAAAGAGCAGAGGAGGAATGTTGAGGCAAAAACTTCTTTGATAAATAAAATTTGCGAGACAAGTAGAGCACCGTTGCAAACATAATATATATATATATATATATATATTTATGTAAACATATATATATATATATATATATATATATATGTATATATACATATATATACTAGGGCTGTCAAAACGATTAATCGCGATTAATCGCATCCAAAATAAAAGTTTGTGTTTATATATAAATACACACACATGCTTGTATATATTTAAGAAATATTTTCATGTATATTCTGTAATTAGATTTATATATAATTTAAATTATATATAAATATAAATGTTTTATATATAAATATTTTTTTCTTAAATATACATATGCATGTGTGTTTTTTATATATATACAAAATAATGATACACAGTGCCCCCATATATATTATGTAAACACAAACTTTTATTTTGGATGCGATTAATCGCGATTAATCGTTTTGACAGCCCTAATATATACATACATATACATATATATATATTACCCTACTGGGTAACACTTTACTTGGGGTGTGCATAAGACTGACATCCCACCTTCATAACCATTACATGACACATGTCTTGAATATGAAATAGGGTTAATGAATGCTTATGACAACTGTCATTAAGTGTCTTTTGCTCAATAATGACATTTTGAATGCAAATATGACATTAAGATGTCTTTGTTTTGACATAAACCAATACATCATAACCTGTCAGTGTCTTTTTCATGACAACTTGACATGAAGTTAAACTGTCATGTGGTTGGCTTTGACATTGGCTGTCATGAGGCATTATAACTGTGTCATGAATATGTTTCTTGGCCTCAACTACAGTGGTACTAATTGAATTTGTCTTTAAAAAGTTATAACGGCTTCATGACAGCCAATGTCAAAACCAACCGACAGTTTAATGTAATGTTAACCAATAAAGCTAGGTGGTTTCTTAAGTTTGATCATCTGCTATGTCATGTTTATGACAGGTTGTGTTGTCTTAGTAATGTCAAGTTGTCATGACAACGACACTGACAGGTTATGATGTATTGGTTTATGTCAAAGACATCTCAAACAATGTCATATTTGCGTTAAAAATGTCATAACTGAGCGATTAATGACTTTGAAAAAACTTGATAAACCTTCATAAGCATGATTATGGTGTCATGTTAGTTTTATGCACACCCCTTCAAGTAAAGTGCTGCCAAAAAGAATAAAAAGTGTAATTATTAAAATAAAATGCACAATAATCTTATGTAAAATGTTTTCCAGTCCAAATACTTGTAAATTAGCAAACAGCAACATCATCCCCCAGTACCAATCATGGAAGGATATACATCCTACAAAGTTTTAAATATATTACCGAAACCGAACAAATGTTCCATGAAAGTTTGGAGAGTTTGGCCGGGTTTGTGCCCTCGGGCCCCTGCTTTGATCGGGCACTGCTGTACATCCAATTAATCAGGACCCAAAGCACAGTCGGAGAAAGTTGAAAAGATCAGTAAACACATGAAGGGAAGGAAGAACTGACTCTACATGCGAAAACCTCAACAGATCGACCACTGAAAGCAGCCTGGAACACACACACACACACACACGTAAACAGAGTAACAGCACTTACTATAGTGAAGTTCATAACCTTGAGGATCCAGATGGTGAGAGCGAGGTTGACCACGATGAGGATCATGAGGAGGAGGACAAAGAAGTAAAGGCAACGTTTCCGCCAGCCGTAGATCCCCACTTTATACAGTTGCGGTTTTTCAGTACTCTGGACATTGTTCCTATGAGGGCACTGTTCCTGGGTCATCTGAAATCAGACACAAATACAACATTAATTGAAGATTTTAGAGGCAGTAATACAGCAAGGGTCCAGTTTTTTATGTATAAACAATATGTAATGTGGAATTATATTGGATTAACCTGTCTTACATAAGGTGTTCATAAGTTATTTCCTGAGGAAAACATAATGCAAAAAGAGTAGTACGTCCTACTACTCCGAGATCTGCAACGTCCGCTGAGATTCTGGAGTGCACACTTAATGAACACTTACTAACCCTTGATGTATGGGAGAGGTTTTATGGCCAAACCACAGAGCATTTATCTCTTTCTTTCTTTTTTTTTATGGGTTTTTGGTTAAATGCTTGAATTGAAATCAGGTCTGTGGTTAACACAAGCTCAAGAACATTGACTTTCTCTAATAAATATATAATACAAAATTATAATAACATATTGCTTTTTTAAAAAAAAAAAAATAAAAATAGCAGGTAAAATACAATATTTTCTTCCCAGGACTGGCAAGCTTATGCACCATTTATTGAAAATAATTGATGTCAATGATCTTGAGTCTCCATAATTAAGAATAAAAACCTCTTTGCATCATTGTGATATTTTCAAACATAAATAATTGCACGTCCTTCGGCTATTCTGGGGTTCAGCGTGTCTGAATGGGGTTTCAAAGATTTAACCTAAATAAGAGGTGAAGTGATTAATGGGACTCAAAGAGGAAAAAACAGCATAATTAATTTGCTAATTCTCCTTTGCAAGGGGGAAGGCAAATTTGTGCATTAGCAGGAAGAAGATATAAAGAATAAACACAAGAGTGACCACAATAAATAAAATATAATAAAGAAATATAACCGTAGTCTTTCTGTTTATGTTGCATATATGGTTTTGAACAATCTTTTATTCAATTTTCAAGAATTGGATTGACCTCGATTTGAACCGATTTTCACATTGGTGGACTGATATCACTTCTTAAATCAATCTTTTAGTCTGTGCTGATTTCATGATGCATGAGCAAAACTTCACTAGACATTCCCAGACAGCAACATAGTGTCGGCCCCGATCCTGCCCACATCTGGACCATGTGGAAACCATGTGTACCAGATGTGGGCCAACACTATGTTGCTGTCTGGGTTGTTTCATAACTCCCCTCCAATCCGATAAATTACAATCAAAGCTTTCAAATTTAGGCAGCCAATGTAGCAGTGATCCAGCTCTCACATTTAATCAAAAATATCTTCATTTGTGTGATGACGAACAGGGTTGGTACAGCATGGGGGTGAGGAAATACTGACAGAATTTTCATTTTTGGAAAATGAAAAGCCACTAATTTTGCTACTTGTGACTCACAGAGGCGGCGTGTGCACTCCACTTTTATTAGATTATGCCAAACTACTTAAGCTTTCATTTTTAATGCATTTCTTTAGCTTACACTTGTATAATCCAGTCATTAAAAGTCCTGCTCCTGCATTCAAGTCTTTGTATCTGTGCATTGCATTTGTAACATATTTGTTTAACAAATGAGCAGGTCGCAAAATGCAATTACAGCAATGCACAAACTGAGCACTTTCACTTTGATGTAGTAATAAAACTACATGAATAATTGCATAATCGTCTGGAAGCTCGATTGCATTTCTGCAAAATGTCCTTGTATGCTGAAAACAACAGCCAGCTAACATCCAGAATAAAACTCAGCCTGTAATTAAAGGAAGGCTTGAATGCAGAGCTCAGTGTCGCTCACACTGCTGTAAAGGCACTTGCTGAAGGACGGGTCAGGTGAAGTGAAAGCTCGGGGAGAAACTCACTCATCTGTGAACTGAAGTGTTAGTGTCCTACCCTTGTCAGTCGCAAATACTACAGATGTTAGCCGTGTCGTAACAGGGACTGGTCACAAAAGATGGAGGAAAATGAAAACCTCAAAATAGAGCGTAATACTGTGAAAAAATATTGTTGGTTTAACTTTAAAAAATAAGTAACCTGGTTGCCTTAAATTTTTAAGTTCATTGAAATGGAGAAATTGAGTTAATACAATGAAGGAGAATGATTTAATCATCAGAAACTCAAAATATTATGTTATCTGAACTACATAAATTATCTAAGTTGATTTGACAAAAGAGATTACAAATCATGAAAATATTTTTTTTACAGTGAAGAATATTATTGTAATTTATGCATGTTTATTTACAACATTGAAACGATTTGAAATTAAGTTTATTGTGGTCTTTAACAGATTAACAGACCACTTTTGAATTTAATAACGTGGTCACACTAAATGCATCTCTATAGCATGCATTGTGTTTATCGTGCAATTTATACACGAAAATTAGTTTTTACGTGCATAGGATATGCATAGCTGGTTTAGTAGTGGTGTGGGGAATAAATTAATATAATGAAATAAATTAATATATAAATATAATGTATATTTAAATAAACATAATGAAATAAATTAATAAAGTTTTTACGTGCATAGGATATGCATAGCTGGTTTAGTAGTGGTGTGGGGAATAAATTAATATAATGAAATAAATTAATATATAAATATAATGTATATTTAAATAAACATAATGAAATAAATTAATAAAGTTTTTACGTGCATAGGATATGCATAGCTGGTTTAGTAGTGGTGTGGGGAATAAATTAATATAATGAAATAAATTAATATATAAATATAATGTATATTTAAATAAACATAATGAAATAAATTAATAAAGTTTTTACGTGCATAGAATATGCATAGCTGGTTTAGTAGTGGTGTGGGGTGCGTGTAAACCCAATAAAGTGCGTATCAAATGCACGTGAAAAAAATATTTTTTTGCGTATAAATTGCATGATAAACACAATGCGTGCTATAGAGACAGGCTGAATTAACAAAGCTCGAAATGCAAATGTGATGTATTTTTCACTAATCTAGTGAACTAATGTCAACAAATTGAATCACAGCATGGGCCCTATCATACATGCGGTGCAATGCGGCGGCACAACTCAAGTGTTTTTTGCCAGTTTCAGCCCGACGCGGTTATCATTTTTTACGTCCTGCGTCACGTTATTTAGCAAATGCATTTGCCCTCATATGTGCACCCGAGCTGGTCTGAAAACAAGATGTGTTCGGGCGCATTGTTGGCGCATTGGCAATTGAAATAGACTGCACCATTGACCAACTGAAACCTGGTCTAAAGTCAATGGCACAGTCATTTTTTTAACCTGTTAAGTGTCACCCCCCCCCCCTTTTTTTGAATATACATGAAAATGCACATTTCGAACTTTAATGGATGTAATCCAAGAATACTTTGGAAGTGAAATAAATTAATAAAGTGAAACAGAAAAAAAGTTATAGAAGTTTGAGTTTATGAAAATGTACAATGTAAAAAATTTGATTATTCATATTTTATATAAATATTAGGGCTGTCAAAACAATTAATCACGATTAATCGCATCCAAAATAAAAGTTTGTGTTTACATAATATATGTGGGTGCACTGTGTATAATTATTTTATATATATATAAACACACACACATGCTTGTATATATATTTAAGAAATATTTTTATGTATATTTTGTATATAGATTTATATATAATTTATATTATATATAAATATAAATATTTTATATATAAATAATATTTTTTCTTAAAAATACATGCATGTGTGTTTTTATATATATATATATACAAAATAATTATACACAGTGCACCCACATATATTATGTAAACACAAACTTTTATTTTGGATGCGATTAATCGTTTTGACAGCTCTAATAAATATATATTTCAAAACCTGGGTGACTCTAAAACTGAAAAAAAAAAAAAAAATCAAAGCCAAAAATCTGAACAAGTTGTGTTTAAAATTTTAGGTCGATATCTCAAAAAAAAAGAGCTTTCAGTGAGATTTTGCTTGAGCGCAGTACCAAAGTTTACCACTAGGCCACAACCAGACTCCATTACTGCCTATATAAGGGCGCCTCCATTTCCATATGTGTTTTGAGTGATATGAACCATTATTTCAACAATTTTCATACAATTTATGAAGTAGAGATCCTATTTAGAAGTAATATGAAAAGTTTGGCAGATTGAATTCAACCTCTAAGAAACATAAAAATAACAAGTATGAGCAATCCGCCATTGAGCGAGCGAAACTGGCATTTAAAGGGAATTGGAGATTGTTTTTTTTGTTTGTTTGTTTGTTTGTTTGTAATTAAAGCCCGAAACACACCCATTACTCATGAAGAGAATAGGGACAACCCCTTTAGACCCAGCGCCGGGGGCACCGACAATTTTTCCCGTTGTTAAACTATAGCAAAAGTGTATTCGGACACAACCTAAATGTGCCCTGCGCTTAAATCGTTAAAATAGGGCCCTATTAGTGTCTTATTATAAGAAAATAAACACATGCAAAAAATATTAAACAATAAGAGCAGTAAAATGCATGAACATAATATGCTGAGATGGTAAAACACAGCTTGAATCTACACCAACACTTGTTTTCCAGGCTCAGTGTGGAGCATCGAGGCTCAGGATTTAAGACTAAATCCTGCTTTTATAACAAATGTCATATGTTCCCTTTGTTCTTTTTGTGAGTCTGGCAGGTTGCAGCGCTTGAGATTTTAGAGAGGATGATGCTTTACTGTTGGCTCTAAAAAAGAGGAGGATTGTCAGAAAGCCGCAGACTATGAAACACCTGCTTGTAGTTTAGCCTCCCTCCCCGGAGGAAGAGTTGCAGGAGCGCTGCTGTCATACCCTCAGCCATTCCTCACTTTATAGACATCGCTTAGAGCCAAAAGCAGATACAGAAACCATCAACTTTGGGTTTTAAAAAGCACAAAGTGTACTTGTTTGTTTGTACATTTAGTGATTGTGTCACAGAGACTCGTGAGGCCACTTGTTTCCTCTGAGCTATAAAGCAGTCATCTGTACAGTCTTGTGATTGTGCCTTCACGGTAGACTTTGTTGTGATCCCTGCGAAATATCATCATCACCATATCAATATTGGGTTTAAGAGACCACTCAGTCTTGTTTATTTGAGGTTATAAAGAGAGGCAGATTATTACCCAATGGCCTATAAAGTTGCTTCTGTGTTTTTGCTAACTTCAAGCAAAAAAGTTTGGTTTTTTCACTACAGGTTCATTCAAATTTTAGAATCAACATAAAAGTAAAAGAAGCCTGTGGAGACATATAGCCTACGGCAATCCATAGATGCATGTAGCAAATATTTTACAGAATCTTTTTTGAAATATTTTTATTATGCACACCAAAGGTGGCATTTATTTAATTAAAAATACAATAAAAATAGTAATGCTGTGAAATATAAGGGCTTTTACAAATTAAAATGAATTTTCAGCATCATTACCCCAGTCTTCAGTGTCACACGATCCTTTTGAAATCATTATATGCTGCTTTTCTGCTCAAGAATACTTTCTTATATCAATGTTGCACTTTAAAAATGCTGGGTTGTTTTAACCCAACTTTGGGTAAAATATGGACAAACCCAAATGCTGGGTTGAAAATGTAATTAAAAAAATGTAACCCAACTTTGGGTCAAATATGCACAAACCCAGCCATTGGGTTACATTTTTTTAATTACATTTTCAGCCCAATTTTATGGACAAACCCAAATGTTGGGTTGAAAATGTAATTAAAAAAATGTAACCCAATGGCTGAGTTTGTGCATATTTGACCCAAAGTTGGGTTAAAACAACCCAGCAATTTTTAGAGTGTGGAAATTGGTGAGCTGCTTAATTTTTTTTTTGTGGTAATTATGATACATTTAGTTTTTTTATTTGTTAGTTTAAAAATTCTAAGAACTTTTCACAAATCTACTTGAAGACATTATTTTACAAAATATTTCTGTCAATTTTGATCAATTTAATGTGTCCTTGCTGGATAAAAATTGCAGTTTCATTAAAAAAGAAAAAAAAAATTAAATGATAAATAAAACAATTTAATATACAGTTCTGAGTCTTGCTAAAAAAATGGTAAATTCAGACACTATTTTATATCTCAGAAACACTCATACTCAAACCATCATAATAATTATACTATAGGAATGATGTTCATTCTACCGTGAAGAATATAAATACAAATAATATATAAATTTATAAATATTTGCTATATATGTAATATAATATATGTAATTATAATATAAATAAATATATGTAATTATAATATAAATAAATATATGTAATATATATATATGTAATATATATATATATATATATATATATATATATATATATATTCTGACATGACAACTCTGGGTTAGTTTAGTTCATATATCTTTACTCTTCATTTCCACAACTGTCCTTCACAATAGATCCACAGCAGCATAATGAACCCGCTTCAGAAAATGTGCTTGTTGTTTTAATGATTCACAGGTAGAGGCCAATTGCAATGCAAATGTCTCATCATTAAAGCAAACGTCTTGCGCAAACTCATGCGAAGCATCTTTTAGTGTTTTAATTTTATTGGACAAATGAATTGCTTGACAATTTGAGTACTTTTGCAAAGCATCCAATGTAAATATGGCTCATTAGCCTCACTGTTTGCCAAGGTAAACTGGTGTTTCAGCTAATGTTGTTGCACTCCACAGGTAATATCGGCTCTGATTAAAATTGACTTGTTGGGAAATAAAATGTGCTTTTAGTAAATTAGAACTCAGTCGGGTAACTGAAATTGCAATCGTGCAACATGGATTTACTCAGCATGATTTCAGTGCTACATGTCACTGAATTTAAAACGAGTCCAATCTATTTCTTCATTCTGTTCATTCTCTAGGTTAATGACTGAAAATATGGAGCTGATGACCGAGTGAATATGGCAGGAAATCCTGAAGTACGTCTCTTAAAACTTAAAATGATAAGCAAAGGTAAAGATATAGAAAAGGTAGTGCTAATGTCTGAGCAAGGCGACCATTTGAGCTTATAAAACTTAAACTTTGTCTTTTTTTAAAAAAAAAAAAAAAAGTGATCATTTCGCTTGATAAGGCCCTTATTCATCGTCTGGAGTCGTTTAAAGCCCTTTGAACAGTTTGCACTGAAAGTGTCTTTTGGACCTTGAACCGTTTGGTCCCCATTGAAGTCCATTATATGGAGAAAATCCTGGAATGTTTTCATCAAAAACCTTAATTTCTTTTCGACTGAAGAAAGAAAGACATGGACATCTTGGATGACACGGGGGTGAGTAAATTATCAGCAAAAGGTTTTTAACCCTCAGGTGCTCTTCGGTCATTTCTGAAATTTTTAAAAAGTTTTGAAATTTTAAAAATCACAGCTTCATCGCGAAACTTGGTGACTTTTGTGGAATTGGGTATGTGAACACAAAAAAAAATTGAGGTCATGATCTGAGCATGCTAAGTGGTCTTAAAAAAAAATAGTCACACTTGTGGTCTTTGGTCAATGGGAAATTGACAAAAACAAAAAAAAAAAATCACATTTTTTTTTATTTTTATTTTACATTTTTTTAATAAGAAATAGTTTTTGAGATTGTTTCAACTATATATTCAAATCCACCACCAAAAAAAAAAAAATGTGTTCATAAACAGCTGGGGAATTCACATGCTTCTCCATAGAGAGCTGTACATGCCATCTAGTGGTTACACCATGACTTTTAAGCTTTTTCTCTATACTGTAACCAGATGGTGCTAATTTTCTTCAAAAAATTTTTTTTCTGAAGGCCCAGACTCTATATTAAACTAAAATACTGCATAAATAATATTTTGAAAAAAATAATATATATATATATATATATGAAGAGTTCAGATGCAAAAGCCTCTAAATGCCATTTGAAATTTTCTTCTAAAATTATCATTTTTATCAAGCTTATATATTCAAGTTCAGTAATTTCACTTGAATGACAATTAATAGGTAATCTTCATTGCAATTTAAGTGAAATTACTAAATTTAAATATACAAGCTCGATGATCATTTTTGAAGAAAATTTCAAATGGCACTTAGAGGCTTTTGCATCTGAACTCTTCATATATATATATATATATATATATATATATATAAAACAATATATATATTTTTCCATGGCAAAAAATAGACAATAAATATTGCATAAATGTTAATAAATTCAATCAAATTGTCTCAAAATACTAAATTAAAAAGAATAAATATTATAGAACAAAAATAAATCGCATTGGTTTTACTGGAATGGAGGAAATTAAATTTTTAGGTGTCCGGAAGATAACAAGTGTGACTCCGAAACGAAGAGCACCTGAGGGTTAAAAGTAAACTACTCCTTTAAGCAGAACGTCTACTAATACTCTAATGAGACATAGTTGACATGCAGTTGTAAAGTTACTCATAGTCAACAGCATGTTCAAAAGGGACCATCAAAATAAAGTGTTACCGATTAGTCATAAAACAAAAGTCTGGCATGACCACAATGTAACACTTGAGATAAAAACAAAAGACTTAAAGGGATACTCCACTTTTTTTGTTGGAAATAGGCTCAGTTTACCAGTCCCCCAGAGTTAAACAGTTCAGTTTTACCGTTTTCAAATCCATTCAGCCCATTTTCTGATATTTAGAAGAATATAATTAACCAGACAGTTTCTGGTCTCATTGACTTCCATAGTAGGAAAAAAAAAAATACTATGGAAGTCGATGAGACCAGAAACTGTCTGGTTATTGATATTCTTCTAAATATCCGAAAATCGGCTGAATACATTCGAAAACGGTAAACTGTTTAACTCTGGGGGAGTGCAAATGAGTCTATTTCCAAAAAAAAGTGGAGTATCCCTTTAAAACAGAAAGCTTTGAGTCACATTTAAAGTTGCTACATATATAAACCCAATCTGTGTGCACACATCAGTTGAATTCTATATGAATGCGCCTAATTGGCGATGTTGCTCAGCTAGCATTAAGAATCTTTAGTTACACAGTGTTTACACATTTCCCTTTCCAGGCTTCCATTTCTCTACCACAAACCTCAGTGGAATCTTAAAAAGCTTCCATAGGCTAATCTCAGGCTGGTTCAAGCGGCCTATGATCACGTCCGGGGCGGGGGAAAGCTGTTTTTGACTCGGACACTAAAGGGCAAACCGTAACCAAACGTCCCATAACCTTCACAGCTGTTTCCTTCACTCTCCAGCCCCCTCTTCTCCTCCATATCTGCCATTCCCACTCCCAGAGTAACAACAATCTAACAGCGTCCTTTCGTCACGAGCAAAAACAGCGTCGATATCTCTGCAATCTTTCCACAGCGAATCCCGCTGTTACTTATTTATAGTAGCGTGTTTCCCAGAGGGCGAGAATAATTGAAACCAAATGTGTGGAGGCGGTGAGATGGGGAAATAGAGCGGCGGGAGCATCTGGACAGGAGAAAAGGAGAAAGAGAGAAGCGGGAAAACTCTTTGTCTAAACTTTTTGGCTTCCGATTTAAAACGGGAGAGCCCAACGCACTGCCAGAATACACCAATACAACGGGACTGAAAGAGACCAAAATACCAGACAGAAAAACCTCCTCAAAAATGAAATGAAGTAGCAGTTGAAGCGCAACCCTTGACATTTCCTCGCACAACAACGAGTTTAAAACTTACCATCCCGACCATGGCTCTCAAAGTGAAGTCCGAGCTAGTCCACGCGGGGTGTGACGGGCGGATAAAAGTAGACCGAGACGCCACTTAAAGATGGCATGAGGCCTGTTTTCTGTCTCTGTGTTTCTTTTTCCGACTTCCCCCTTTCCGACACTGTCAGCTTTTCCAAGCCAAAATCCGTCAGCGGGAATTTCCTGGACTCTCCAGATCCACGGAGAACAGCGACTGAGTCTCTGCTACCGTTTGCCTGAGTACAGTAACTGCCCCCTGGTTTGAGGCCAGATATAGCTCTAGGAGACACATGGGGGAAGTTAGTCTGGGGGGTTTATTTTAGGACAGCCCATCACCCTCCATTTGTGTGTGTGTGTGTGTGTGTGTGTGTGTGTGTGAGTGTGTTTCAGCATGCAGCCATGGGAATTGGGAATGCATTTAATTAGGGTCCGAGCACTAACAGTCAGTCCCTCCAGGATTTCACGATTTTTTTTTGTGTGATTTTTGCGATCAAAATGACTGATTTTGTGGTGGTAATTTCTAAAAAGTTTGTGAAAAATTTGCGATTTATATATAACATTTACCATAATAGTATTCAGTCCTTCCAGAAAAACGCGGATTTTTTTTTTTTTTTTTTTTTTTTTTTTGTGATTGTTGCGGGCAAAAATCCTTGATTACGTGGCCCGTTTTCTTTAAAAATGCGATGAAGCCAGTCCATCCAGGATTTCACTTTTTTTTTTTGTGATTTTTGCAATCAAAATGACTGATTTTGTGGTGGTAACTTCCAAAAAATTGTGAAAAAAATTGCGATTTATATATAACATTTACCATAATACAATGTAAAAATGAATATGCTTTATCTAATCAATAAAATTGCGGCAACAGATTACAAGCAATATTATTTATTAAATTAGAATTGAGTAATAGTTAATCAAATTAACATTCTAATTAATTCTAATTTGTACAATTTAATTAATAATATTGCTTGTAATATGTTGCCACAATTTTATTGATTAGATAAAGCATGTTATTTTTTTCAGTGTAGTATTCAGTCCTTCCAGAAAAACGCGGATTTTTTTTTTGTGATTGTTGCGGGCAAAAATCCTTGATCACGCGGCTTGTTTTCTTTAAAAATGCGATGGAATATCCGGGATATTTATGCAATTTTATGCGATGAAATTGAAGGAATTTGCAAAAATTGCGGGAAAAAAGAGAAAAAAGTGATTCCCCCAACATCCTGTTCTCACTAGGCTAATGCAAGAGTCATTTCTTATTACTTCCTTTGATAAGCAAGCATACTACATCATAGAAAGTGCTGGGAATATTTAATTTCTCATCTTGTTTTATTTCAGACTGTAACGAATGTAAATAAGGCGTGGCCCCTTTAAGAGCTGCGCGCTTCTGTTGAACTCTCTGCAGTGTTATTTATATGTGCGCCTCCAACACCCCATGTGTGCGGGTCATTTCTGTTTGATGCTACTTCTTTTATCTTATGTTGTTTATTAAGTAACAATGTGACGGTAGAACGTGTGACAGACAGTTATACGAGTTTGATTTGTGAGATGTCAATCGCCTCCGTTAAAGGTCACTTCCTGTTGCCAGCAGGTGGCGCTATGACTGTGGGTGAATGTCGGCATGTAGATTTGTTCAGGGCGGGACTCTTGTCAAATGTGTAAAATTTCGTCTGGCCTGTCTGGCCTCTGCAATAACTTCACCTGTCGCGTAATTGCGTCACTTCATAACGTTCCCATGGAAACGGTGAAATGGCTGCTCTTGTGTGAAGCAAACGCAACATTTTTTCAACTTTCTGCTAAGATACATGTGACTTTTTTGCAACGCAAATGCGAGGATTATGAAATTATGCAAACCCCGGATATTTTGCACGGAAATCGGCAATTTATGCAGCGAAAGTTTAAAAAAATGCGGCCCCCGCATAAATATGCGTTTTTCTGGAGGGACTGAACAGTGCGAGGACGCTATTGAAACTGTTAGGGTTATTTTTTTTACTTTTTTCTGCAAAGTAAGCGCCATTTTCGGGGCCGCAACATGCTCAAAAACTCACCAAATTTGTCAGGACTGGTGAAAAATTTCGTATTTTGTGAGTTTCGCGGATGGGCGTGGCAAAATGGCTCGCTAGCGCCACCTAGAAAATTGGAAAAAATTAGCCCCTCGTCCACGTTCAACCTACATGCACGAAATTTGGTGGGGACGTGTATCATATCAAGACGCACAAAAAAGCCTCAAGAACCCATACCCATGAAACCAAGAACCCATGAAAAGTTGTGCTATCAAGGCGTTTTCGTCGATGGGCGTGTCCGTGGCGTCGATGATTCGCCATGAAACAGGAAGTTGTAGTAACTTGGCTGTAAATGCCCAGATCTGCACGAAATTTTACACATTTGACAAGAGTCCCGCCCTGAACAAATCTACATGCCGACATTCACCCACAGTCATAGCGCCACCTGCTGGCAACAGGAAGTGACGTTTAACGAAGCAGCGTAGCAAATGCACACCCCGCCTCACACCCCGACGCACTACAGGTGCGAGGGCCCGCCCATCGCTGCTTGCAGCTTTAATTTTCTACTTGATGTTCCTGCCGGGCTGACTATGCCACAAAGCCCTTTTCTGCAGGCATGAAGTCATCAGACTGATGAATAATAGTAATCATTGTTTAACTGGCCAGTTCAGCATTCGCAGGACGAGAGTGAAACCAAGACCACACGCGAAATCAATATGAAGAATCCCCAGGACGATTAATCAGCATGTTCATTACTGACGCCGGACTATAGTGTGTGTTAGGGGTACAAAGGATTACCGTGAATTTATTCATGCTGTGTTTTACCTCACTGCGGTGACAAAGAATTATGTTTGGGATGTTGAATTTATTCAGGCAGTTGCTGTTCGCTTCACACTCTTCGGAAACAACCAATTAGAGGCAGAATTCTGAATCAGAGTTTTAGAGGCGGCATTTCCATGTAACCTTGCTGAATAATGTTGTTGTTGTGTCGAATAAATTCACCACCAAACCATCTGCATGCAGTTGTTTTGGTGGAGGTGATGCCTAGATTTTACTTGTAAATAGTCAGCAGCATGTGCTACCTGGATCATAATACACACTGGAAATGAGTCTGGGGTCTCACAAGGTTTTTTTTTCCTTCATTCTGTCCCTGATGGCGTTTTGGTTCCTTGCCACTGTTTTGGCTTTTAGTTTGCTTAGTTGCGGACATTTAATATTCATCTATCTTATTGATCTGCCTTACTTAAAGGAGTAGTTCACTTTAAATAAAACTTTTGCTGATAATTTACTCACCCCCACGTCTTCCAAGATGTCCATGTCTTTCCTTCTTCAGTCGAAAAGAAATTAAGGTTTTTGATGAAAACATTCCAGGATTTTTCTCCATATAATGGACTTCAATGGGAACCAAACGGTTCGAGGTCTAAAAGACAGTTTCGTGACTCTCCTGTTCGAACTCGTTTATCAAAATGAACAAATCTTTTCCAGAGTCAACTCGTTCATTTCGTTCGTTGAATGAACCAAATGACACGGAAAAAGATTCGTTCATTTTGATGAACAGGAGAGTCACGAACGCGCATCACAGAACAGAGCGAGGCGAGCATTCGAGCTTATAAAACTTAAACTTTGTTATTTATTTATTAAATGATTAATCGTTTCGCTTGATAAGACCCTTATTCATCATCTGGAATCGTTTAAAGCCCTTTGAACAGTTTGCACTGAAACTCTCAATTGGACCTTGAACCGTTTGGTCCCCATTGAAGTCCATTATATGGAGAAAATCCTGGAATGTTTTCATCAAAAACCTTAATTTCTTTTCGACTGAAGAAAGAAAGACATGGACATCTCGGATGACACGGGGGTGAGTAAATTATCAGCAAAATATTTTTTTAAAGTGAACTACTCCTTTAAGAAACAATGTTCTGATTATACTTCCTTGAGTTGTGTCACTCACCTATTATTAAGTAAATATTAAGTAAATAAATGTCCGGTTAATATGATGTATTTGCCACTACATATTATGGAAATATGCCTGAATGACTGCCAACAATAGTACTGATGTCTGAATAATATTCTCTCCTTCCAAAAAAATAACTATAGCCTTCAAAACCAGGAAACCAAGAGGTCCTCTGAGAGGCAGAGTCAATACAACAGAAGTAAACAGAACTAGAGCAAAGCAAGTGGAGAAACAGATGTGTTTTCTTAACAAGTGCATCATTTAAAAAGTTCTTTCTTGTTGGAACTTTCAGTGTGAACACATTTCTCTATTTATACCATAAATAAATAGATTGTCTGCACACTTGAATCCTTCAAGCAAAATTTAATGCCAAGCTTTCGGTGAGCTTTCTATTTATACCACAAAATTGCACAGACACTGCAAAAGTGTTCACATCTTTCAGCCCGACCGATAAAGGATTTTGAAGGCCGATACAAATATTTTTGGGTTTTAAAATCCGATATATCGGCCGATATTTTATATATTTATTTATTTTAAACTGGACATGATCATCACAAATTTTGTCATGCTTATTTGAGTTTAGAGAACTGATGGGGATGTTCTTTTAATTGTTATTCAAGCAATGACCAACTCAACGAGTGTTGCCAACAGGAACGGTGTAGAGCGCCCTCTGGTGGACAAACTATACAACTCCAACACTCATGACATGGTTCAAGCGTGTTTCGTCCGTTTTTATTTTATTTTTGAAATATTCATTTATCGGCCACTATAACTGCCGAAACCGATAGTTTGGAAAATGCCTAATATCGGCCGATAATATCGGTCAGGCTCTACTTCACACCCAGTTCTCATTGCATTAAAATTGTTACTATTTTCCAGTTAAGATCTGGTTTTCATTTGATTTTTATATATTATCATACAGCAGGGTTTCTGAAGAATTTACTAATGATATTCAGTTTAATACATACACTTCCCATTTCAAACCAGGTGTTCGAAGTAAAACTGTAGCAATCTGCATTCATATGCAAATCACACTACAAACCAAACTGAGAACCAACTGAGATGGAGTTTACAATTAGCAATAGTACAATATTGCGTACAAGTAAATGTTTATATTGCGTACAAGTAAATGTATCTTGTGCATATTGCACTAAACAGGCCACCAAACTATTCACTATTCATATTGCATGTAGACTGCAACATTTATTTTAAACATATTCATTTGTAGACCTTAGAGGTTTAATAGTGGCACAACTAAATATGAGAAATTATTCTTCTGTAAAATGTGGTGCTTTTGGTTTCACATCTTCGTTATTCTCTAAAACAGAACGATTCCCACAGGATCACAGCTGTAGTTTAGTACAATTGTTACGTAAAGTGCCAGGAAGTGTTTATATCAAGTACAAGTAAATGTATTACCAGCTATTACATTATCTAAATTACATTAGCTCGTGTCACAATGGTTTACTCCACTGCCGGACCAGGGTGTGATGGTGCGGTGAGCTGCGATGTTGAACTTGATGTGAAACACTCGAGAACGTCAATATGCGATAAGAGGAGGAACGAACGGGGGCCAGAAAGTGTCCTGAACATGATCATTAAGGGGACCAGGGGAACAAAAACATCAGTTTCTACCATTCAGCATAATGAAATCGGCCTCTTCCCATTACCGCAGTGGTACTGCAGGGAGCACACATTAGTCCGGTTTGTGCTGTTGTGTGTGTGTGTAGCAGCGCAAAAGCCTCATTGGAAAAACGTGCATATACATACATTTTTGCAAAAGTCCAAAAACATAGCTATTCACTCCAGTTTCCAGGTGAAATCAAAATTTGTGGCACACTGAAAAAAATAAAATGCTTTATCTAATCAATACAATTGTGGCAACATATTACAAGCAATATTATTAATTAAATTGTACAAATTAGAATTAATTAGAATATTAATTTGATGAACTATTACTCAATTCTAATTTGTTCAATTTAACAAATAATATTGCTTGTAATCTGTTGCCACAATTTTATTGATTTGATAAAGCATATTCATAAGCATATATTTGATAAAGTATCTGAATACTTGGATTACTTCCACATTGAACTGCATTTTATAAGTGTAGGAATGCGGAATGGTGATGCGGTGGTGACACGCTGTAACATGTATAGGGATGGCGCTGCCAATAAAGCACCTAAAAGCTGTCACAAAGAACCGGCAAAAGTAGCCTAATGATTATGAATATGTCAGGAGATATTTAAATTGTTTATTAATAAACACGTGTTTTTTGTGTCACTGTCACCTGCAAAGATGAATTTGATGATGCTGACTCGCGATCTTTGCATTAGCCTGGCTAAACGCACCAGAGAGAAATGCGCATTTCATACGGATTACATAAGCAGAGAGCAGTTTGTTTTGTTTCATTTTGAATTGTTAGACTTGTCTATATGGCAAATACAATCTTACGTTAAGTTTCGGTTCGTGTATGACGAGCTCCAGTTCAATTCTCTTCCTCTTATTATTAATTAAATGCAGGCAATTAGTTGATGAAACATTTACTAAAATTAAGATACAATAATTCAAAACGAAATTCACTCAAAAGAAAGGCTTTGTGCTTTCTGTTTGAGCTGTAAAAGTTTTAAAGCAATCTTTTCAGAGTGGTCTTGTCCGTAATATTGTTTTTTTCTATGCGAACGCAAAAATTTCATAAAAAGAATATTTTATGTTCTGTGGAGAGCCAACGCTTCTTTATCCGGCGGGTAGTATTACTTTTGGGTTTTTTTTTTTTTTCCTTTTTTTCCCTTTTTTTCCCTTTTTTTTCCTTTTTTTCCCTTTTTTTTCCTTTTTTTCCTTTTTTTCCCTTTTTTCCCCTTTTTTTTTCCTTTTTTTCTCTTTTTCCCCCTTTTTTTTTCTTTTTTTCCTTTTTTTCCTTTTTTGCTTTTTTCCCTTTTTTTCCTTTTTTTTTCTCCTTTTTTTCCCTTTTTTCCCCTTTTTTTCCCAAAAAAACGAAAAAGGAAAAAAAGGGAAAAAAAGGAAAAAAATAAAATAAAATAACGGAATTAACTGTAACGGAATACAGTTACTCATAATTTGTATTCTGAATACGTAACGGCGGTACATGTATTCCGTTACTCCCCAACACTGATCAGATATGATGTCTGTGTTTCGATACGGCGCAAAACCGTCTCGCATAGAGCAGGCATTACGACTGATTTCACATCAGCGCAGCTGAGGACACAAACTCGGCCGTTCTATCAAAACAGCCCTGCAGGGTTGAAACGCCATTAGCCTCTGTTAATCAAAACGCCTGCCACTGCATCAAGCATTCCTCCCACAGTTTGGGAAAAAACATATTGCCGTCATTATGCAAAGCCGCTTTTCTGGGTCGAAGTGCTGATTGTTCCTCAGAAGCTGTGAATGATCAACATGACGAGTCTGGCATTGCAAGACAAGGCAGGGTCTGCGGGCAAGTCGTCTTGGGAGAGAGAATAAAGGGGAGGGCTTGAAAAACCCACTCATCCGACGCCAGCGAAGCCGCTGTTAAATGTTCCTGCACACTGTAACTATTGTTAAACTGTTCAGCGGGTCAAAAAAATTGACTTGATGGATATAAGGATGAGGGATCACCCCCTCCAGGTTTGGACTTTACTCATGCGTGCACGGATGGCTGAACAGATACACCAAAAGGATTATTAGGAACACCATACTTATACTGTGTTTGACCCCCTTTGGGCTTCAGAACTGCCTTAACTCTACGTGGCATTGATTCAACAAGGTGCTGAACGCATTCTTTAGAAATGTTGGCCCATATTGATAGGATAGCATCTTGCAGTTGATGGAGATTTGTCCACCACATCCCAAAGATGCTCTATTGGGTTGAGATCTGGTGACTGTGGGGGCCATTTTAGTACAGTCAACTCATTGTCATGTTCAAGAAACCAGTCTGAGATGATTGGAGCTTTGTGAGAAGGTGCATTATCCTGATGGAAGGAGCCATCAGAGGATGGGGACATGGTGGCCATAAAGGGATGGACATGGTCAGCAACAATACTCAGGTAGGCCGTGGTGTTTAAACGAAGCCCGATTGGCACTAAGGGGCCTACAGTGTGCCAAGAAAACCATTACACCACCACCACCAGCCCAACAGTGGGAACAAGGCATGATGATCCATGTTCTCATTCTGTTTACGCCAAATTCTGGCTCTACCATCTGAAACGAGACTCATCAGACCAGGCAACATTTTTCCAGTCTTCAACTGTCCAATTTTGGCCTCTTTGTCCTATTTGTAGTGGAGATGAGTGGTACCCGGTGGGTCTTCTGCTGTTGTAGCCCATCCGCCTCAAGGTTGTGTGTGTTGTGGCTGCATACCTCGGTTGTAACGAGTGGTTATTTCAGTCAAAGTCGCTCTTCTATTAGCCTGAATCAGTCGGCCCGTTCTCCTCTGACCTCTCGCATCAACAAGGCATTTTCGCCCATTTTCATTTTCATTTTTCCCTTTTCACTCCATTCTTTGTAAACCCTAGAAATGGTTGTGCGTGAAAATCCCAGTAACTGAGCAGATTGTGAAATACTCAGACACCAACAACCATGCCACGCTCAAAATCGCTTAAATCCCCTTTCTTTCCCATTCTGACATTCAGTTTGGAGTTCAGGAGATTGTCTTGAGCAGGACACACCCCTAAATGCATTGAAGCAACTGCCATGTGATTGGTTGATTAGATAATTGCATTAATGAGAAACTGAACAGGTGCTCCTAATGATCATTTAGGTGAGTTTAAACACTCATTATACCCAACTTTCCTCATGCATGTTTTCAGAGATTTGTTTTATTGCAAGTAAGCTAAAGCCAAAAGATAAACCCTGATTTATAAAACCATGTGAACAAATAACAAAACTAGAGCCCGACCGATAAAGGATTTTGTAGGCCGATGCCGATACAAATATTTATTGGTTTTAAAATCCGATATTCCGATATATCGGCTGATGTTTTTATTTATTTATTTTTTTTCGGAAACGCACAACAAAACATGAACAGATTTCCCTGACATTAGTTATTTGCAGCTATTTATGAGTTTTAACTAAAATAATATGATAATGCATTTTAATAAGAAACTTGTTTCTTTTATTGTCGCAACAGAACAGACTGATGATAGTGGCATTAGCTAGCTTTGTGGTTAGCTAGTCTATGATGAGCCATAATTTAGCAATGGATAATGTCATACTGCACATTGGAAAACATACACTTTCAATATAACAGGCCAAGGAGAGATTTAATTGTTATTCAAGCAATGTATGTCTCGTGACCAACTCAATGAGTGTTGCCAACAGGAACGGTGTAGAGCGCCCTCTGGTGGACAATATTCAATATGAAATATTCATTTATCGGCCATTATAACTGCCGATACCGATAGTTTAGAAAACTCCTAATATCGGCCGATAATATCGGCCTGCCGATATATCGGTCTGGCTCTAAACAAAATGGACTCAAATTGGCAAATCTTTTGTTCTGAATCTGTTCATTAACGATTTAATAACCCTAAAATGGCACACCAATGCTACAAATAAGAGAGGACCTTTTAAGACGTGGCGATTAAACTTAATTATCTGCATTGCTATCTTTTGAAGGCATCCAAACCACCATGGAACCAGCTGACTGATTTGGAACAATGAACGCGCAGGAAACTCAACTGTTTAGCGTAGAGTTTAGCATTGATAAGTTGCTATTTGCATTTGTAGAAAGGATACATTTACTTCTGCCTAATTTTGCTAAAATTAGGTCTAACATTTGGAACAGCTTTTGTGCCAAAAGCATGCCTAAGATGTCTTAAAAAATGTACTAGGTTTTGGAGCAGTTGTAACATACCATCTGCCCCAACCATATGCACTCACACTCCCTCACACACATATATCCAGGCCTACATATTTTGACACACCATTATCCCAACATCCGATTTCATCACATGGAGCCTGGGGAGCACGATATAGTTGAAAAGGGCCAATCGATCGCTAAGCAAATAGCATCTCTGGCATCAAATTTGCTTGGCAGTGGTCTGACAAATCTGGCTATGTCAAAAGAACCGACTGCCACATCTATAAGCATTCAATAGGTAATTGAGGGCTGGCTTGGGGGGGGAGTGGAAATGTTAACAAAGACCCTGGAGAAGCAGGCAGTGTGTAAACAGGAGTCCCGTTGGTGGATAAATACAGGAAAGATATTATGCTGTCTAAATGCCATAGGGCTTTCCCTGGGGCATGTGGTCCTTAGTCCATTTACACTTCGTCTCACTGCACGTGTTTTGTAGCTGAGAGAGGCAAGCGCTCAGCTGGGGGAAAATGACTGTGCAAGGCTGTATATAATCAAGGGTACACATACTCTTAGAAGAAAAGGTTCTATATAGAACCTTAAAAGGTTCTATCAGCGCATATTTGGAACCTCTAAAAGGTTCTATACACTCGTAAAAAAAGGGTTCCTCTGGGTTCTATATAGAACCCAAGGGTTCCATACTTGGCCAATAGAACCTTTTACCAAAAAAAAAAAATGGTTCTATTTTGGAGTTCCATATATGAAGCGGGGGATGGAACCATTTCTGGTTCTAAATAGAACCATTTCTTCTAAGAGTGTTCTGCATGTAATGCCCAATATTCATACAAATGGAGGACTGAATTCACTAATCAGTCGTGCTTTGTTGCACATGGTATTTTCAGTTACTAATTAACCAACCATGATATAGTTTTATTCATATTTGGGTTAAATTTGTTAAGTAAAACCAGCCTAACTACGTCCAGCTCAGAGGTAATAAATGTGAACAGATTCTGAACTCTGTAATAAAATAGTTTGACAAAACTAAACCAAATGTAATATTGTCTAAGGTGCAAATACAAAAATATTTGGTTTCACTTTACAGTGCCTTTAACACATTCTGTTGACTATAAGTAACGCTGCACCCACTCTAATGAGAGTTAGTGAACATGTAGTTGCAAAGTTACTTATGGACCATCAAAATAGAGTGTTACCAAATATTTACATTATTTAAAAAGCTGATGCAAGAGTCTATCTATAATACCTGTAGAAAACAATCCACTAGTATATATTCACAAACCTCCTATTGAAAGTTGCTCATCTTGGGCCAGGCTCCACTGGAAGTACACGATTTGAAATCTGCCATCTTGGCTTATTGGCTTTTTTGAGCTAGTCACCTGAGCCATAAATGTCACATGACTGATCGATTGTCGATAAATGTCACATGACTGATCGATAAATGTCACATGACTGACTCTGGAGCTGAAGAACCATGACAGTGATTAGCTGATGGCACCACAAGAATATCTTGGCTGCATCCGAAATCGCCCTCTACACCCCTAAATAGGGCTCTATTTAACCCCCTGGGGACCAAGGTGTATTTAGGGTCCTTGAGATGTTCTGACATGCCCTGACATTTGTACTTTTTTCAGTTGCTTATAAACATATTAATGACACAGGTGAAATTAAACTCTATTTAGCACAAACAGGGCTACCGTAATATGTGACCAACATGTATTTGAGAGAATATTGTTTATGCATGGTTATTGAACAAACTATAAATGAAAGTTTCTGAAATAAGGCCACAAAACACATACAAAATATGCGTCCACAAGACTTTTGACTAAGGAGACGACCATTTGTAGTGGTGTCCGAAACCACAGTGGACATTATTGAGTGCACTCATTCAATCCCACAATGGACCGCAATAACGAGTGGACAACCGAAGTACATTCAACTATCGGAGAATATCCATAATCCACTTTGAATTCCCGCGTCTGACATGAAGATTCAACCCGCAGCTGAAATATCCATACGTCAATTTTCCAAACCGCTGGTCTTATGTGGTCAGAGCATAATATCATACAGGTATATATTTATTTTGATTATGAAATTGAATATGATCATGTTAATGCAGTTTCCACATCAGTCTATGCAAAGTTTCAAACAGCAAGCACAAACTAACTTCTAGCGCACTCCAGTGCCCGAATTCACTCACTCATATTAGTGGACTAATGTAGGGAATAGTGAACGAGGGCATTAGGAGTGATTTCGGATACAGCCAAGCAGTCCACAAAACTCGACTCCTTTTTTTTCACACTTTAATTGGATTTTGGATGAGTTCTGATTAAATGTTTAAATACAAGGTGAATATATATGTATTTTAAAATGGCTTCTAGACAATCAGTGCAGAAAATGCGTGCCGTTTCAGTGTGGCTCTAATTACCAGTAACACTTGATTTCATCATCTTTATTCTTCCACATTCTTTATAACCTCCCACCACGAGCAGCACTGTAAAATTCCCACATTGCCTCCGAGGGTTGTAATTAGAGTCTATTACACACCAGGAGAATCAGAGCTTGATTGAGCCTGAAGACAGACTGCAGTTCTTCTCTGTTGATGGCCTTTAAAGACTTTGAATCAAACAAGCTTGAGTGATACAGGAGAGAGCCTCATTCTCTCTGATGGCTTTAATCACCTTCTGCAAGATTGATTTGTGTTTATTTTGCTGACAAAACATTGATTACCTTGACTGCACCGAGCCTCTAAAGGCTGAGCAGATTGTACTTGGCTGCCTGCACGGGTACGTTGGCATCTTCGGGACAGAAATGGGAGTCGGTGGAGTTTGAGGCTGATTGCATGTTATGAGTGGATCCGAGCGAGTTGTCGAACTCTTTGCTGCTGGAATCATTTTCTTTTCACATAAAAGTTCATTCACTGAGCTGCATGGCTGTTCCACAGTATAACATATGTCAATCATTTTCCATTGCTGAAAACTGAAGAAACTAGAGCCTGACGATAAAGGATTCTGAAGGCCAATACGATATAAATATTTGTATCGTATTTTTATAAAATATTTATATTTTTAAATATAATATAATATATAAATAAATATAAATATAATAAATAAATAATAAATAATATAATATAAATATAATATTTTTTTCGTATATTTTTAAAATCTGATATTCCGATAAATCGGCCGATATTTTTTATTTTATTTTTTTCAGGAACGCACAACAAAACATTAGCAGATTTTTAAATATAATATATAAATAAATATAAATATAATAAATAAAATAATATAAATATAATATTTTTTTCGTATATTTTTAAAATCTGATATTTCGATATATCGGCCGATTTTTTTTTTTTTTTTTTCAGGAACGCACAAAAAAACATTAGCAGATTTTTAAATATAATATAATATATAAAATAAATATAAATATAATAAATAAATAATAAATAATATAATATAAATATAATTTTTTTTTCGTATATTTTTAAAATCTGATATTCCGATATATCGGCCGATATTTTTTATTTTATTTTTTTTCAGGAACGCACAACAAAACATTAACAGATTTCCCTAACATTAGTTATTTGTAGTTATGTATGGGTTTTAATTAATATTATTAAATTAAAATAATATGATAATGCATTTAAAAAAAAAACTTGTTTCTTTTATTGTCGCAACAGAACAGAGGAGGAACCAAATCTCATTAATAAATTAACAAAGCTCATTAAATTCCATTGATGATAGTGGCATTAGCTAGCTTTGTGGTTAGCTAGAATGTGTTGCGCGTTATAAACGAGTGTTGCCAACGGGCCAGGGGGGGTATAGAGTGCCCTCTGGTGGACAAACTTATGACATGGTTCAAGCGTGTTTCGTCCATTTTTATTTTATTTTTGAAATATTCATTTATCGGCCATTATAACTGCTGATACCGATAGTTTGTAAAAGGCCTAATATCAGCCGATGACTGCACCGATATATCGGTCTGGCTCTAGAAGAAACATTCCACATTGCAAAAATCCTTTTATGGATCTGTGTTTTTGCTTATAAAAACATCGAAACATTCTTAAAACAAGACAAAATCACCTTATAAAAGGATACTTCACCTCTGGAAAGATGAATATGTATTTAAAATGGGTCATTTATGTAGAATAAATGTGAGATTATTTACAATTTGGAGCTTTTTTTAGAAAATGTATTTTTGGCTCATGTGGATGAAAGACAACAACTCCCAGAATGCACTTGCTTCGCTGCCCTAGGAGGCCACGCCTACCGGTAACACAGCGCAGTCGTTAAACAACAAGTCTAGGCTATTAGTGACGAGTCTGCCCGAAAATGTGTTTCCAGATCGTCCAAAATGTCCGGGATTGGGCTTTTGCGTTCTACACTCGCCATTCATTATGTTTACTAAGGACGAGTGAGGGCCGCGGGAGAACGGCGCGAGTCATGTTTCCCATGCTACTTTGAGTCTGGATTACAATTTATTTTAAGGTGTCATTGTTGCAGTGTAATTATATATTTAAGAGCTGTGTATTTTTTCATGTACTTACTATAGGGTTAGGGGAGGATTAGGATTTGGCTGAGGGTTAATTGCATGTACGTAATTATGCATAATTTACTGTTATTACTATGTGCATGCAAAATATGTAACAAGGACACAGTAAAATAAAGTATTACCAAAAAATCTTATTGTATCATGCACAAAATAATTGGGAACATGCATTGAGAGAGTAAATGGGGTCATTTTTGATTTAAGGTTGACTTCACAGGATGGGTCTGCTGTTTTTGTTTTTCTTGTCTAGGCACACGAAACGTATTTGGACAAAATCGGGGGTGACAGAAGTGATATTTTCTTCCTGAGGGCTTCAAAGGTCCTTCATTTCCAGGCCACTTCTTAAAGCCACTGGCAATACAACACACCACGTGACATAACCAATTACAGCACGGCCATAAACATCACGTAAGGCATGACAGTTAGACCCGCCCCCAAACAGCCAACTAACAACCCGGAACAGACATTTTATAAATGATGATGCATCAATTAAAGAAGCCCTCAGTAACCTTGGACATAAGCACATTAGGAATTCAGCTTTCAAGTGGATTTGTCCTAAAGGGCATTTTTAACAGCCATAATAACACACTGCTTTCTTTCTTTTACTCTTCCTCTCTGAAACGTGGTAATGCTGAAGAATGCATTGTGCTGTAAAAGTTTCCCCCGGATACTTCAACACATCTGAAAGCCCTCTGTGCGTGGGGGGGGGGGGGTGTTTATATCTAACTCATCACAGCGAGATTCAATGGCAAGATGTTCAAAAGGCGCTTATAAGTAGTATTCGTTGGAATTAATTCATTCTCTCTTCCTGTGCGAGTTTGCATAACATTCACAAAAACACTGTAAAATCCAATTAGGTTAACTTCATCATCATCATCATCATCACTTTATTTTAGGGCTGTGCAAAAATTAATTGCGATTAACAGCATCCAAAATAAAAGTCTGTGTTTACATAATATATATGTGTGTGTGCTGTATATAATTATTTTGTATATATATAAATACCTATGCATGCATGTATATATTTAAGAATTATTTGCGCTTAAATTCTGTATATATACATAATCTATATAAATATAAATATTTTATATATGAATAACACATTTTCTTAAATATATACATGCATGTGTGTGTATTTATATATACAAAATAATTATATACAGCACACACAAATATATTATGTAAACACAGACTTTTATTTTGGATGCGATTAATCGCAATTCATTTTTGCACAGCCCTACTTTATTTATGAAGCGCTTTCACAATAGCAGCAGCTGAACTAAGTGCTGAACATAGGCAGCAAAACATCCACCAAGATAAAACAACAATCACAATATCATAAAATAAACTAAACTGGGGATGAAAATCTACTAAATAAAACTTACTTTAAAAAGCATCCAAAGTGGTTGCCTTAAAAAACAAAGTAAAGTAAAACAGTTGTCGTTTAGTTCCTTTACATGATCTAGTTACTAAAAAAGAACCATAGAGAGTTCTTGATAATTTACATTACACAGTAGAGCCCGACCGATAAAGGATTTTGAGGGCCGATACTGATACAAATATTTTTAGGTTTTAAAATCCGATATATCGGCCGATATTTTATTTATTTATTTTTAACTGGACATGATCGTCACAAATGTTATCATGCTTATTTGAGTTTAGAGAACTGATGGGGATGATCTTTTAATTATTATTCAAGCAATGTATGTCTCGTGACCAACTCAACGAGTGTTGCCGACAGGAACGGTGTAGAGCGCCCTCTGGTGGACAAACTATACAACTCCAACACTCATGACATGGTTCAAGCGTGTTTCCAACGTTTTTATTTTATTTTTGAAATAATCATTTATCGGCCACTATAACTGCCGAAACCGATAGTTTGGAAAATGCCTAATATCGGCCGATAATATCGGTCTACAAATATATCAGTCTGGCTCTATTACACAGTGTCCTAACTACATGCAACACGATGCCGCGACGCAATACAAATGATCGCGTCACTCCCGGATAACCAAAAATGGGCAAAGAGGCTGGATTTGGGTGGAGTTAAGGTGCCTGGTTTTAATTACAGGCCTATTTCCTACACATATTTTTGAGGACATATCAACAATCAAAACAAATACTTCCAATATAGTCTCTATTTATGAAATACAGGAGTAACATTATATGACAACGGTCTATGATTTCAGCCTACAGCTAATCTGGAGTGTTCAAACATGGCAGACAGCAGACAAAAATCCACCTGTCACTCAAGTAGCCACGCCCCTTAATTATGCAGAACTTTAAGGCTCAATATAATTTAAACGGATGAGTTATTAAAAAACAAAAATCAGTTTTGAGACCCTTTGAGACTGGAAGGTTACCACTTGGTATTCATTGTATATAATTGTATAAAACAATTAATCGCATGCATCAACGCATTAAAATTTACTGTATATATTGCATTGACATTGGCCTCTTCAAGTATGAGCCTTTGCAAAGACCGTTGTGATAAAATTAATTTGAAGTTTTCCATTAAACTGCTTTATTTCAAGAAGGCAAACTCTAGAATGCTTAATCAAGATCGTTAGGGTACTATGACTGCTACAAAGCAATGCATTCGTAATACCAGTCTGGACATGAACACTACTACTACAGTATAATCTATTAATGGCACACACGACACGACTGAGACTGCTGATCTTTCTGCTGAGTGAATTAGTTTCCTGGGACGGGGAAGGTGACATTGCGCACAACGGAAGGAGGACCCCCAAGGTCGATTATTTCACTAATACAATTTCCACATAATTACAGTTAAAGTCTCATATCCTCTGGCCCGTCCTTGAACCACGCTTGCACATTCACAAACACGGCCTCCTCCAACTCCACCGTGTCAAAACGAGGCTGAATCGCACAACAACAAAAAACAATCAAGGGGAAATCGATGCTTTTCAGATTCATTTTCACATCTCCGCCGTCCTCGTCTTCTCATAGCAAAGGCGTTTTGGCAATCATCTGTTGTTTGTAGCCATCTACAACTCGTTTATAGGGTCCTACACTTGGTCAATAGTACTTTCCCTCTTTACAAAGTGCTTTCCTTTATTTTCCGACGAAAGACTAGACGATCTAACCAGGAATTTTCTGTTCCTATCCCATTTGTTATTTCTGTCTACGGTTCCAGATATTTCGACAGACAAACAGATAGATCAAAGCCAACAGAGCAACGGTAATGCTGCCTGACAGAAAACGCTTGACTTTATTTCATTGTACAAAGGAATCATTGTAGGGAAGTCAAAGTGGTCATGAGTCAACGTATGTTTGCATTGCATGAATGCAATAGTGATAATGGCGGTTTTCTGTAAGGAGGTAATGGTAGTCCTACATGTCTGTCACAACTGCACATCCATCATGACGGTAAACCTGGACCACCCTTGAGCTTGTGTGCTGGACGTCTCATTTGTAATGCCGGTTTTGCATAAAATGTCAATCCCAAAAAGGTAGACGGTTCAGAAACCAGGGGGCGGACGGGTAGTCCACACGCTTTCAGTCTTTCTGCATTATAAATTATCTGTGGGTTTGTAACATTTGCACTTGGCTAACGCCACACCACTTATCATTGAGAATGAGACGTGATCTGGAAACCACATTTTCATTTTCTCGTATTTAAGGCATGGTTTACGAATGTCCAGAGCCTTATTATTCACTCAAAAAAAAGGTACAAAAGCTGTCACTGGGGCTCTACCTTTTCAAAAGGTACACTTTTGTACCAAAAGGCTGCATATTGGTACCTTAGTGGGACATATTAGCAGCTAAAATGGACATATCAACACCTAAAATGTACATATTAGCACCTAATATGTAAATATTACCACCTAAAATGGACATAGTAACTCCTGAAATGTACATATTAGCACCTAAAATGTACATATTAGGACCTAAAATTTACATATTAGCACTTGAAATGTACATATTAACACCAAAAATGTATATATTAGGACCTAAAATGGACATACTAGCTCCTAAAATGGACATATTAGCTCCTGAAATGGACATATTAGCACCTGAAATGTTCATATTAACACCTAAAATGTACATATTAACACCAAAAATGTACATATTAGGACCTAAAATGGACATATTAGCTCCTGAAATGGACATATTAGCACCTGAAATGTTCATATTAACACCAAAAATGTACATATTAGGACCTAAAATGGACATATTAGGACCTAAAATGGACATATTAACACCAAAAATGTACATATTAGGACCTAAAATGGACATATTAGGACCTAAAATGGACATATTAGCACTTGAAATGTACATATTAACACCAAAAATGTACATATTAGGACCTAAAATGGACATATTAGCTCCTGAAATGGACATACTGCATTAGCACCTGAAATGTTCATATTAGCACCTAAAATGTACATATTAGGACCTAAAATGGACATATTAGCACATGAAATGTACATATTAACACCAAAAATGGACATATTAGGACCTAAAATGGACATATTAGCACCTGAAATGTTCATATTAAGACCTGAAATGTACATATTAAGACCTAAAATGTACAACCCATAACACTACTTGCTATAAGTGAAGAGAACTTACCATGACAAATAAAACAATTAAACTAAATCATTTATTTTGTGTTCACTGTACATCAGGGTTTACCGTGTCGGAAGTGGAGCAGTTTCGGCACTTTATTCGAGTAGGGGTGTGACATTGAGACGGCATATGACTTGTAAGATGAGATTTTCTTCCTAATAGCGAGAGGACTTCACAGCCTGGGCACTGAAGGAGTGTTGTCTTCGAGAACAAAACACACACACTCATTGAGTGTCACTCTCCCTGCCAATAACTCTTGGTGGCACACGACGCACGTCTTCACCGCTGTCCTTTAAGGCCGTTCCAGCTCCATCTTCTTGTCACTCTGGAGGCCCTCTCTGCTTCAACTTAATTTGGTTGTGAGAGCCGAGCGGGAGATTTTCCTCCAACCTGACATGCCCTGGAAGGAACATTTAGGGAAAGCAGAAGAGAATCCACGTTCATTTGCCGAAGAGAGAGATCTCCCAGCAGGCCGCATCCCCAGCGTTGCCGCTTTACGCAATAGAAAGCTTGACCTTACTGTGCATTGAATTGCTTAATCTTGTGAGACACAGGCTGAGTGGATGAATCAAAGCTTATATATAAAGGTCAAACAGATAGTTAATCTACTGCAGCGTATCAGTGGACCTTGACAAAAACATTGCAAAAGCGTTTCATCAAAGATGGACTTGGACGTGCACAAGATCTGACAAGAATGAGCTTTTCGGTATTAACTTTTCTGAACCCTTTTTGCAACGACTGGGTTTTTTTAGTGGATGCTTCACGTCAGTTTTCCCAGAAAGTGCCTTTGGCTAATTTTGGGCTGTCGGTGAGCGTGCATCGGTGTGTTCCACATGTCAGCTTTAGTCGGGCTCACCTCGGGGCAGTTTTCCCATTTCAGCACGTTGAATTTAGCCTGGCAAGCCAGACCTACATCAAGATGTTAGGTCTGGGAACTCACAATTGGCATGCCTCAATCCAAGGGGCGGGATAAACAGTTGCAGGGTTGCGACCATTTTTGGAAAATGTTATGTGGTCGCATGTTTGAGTGGACACAGTACAGTATCTGCTGCTTAAGTCTGTAACTTATGTTCAAAATAAACGAGTAGGCTACATCATGAATCCATTTTCCAAACCGTGTTTTTGACTTATCCTGGATCACGACGGTACACCTATAGTAAGTGTTTATATTCGGACTATTTTATCCCGGGGTCGACTCGGATGCGGACACGTGCAGTTTGTTAGACGTCACGCGCATTGCACACTGATGGTGGAACGCACCAATTACGAATTCAAGAATTAAGCATTTAAAAATGAAAATGTCTCATGAAACAGCCCCTTCCTACGTCTTTTCAGCGGTTGGATGAGAGTAATCGCTCGACTGAGGAAAAGGAAATGATTATAAAATGCAGAAGGTAAGAGTGTGAGATTTTTGTTACAACTATAAACTTTGATAACGAAAAATACGTATTAGCTTATTATAATAGTCTAATCTTTTAAAATATCGAATGCATACATTTGAATGTTTAATGATTTTTAAAAGATAGAAAGATGATGGATGGATGGATGGATGGATGGATGGATGGATGGATGGATGGATGGATGGATGGATGGATGGATGGATGGATGGATGGATGGATGGATGGATGGTTTGACTGATTGATGGATGGATGGGTAGATGGATGGATGGATGGATGGGTGGACTGATGGATGGATGGATGGATGGATGGATGGATGGATGGATGGATGGATGGATGGATGGATGGATGGTTTGACTGATTGATGGATGGATGGGTAGATGGATGGATGGATGGATGGATGGATGGATGGATGGATGGGTGGACTGATGGATGGATGGATGGATGGATGGATGGATGGATGGATGGATGGTTTGACTGATTGATGGATGGATGGGTAGATGGATGGATGGATGGATGGGTGGACTGATGGATGGTTGGATGGATGGATGGATGGATGGATGGATGGATGGATGGATGGATGGATGGATGGATGGATGGATGGTTTGACTGATTGATGGATGGATGGGTAGATGGATGGATGGATGGATGGGTGGACTGATGGATGGATGGATGGATGGATGGATGGATGGATGGATGGATGGATGGATGGATGGATGGATGGATGGATGGATGGATGGATGGATGGATGGTTTGACTGATTGATGGATGGATGGATGGATGGATGGATGGATGGATGGATGGATGGATGGATGGATGGTTTGACTGATTGATGGATGGATGGGTAGATGGATGGATGGATGGTTTGACTGATTGATGGATGGATGGGTAGATGGATGGATGGATGGATGGATGGGTGGGTAGATGGATGGATGGATGGATGGATGGATGGATGGATGGATGGATGGATGGATGGATGGATGGATGGGTGGGTAGATGGATGGATGGATGGATGGATGGATGGATGGATGGATGGATGGATGGACGGACAGACAGACAGACAGACAGACAGACAGACAGACAGACAGACAGACAGACAGACAGACAGACAGATAGATAGATAGATAGATAGATAGAATATAAGTCAAATGTAAATAGATAGATTGTATACAATTCAAATGTAAAATGCTTAAAATTACAGATTAAAATTACTGTCCAAAATCCAAGAAAATCCTGAAATTTGTCAATGATAATTAATACATTACAGGTGTTTATGCTGCAACCTTTGCTAGCTTATAACATGAACGCTTATGTCTTCTAAATCCAAATGGTCCTTGTTTCGGAGCACACGAGCATATAGATAACAGTAAGGCTAACTTATTCATACTAAAAGCCAAACAACTTCAATTATGATTTCATGGGGACTTTAAGAGTCTCTCTGAATGACTCTATCTGTAAGCTTTTAAAAGTTAACAGTAGGTCTAGCAATACAGCAAAAAAAACTAACTGGATAAAATAACCAAGGTTTCATGAGAATTTTTGCAGTGTCAAAAATGTATCTTTTTCTTACAAAGCTATTTCCCAGACTTAGCTGTGAAGTGAGCTAGCTTTAATAGGCTTTACATAGCAGGGTTTGGAAACAGCTGGAAGTCCGACCTACAGGCTTATTCTCATTCTGGCTGAACCCAGAACTGCAGAGCGACTTCCAGCTGCTTCTAAACTTCAAGCTTTCAAGTATTACTGAAAGACTGGACTTTTCAGAAAACATACCATAAAGATTCATGACAGATAGACTGTTTTCATGAGTGAAAGGCAACACCACAGTCACAGTCACACGACCTTTTGATTACTTTACCCCTTAGACAATACTGTTGTGTCAAAAGTCACTCCAGTCTATTACTTACTTACTCTTTCTTTTGAGGAACACAAAAAATAATGTTTCTGAAAAATGGTAATAAGTAAAACAATAAGTAATTTTCCAATACTGTTTTGGTCCCCATTGACTTTCATTGTATGGACAAAAACTGTTGAAGCAATTTTTTAAACAATATCTTCTTTTGTGTTTCTCAGAAGTAAAAATATAAATAAATGCAGGTTTGGAATGACATGAGGGTGAGTAAATGAGACGTATATATCAAACACAGTTTTTGTATTTCTACATCAATTTTACATACATGGGTCTAAAAAGACCCGTATAAAAACTGTGTTTGTTTATAAAGTAAGAAAGGAAACATAAACACAATGATTTGTGGAAATCAAAAACAAGATATATAATGAATACCTGGAATAACAAATGATAAAATACATATATTTTAAAGATTCAGCAAAGAAAACACTCAGCCATCACTGAAATAACATACGGGTCTTTTTAGACCCATGTTGCGCATTAGAAGGGTTGCTATACAAAAATTATTTTTATTCAAAAAGTAAGAAAGGAAAAATAAAAATAAGGATTTGTGATGATCAAACACAAGTTAATTGAGGAATACCTGGAATACTGAATGATGAAATTAATTTCTTGCAAAGATATAGAAAACGAAAACTCAGTCGGGTCTATTTAGACCCATGTTGTGCATCAAAGGGTTAAAAGTGCTTGCTGTTGTACTGCCTCCACTGTTCATTTATGTTACTGCAGTGATATATATTGCATTTTGCAAAAATGTTGCCACATACGTTTTTCCAATGAGCCTGTGTTGTTGGTTTTAAAGGGTCTTTAAGGACAAATAATGATAAAGCAGCTTTGGTTTAGGCAGGCTCCACCCTAAAGCTTCAGTTTCAGCTCTATTTCTCTGGTGGCCTCATTAGCTCCAGCCCGGCCTGATGCTGATAGCTGTAGCTCCGTTCCAGTCCCATGCAGATCAAAACCGCTCTTATTCCCTCAAAACCGCCTCTCCCATCGGCACGTCCAGGGACTGTCGAACAAAACCATGCTGTCCCAGATAGGAAGCCACTTAAACATCACCATTAGGATCATCAAGCTGCCACTCAAACAACCAGCGGCATCTTACAACTGCTTGCTTGGTGTTGACGCCATCGTCTTTAAATTTTAAAGTTGACATGTTGACTATTAGGAAACTCACTCGGGACTCTTTGTTAAGTCAAGACTAGAGTTTTCTCCTCAGAAATTCCCTTTGCTTAATCACACCGCTGTCAGAAACAACATTTTATCAAAGCCAGTGCAGCCAAAAGCCATTAACCCTCTGGGGTTGTTCGTTTCAGAGTCACACTCGGGGTGTTCGGGTCCAAATGGACCCAAAGGGCGGGATTCATATATTAAAAAAAAAAAAAAAAAAAATCATTTTTTTTTTCTTGTTTCATAATATTTTTTCTTTTATTTTTTGGTGTTTTGAGAAAATTTCAAAAAAAAAAAAAAAATTATAATTAATATTAATGCAATAATTATGTGTTCGGGTCCAAATGGACCCAAAGGGCGGGATTCATATATTTAAAAAAAAAAAAAAAAAAAAAAAAAAAAAAAATCATAATTTTTTTTTCTCGTTTTATAATATTTTTTCTTTTATTTTTTGGTGTTTTGAGAAAATTTCAAAAAAAAAAATTATAATTAATATTAATGCAATAATTATGACAAAATTCCCCCCATTGAACTTAATAGAAAAAATGTTTAATTTTTTTTTAAAGCTGTATTTCATTTTAGAGTCAAGCCTAGGCCTCATAAAAGCAATTTTTGAAATGAGATGGATGCCATGTGGTCGAAAAACATTTTAAAAATGCAAAACACATGTATAATCTGATTTTTTTGGTGTGTTTGTGTATAAAAGTGTTTGTGTGTGTCTGGATGTGTCTGTTTTGCACTCTTGATGTTTTATAGATTCACCCCTTCACTGTTGTGTGCTTTTTTTCTGGATCGTTGCTGATTTGTAGATTGTACGCACACACAAAAAAAAAAAAAACTCACATTTTTGCCAATTTCCCATTCATTTTCCATGCGGGTCCATTTGGACCCGAACACCCCAAGTGTGACTATTTTTTTTTACAACCACTTAGACTATTCACATCCTGTCCCCAATAAATACCATGTTTAAATACCAAATACCAACAAAGTCAGCAAATTTCGGACCATTCTGAGGAAGCTGTGATTTTAAAAAAAAATTTATTTAAATTCTTCGGGTCCATTTGGGCCGAACAACCCCAGAGGGTTAAAGAAGGCGCCACAACACAAGCTGATGTATCCTTATAATGACTAACCTGAGATCAGAAAAAAAACTAAAACATTTGTCTCATAGATGCGCATGTTTTTACCCTCAGGAGAATCTTGTTGAGAATATCGACTTCTTGTGTGCCCTAAATGTTGAAGATTCCCAAACTAAAACATCACATCAAGTCCAGCCTTTTGATGAACAACACTGTCTAGAGTCTTTCAAGTCTTTCATTGTCTAATAATTACAGCATCAACATTTATCTGTCCGATCGAGACGAGTGTTATTCTCATCCTCATCTCACTGCGACGAGGCTAACGAGGCAAACACTGGATGCTTTCTGTAATAAAAGTTTCAAGCATTAGGGTCACTTTTATTTTGAGATATATAATAACCAGAAATGTTGATGTTTTGAAAGAGTTTGATGGAAACGCAGGGCCCGGTCTGCATGTCATTGAGTTATAACCGCTGTTGACTCATCATTTTTCCAGCTCATATGCGACAGTCGTAAAGTCACACGGGCAGGAAAAGCTGACAGAGTCAGAAAAAAAGGCAGTGTTTGGCTTTTTCTGTAATCATTATATTGCATATCAGTAGGTATTTGTCATCGTGTGAAATGCAAATGTACAGTATTTGCATTATATGATGATCATAACATAAAAATCACAACTTTTTCTTTTGTTCTACCCCTGGGATTGATTAAAAACGTACAGTAACTGAAGCTGGCTATAATCACTGAAACTTATTTCATGAAACCAACGTGAAAATCAAAGCTGATCCTGTTTTAAAATGTCTTAATGAACATCCATGGACTTATCAAGCATAATTTATCTTCATTCGTTCATGTCTAGTTCATGTATGGTTCCCTATAGCTAATATGCAAATATGCCTTGAACAGTTTATAAAATGTATTATTTTATTAGGAAATTCTTTTTGGTAGTATAAGCAATTCACAATATATTTATTTATTTATTTTACATTATTTTCCTTTCTTTTTTACATTATGGAAGATCGAAAGTTATACACTCTAAAAATTGCCGTGTTTTAACCCAACTTTGGGTCAAATATGGACAAACCCAGCCATTTTTTTTAAATTACATTTTAACCCAGCATTTTAACCCAATATTTTGACCCAAAGTTGGGTTAAAACAACCCAGCATTTTTAGAGTGTAAGATGGCACACATATGATTGTAAAAATAATAAATGAAATAAATGAAAATGACTTTCAAAATTGACACCAAAACTATGTATATTTGTGATGGTAATCGAAGACAGAGACTGTATTAAGCTGAAGATTATATATAGACTATTAAGCTATATTAATACTAAAATTCAGCTATATTAAGCTCATTTCAGTGGACCAAGTGTTGCTTTTTTCAGTAGGAAAGCGCATGTGTGTTATAACAGCTACTGTAATAGCTACTTTCATGCTTTATGACTCATAAGAAGAGGCTTGTTTGTGTAAGAAACAAATGAACACAAATAATTATTTACCACCAAGCCTAGCCAATTACACACAGTTAATTAACGGAACAACTTTAATTTGCAGCTTTAAAAGAATAGTTCATCCAAAAAATAAAAATAAAACTATATTTCTCATGACTTGCTTTCTTCCGTGGAACAGAAAAGAAGTAGTTTTATTTATTATTATAAATAATAATAATATTATTAACGTGTTCGTGACTCTCCTGTTTGAACTAGTTCATCAAAATGAACAAATCTTTTCCCGAGTCAACACGTTCATCTCGTTCGTCGAATGAACCAAATGACACAAAAAAGATTCGTTCATTTTGATGAACAGGAGAGTCACGAACGAGCATCACAGAACAGAGCAAGGCGAGCATTTGTGCTTATAAAACTTAAACTTTATTATTTATTTATTAAATGATCGATCGTTTCGCTTGATAAGACCCTTATTCATCGTCTGGAATCATTTAAAGCCCTTTGAACAGTTTGCACTGAAACTCTCATTTGGACCGTGAACCGTTTGGTCCCCATTGAAGTCCATTATATGGAGAAAAATCCTGGAATGTTTTCATCAAAAACCTTAATTTCTTTTCGACTGAAGAAAGAAAGACATGGACATCTCGGATGACGGGGGTGAGTAAATTATCAGCAGAAGTTTTTTTAAAAGTGAACTACTCCTTTAAAGCCACTTAATATTAATTGGGACCAAGATTTGTTTTCTTTTACGATGGGCACTCTTATTTGTCATTGGCCACATATTTTATAAAATGCAAATGCAAACTGTCAAATGCTGTTCTGATAGGTTCACTATGCATAATTTAAACTGACGCATCTGATACTCTATTTCGATAATAATCAGAACATTCCTTTAAGGTTCATAGAAGAAACGGTCAGGTTTGGACAAAGACTGTTGAAATGAATGTGGACGAACAGACCTGGGACCTATTCAGGAGCCTATAGCGCTCATAAATCCTAAAAATCAATAATATGACAGCCCCAGGAAATCAGTATCAATGATTTCAGATGGAGACGGGGAGGAGGCTGGGACCTTCTGGAAGAAGAGAGCTTCAAGGTGCACAGGAGAAAGAAAAAATAATATCTCCGTGCATTAAGCAGCCCTACTTTAAGCAATTACACAACACGGCATCTGAAGTGCCTTGAGATCCTGAAAGGGCTTTGTGTTTCATGCATATATATTGCCCATTCTTGGCACTCTTTAAAGGCTTTGGCCTAGTAGCCCGTCAAGCTTGAAGCTTCTGGGACCTCTGTGGGTAAATGTCAACAAATAACATTTTGTCAATGTTTTAAACATGTATCTGCCCAAAGTCTACGGAGCGCACTGTTGCCACCCTCGAGGCTGCGAGGATGTATTTTAAGCCGCGATAAAGCCTAATGCCTTGTATTCACTGCGCGCATATATAGTTTCCAGGCATTGACTGCAGCGGACGGCTCTGGCATACACAAGTTAGCACTCGCTCAAAGACTCTGACCTGAAATGTTCCCTTCGCTTTAGTTGGTGAAAAATCACCAGCACATAATGGGATGCTGACGTAAAGAGGTTTGCCGTGAAAGGTCGTCCTGCAACAGTTGGGATTTCTGGAGTGAATAGAGCGAGATGATTTAAGGAAAGCTTCTTCATTTCCCCATGGGCGAGCAGTAATCTCCCGAGCCATGTGATCGCGCGCCGATTCAGCCGAGATTACTCCACGTTCAACTTCTGAACTCTATAATCATCGTGCCACCCTGGTGTGGGTGTGATTGCCATCAATATGCCCTTTCGAAATCAATGGCTCAAGAAACAACAGGGCTAGTTGGGCTTACTGTTCTCGACGAAGCTCAAACGTTATCTACAATATTGATCGACTGCCATCATGATAATGTGAATTGCAAACACAATACAAGCAATTTCTCAAGAAACCACCTTCTTTTGTGAAAGAACAGAGTGTGTATGTCATTATCTTGGATGGTTGGCAGTTATATGATGCTTAGGAGTCAAGCAAATCCTCTACATCTTTTTATGGTTGATTAAAGGGATAGTTCACTTTGAAATTAATTTTTGGGATGTTTTATCTTACCTCAAGGGCATCCAAGATGTAGGTGTCTTTGTTTCCGCAGTATTTTGATATTTTTAGGTCAAAGCGTTCTCAGTCATATAATGGAGGTCTATGGTCACCACCTCAAAGAGCATGCACAGAGAAGTCCAAATTAAACATGATTTAATGACTCGTGAATGTAAGTACACATTGATGGCCTAAGACACCAAACGAGCGGTTTGTGTGAGAAAACCAACAGTATTTATATCGTTTTTATCTCTCACAGCCACAAAGCGCCCGTGCTCTCAGATCAGTTGGACGTGGCTGTGATTACAAGAGGTAAAAACGATATAAATACTGTTGGTTTTCTCACACAAACCGCTCGTTTCAAGCAAGTAAGTAAAGTTTGAACACATTCATATTCAAGAATGTTTCAATTGAACATTTTTTTACAAGATAATTGCAACTAAAAAAAAAAGTTATATTTATACCACATTGAAAATAATCCAAATTGCAGATTTTGTGGAGTAGAAGAGGCATTTATTTTTTACTTTTGTCCATTTGTAAATAAATTCTGGTGAAGTGTCCAAGTTTGGTTAAAGACAAATAGAATAGAACTTACCAAATGATTGTGTCATTTTACAGGTAGTTTTCTTTTTTTAAATACCATTTTATTAATCGGGAAAATGTTTATTTTTTAAAACAGAAACATCAAGCTTGTGTTTAGATCACTTTAAGAATGTTATAGGGTCACAGCTTCGTTTGGAAAGGATAATCGCAGAAAGTAAAAATAGAATGGATGAATATAATAAAAAATGGAGTAGTATTCTACGTATATTATAATTATATGACATTTTGTACTTTTTTCTACCTTTTTCATATCATATTTATTCTTCTGTTGTAATATATTTTGTAAAGTGTGTCTGTGTATATGTTGGGGTATAAATGTGAGGATGAATGTATAAGCATGTAGAGTTTCTGTCCGTAAATTGTATTTCTTATTAAATAAAGATTAAAAAAAAAAAAGTTTGAAGATGCACAAGCAAGATGTGATTTCAAGTTCAAAATGGATGACCATTTTGCAGCCTCTTTTTATTGTGTTTCGCTCTGAAATGTATTTGCTATAGATTGATTACACTAAAATCAGGCCTTTTAATTTTGCGGATGCTGCTGATGAATTATGCTTGATAAGTCCAGGGATGTTTAGATCAGCTCTGATTTCATGTTGTCTGTAATACTGAAGATGAAATGGGATATTTCCCAAGTTAAAGCCAGCTTCTGTTTCTTACTTTTTCAATCAATCACGGGGGAAGAACAAGAAGGGAAAGTGTGCGCTCAGGAAGGGTGATTAACTTTCATTTAATTTGCATTTCTGCCAAGTGGAATTTGCAGGGATGGACATCTGATACGAGGCACGGTGAAAGCTGTACTGCTTTTATTTCCTATCAGGCCAATCAATTTCCGTCCCTGAGCGAACGACTATAACTCGCTCCATTATTTTTGGCTGTCAGATCTATATCCATTTCCTTCTAAATCTCCAACACTGCTAAATCAAATCAAACATTTCTCCTTTGAACAGGGAATTCTAAGTAATCGGGGTTCGAATCGGTCGTGTTCGGTCGCTGTCGTGCCATATTCATCAAAAGGTCAGCACCGGAAATGAGAGCGAACAGCTGACGCTCATTGTCTCTGGCGTTTTGCTTAGCTTGACTACCCATGGTTCACATACGGCCAGTGCTTTTTGCTCATTGTCTGGCTTTCTTCTCCCAGTCTGCTGCTTTCTTTCAGTCGAGTCCTACCTAATGACTTCCTATCAGCTGTATCAGAGCTGAATTTTGGCCTATCGGAGCGGCTAGGCATGTCCTGTTGAGAGCTTGCTCTTCACACAGCGCTTTGAGAGCTTTCCACATGCCTTAATTAAGGGGTGGGCGACCTATGAAAAGACTGAGGTATGAAGGCCGAGAGCTCCATTAAGAGTGGCAAAGAATTACATTTTTTATTTCGTACGTATCCAACCGCCGAAGCTGTGGCAAGCAACGTGAGGATGGAGAGAGAGAGAGAAAAGGCTCTTTAAGAGTTAGAGAAGGCTATTAAAGGAGTAGTTCACTTTTGCTGATAATTTACTCACCCCCATGTCATCCAAGATGTCCATGTCTTTCTTTCTTCAGTCGAAAAGAAATTAAGGTTTTTGATGAAAACATTCCAGGATTTTCTCCATATAATGGACTTCAATGGGGACCAAACGGTTCAAAATTAAACAGAGTAAATTACCAGCAAATTTTTTATTAAATGTAAACTACTCCTTTAAACATTTGAATGCTCATTTAACTAGGGCTGTGCAAAAGTTAATCGCGATTAATCGCATCCAAAATAAAAGTCTGTGTTTACATAATATATTTGTGTGTGCTGTATATAATTATTTTGTATATATAAATACCTATGCATGCACGTATGTATTTAAGAATTATTTGCGCTTAATTTCTGTATGTATATATAAATACATAATCTATATTATATAAATATAAACATTTTATATAGGAATAACACATTTGCTTAAATATATACATGCATGTGTGTGTATTTATATATCTAAAATAATTATATACAGCACACACAAATATATTATGTAAACACAGACTTTTATTTTGGATGTGATTAATCGCAATTAATTTTTGCACAGCCCTAATGTAACATAAAATCATTATGTGCATAAGTGATAAAAACTAGGAAGAAAGTTATTTCAACACAAATACATCAAACGTGAAGCGTCACGCATGCAGGGAATTATGGGAATGTCAATTTACGTTTTTTCGCTGTGAATTTTTCAAAGACTTGTTTGTTTTTTTTTCACTTCCAAAAAATGCACGGTTAGATCGATCACAGCTATTTACGGTGTACAGTAACCAATCAACAGTTTTCAGAAGTAGCATAAAGTATTGATTATTGTCCAGCGGATACGAATCAGGCTAATGAACACAACGGTCCTGTGTGACCTGTTGTGTAGGACGGCCGGGTCTGGTGAGCCCTGTCAAGTGTAATTGCTGCAATATCATTCACGGAGAGTTTCCAGCTCACTTGTCAATGTGTTGTGTATCTGTGGAGGAAATGGGTTCAGCAAAGAGCTCGTGTAGGGACCGATGGAGCCATCAAGAGAGGTCACTGTCAAGCCTCCCACCGCCCGGCAGCTGACAGCTTTAGTTTAGCGAGTGCAGATGACCGGCTGCTGGACGAGGGTTACACGAGTCCGTCATCTGTGGGAGAACCGGACCGTTTCAATTAGCTGGATTATCATCGATCCAGAGGCTGAGATAGAGGTTACCAGTCTTTCATTTTCAGCATGAGAGTACCAGACCTGTGCACTTCCTTTGATGAATTACACAAGTGTCACGTGGATGAGGATGAATGGTGTGTCCAGACTTTGCTTTTCCATAAAATCCTTCTTCAATCGTCTAAGAACTTTCATCATGCTGCATGTTCATCTCACGTGGAACAATATTTTCTCCTTTTCTACTCTTATTCAACACAAGTACAGTAAAACTGCGCATTTTAGAGTGGCGATGTATTGTGGACAGCCTAAGGCACACCTGTGCAATAATCATGCTGTCTAATCAGTCTCTTGATACGCCACACCGGGATGGATTGCCTCGTGATGATTTAGATTTGTGAACAATATTTGAGAGAAATAGGTATTTTGTGTCTGAGTTCAGCTCATGAAAAATGTTGTCAAAAGCGTTTATGATTTGTATTTGTAGGAACGATTTTTTGCAAATTCAGAATGATTAAATTTTATTCACAATGAAATGTAGGCTATTAGATTTGGCTTAGATTAATGATTTAATTCTGTATTCTTTAAAGGAGTAGTTCACTTTTAAAAAAAAAAAATGCTGATAATTTATTCACCCCCGTGTCATCCAAAATGTCCATGTCTTTCTTTCTTCAGTGGAAAAGAAATTAAGGTTTTTGATGAAAACATTCCAGGATTTTTCTCCATATAATGGACTTCAATGGGGACCAAACAGTTCAAGAGAGTTTCAGTGCAAACTGTTCAAAGGGCTTTAAACGATTCCAGACAATGAATAAGGGTCTTATCAAGCGAAACGATCGCTCATTTAATAAATAAATAACAAAGTTTAAGTTTTATAAGCTCAAATGCTCGCCTTGCTCTGTTCTGATGCGCGTTCGTGACTCTCCTGTTCATCAAAATGAACGGATCTTTTCCCGAGTCAATTAGTTCGTTTCGTTCTTTGAATGAACCAAATGCCTTGGAAAAAAAGATTCATTCGTTCTGATAAACGAGTCCATAATAATTGACATAATTGACAATTTTATCGCTTACTAAAATAATTGTTAGTGAAAATATGCGCGTTGTATCAAAATATTCATGTAAATTTGAGTAGATAGTAGTTTAAAGACACTCGATGTTAAGTGGGACTGTTATTTTTGCCGGAAATAGGTTTGTGATGGTCCAGCTGTATTGATGCCAGGCAAATTTAGACATCTCAGCAAAAGCTAAGCCCAATATAAAAAAAGTTTCCCGGCAATTTTTGAAGTAAACAAGCTATAAAATGAGAACAAAGAAACAAAATGACAAACAAACAAACAAAAAACGATGTACAACGGAATAAACAGGGCTTTTCAAGCAATTCTTACAATCTCAAGGATGATGAAAGATAATAAGTTCAGCTGTCAGTTCAATTTATCTGCAAACAGTGCATTTTACGGCAGTTCGTCTGTTTTACAACATCAAGTCTTTGCACTCTGATCGGGTCATGAGCTCTCTCCTGTCGTATTAATCATAGAGATGTTGTCTGGAGAAAGAGCTGGTAAGTTTCAAAATTAATCTTTGTAGTTAAAATGCCAGCCTGTCAAGACAGACCCTGTACTCCCGACAGGCAGATTTGTCACTGTACCGGGTGGCCCAGCCTGTGACACAGTGATGGATTGTGGGATAGAAGGCCAGGATGTCGGGGTGCATGAATAGGGTGCAGGCGTTCCTCTCGTCTTTATTATGATGCCTTCGCGTGTCATCGTCCTCGGCTTTGATCCGCGTGTGACGGGAGTGACATTTCCACGCCGGCATGTGTTCGCAAACTTTTGAGGGACCCTCCAAAGCCTTCGTTTTGCGATGTTGGGGCACGGGAGGCAAGCAAACATCCTTGTTTTGATGTCCAATAAATGTGAAAATGTCACAAGTCATATAGTGGATGAAAACAAAAGACAAACATCACTCGCACCAGACCGAATCAAAAGCCGAGCCTGAGAGCGGCCTGGCGTCTCGGTCGTGATCCCCGAGAGGAAACTGACTGATCTAACGTGACACACACCGCTGACAGTATCGTTCTGAACACAGAGAAAATGTTTTTCTGCTTTGGGTAATTAGTTCTTGCTTTCCAGCTGAGTCGCGTGTCACGCAATCAGTGTCGCGCGGCGGTTACGAATGGAGAGCGAGTGCCCTGCTGGGTGAGGGCTTGTCAACATGATCCAATTCATCTCAACAAAACCAAATACTAATCTCACATGAAGACTTTCTGGAAGGTGTACTGTAATAGACTTTAACACTTGATTTTACACCCTTCATTTTGTGTTTATTTTGAGTTGCGAGTGCAGCTGACACAACTTGTTTCCCTTTCTTTTACAGAGAGACACGATTGTTAAGCAGTCAAAACATATTTTTATGATTTGTAAATCACAACATTTTTTTCTTTTGTCAAATCAATTGTAATTTATGTAGTTCAGATAACATAATATTTTGAGTTTCTGGTGATTAAAACAATCTCCTTTATTGTATTAACTCAATTTTTCCATTTCAATGAACTTAAAAATTTAAGGCAACCAGGTTACTTATTTTTTTAAGTTAAACCGTTTTTTTTTTTCTTAACTACCTGTAAAAAACTAATAATTCTGACTTTATATCATGCATTTCTGACTTTTTAACACAATTGCAACTTTATATCTCGCAATTTTGACTTTATATCTCGCAATTCTGACTTTATATCTCGCAATTTTGACTTTATATCTCACAATTCTGACTATATCTCGCAATTCTGACTTTATCTCGCAATTCTGACTTTATATCACGCAATTCTGACTTTATATCACGCAATTCTGACTTTATATCTCGCAATTCTGACTTTATATCACGCAATTCTGACTTTATATCTCACAATTCTGACTTTATCTCGCAATTCTGACTTTATATCACGCAATTCTGACTTTATATCACGCAATTCTGACTTTATATCTCGCAATTCTGACTTTATCTCGCAATTTTGACTTTATATCTCGCAATTCTGACTTTATATCACGCAATTCCGACTTTATATCTCGCAATTCCGACTTTATATCTCGCAATTCTGACTTTATATCACGCAATTTTGACTTTATATCACGCAATTTTGACTTAATATCTCACAATTCTGACTTTATATCACCCAATTCTGACTTTATATCTCACAATTCTGACTTTATATCTCGCAATTCTGACTTTATATCACGCAATTCCGACTTTATATCTCACAATTCTGACTTTATATCTCGCAATTCCGACTTTATATCACGCAATTCCGACTTAATATCTCGCAATTCTGATTTTATATCACGCAATTCCGACTTAATATCTCACAATTCTGACTTTATATCTCGCAATTCTGACTTTATATCACGCAATTCTGACTTTATATCTCACAATTCTGACTTTATATCTCGCAATTCTGATTTTATATCTCACAATTCTGACTTTATATCTCGCAATTCTGACTTTATATCTCACAATTCTGACTTTATATCTCACAATTCTGACTTTATATCTCACAATTCTGACTTTATATCTCACAATTCTGACTTTATATCTCGCAATTCTGACTTTATATCTCACAATTCTGACTTTATATCTCGCAATTCTGACTTTATATCACCCAATTCTGACTTTATATCTCGCAATTCTGACTTTATATCACCCAATTCTGACTTTATATCTCGCAATTCCGACTTTATATCACGCAATTCCGACTTAATATCTCACAATTCTGACTTTATATCACGCAATTCTGACTTAATATCTCACAATTCTGACTTTATATCTCGCAATTCTGACTTTATATCACGCAATTCTGACTTTATATCTCACAATTCTGACTTTATATCTCGCAATTCTGACTTTATATCACCCAATTCTGACTTTATATCTCACAATTCTGACTTTATATCTCGCAATTCTGATTTTATATCACGCAATTCCGACTTTATATCTCGCAATTCTGACTTAATATCTCACAATTCTGACTTTATATCTCGCAATTCTGACTTTATATCTCGCAATTTTGACTTTATATCTCGCAATTCTGACTTTATATCTCGCAATTTTGACTTTATATCTCACAATTCTGACTATATCTCGCAATTCTGACTTTATCTCGCAATTTTGACTTTATATCTCGCAATTCTGACTTTATATCACGCAATTCCGACTTTATATCTCGCAATTCCGACTTTATATCACGCAATTTTGACTTAATATCTCACAATTCTGACTTTATATCTCACAATTCTGACTTTATATCACGCAATTCCGACTTTATATCTCGCAATTCCGACTTTATATCTCGCAATTCTGACTTTATATCACGCAATTTTGACTTTATATCTCACAATTCTGACTTTATATCTCGCAATTCCGACTTTATATCACGCAATTTTGACTTAATATCTCACAATTCTGACTTTATATCTCACAATTCCGACTTTATATCTCGCAATTCCGACTTTATATCTCGCAATTCTGACTTTATATCACCCAATTCTGACTTTATATCTCACAATTCTGACTTTATATCTCGCAATTCTGACTTTATATCACGCAATTCCGACTTTATATCTCGCAATTCTGACTTTATATCTCACAATTCTGACTTTATATCACCCAATTCTGACTTTATATCTCGCAATTCTGACTTTATATCTCGCAATTCTGACTTTATATCTCACATTTCTGACTTTATATTGCGCAATTCTGACTTTATATTGCGCAATTCTGACTTTATATCACGCAATTCTGACTTTATATCTTGCAATCCTGACTTTATATCACGCAATTCTGACTTTATATCTCACATTTCTGACTTTATATCACACAATTCTGACTTTACATCTCGCAGTTCTGAGAAATAGCCACAATTGCGAGATGTAAACTCGCAATTGTGAGAAAAAAGTCAGAACTGAGAGATAAAAAGTCACAATTACCTTTTTATTTTTATATTCTGTGGCGGAAACAAGCTTCCATAGAAAGGGCCTTTACATTTTCCAAAAATCACTGTCGTAGGAATATTTTTATTACTAGTGTAATGTACTGAGACACTATATCACAACTAAAAAGAGGTCTGAGTCCCCTTTTAAAGTTCAAGTCAGTACACAGACTTATTTCTTTGTTCAATTTGCACACTGAATGGGTTGGAGCTCTTAATATTTTGAACCCTCAAAGTGCACTATAATGATGAATTTAACTTAAACTTACAAAAATGTCTTGCCTGGACCGCCGATATGGACAGATGCCCACCCTCCACAGTTGCACAAAACACTACATTATTTTAATAAATATTACGGAATCTTTTCAGCGCACGCATTTCATGCTACAGCAGTCTAAAACTGTGAATTATTTATAGTTTCCACAAAAGATTTAAAGAAAATATTCCACTTATTTTATGTTTTAGACCATCTTCCACATGGAGACCCTCTGTGTTTGGGAGAGATCAGACCCTACAGCGAGTGAAGTGGAAAATACGCCCCCTTAGATGAGGGCACTCTCTACGAATCATAACGATCACATATCAATGGCTCTTTGTGCTGCTGTCCTTTGATGTGATTAGACACGAGGGCCGAGGCAACACGAAGATAGCCTCCAGTAATATATTCCCCTCTCAGGAGCATATACGGTGAGGCTGAAGAAGTAAAGGCAAAAATAGAAGCTGTCATGGCCGCTGACGTAATGAACTGGAAAACAAATAAACAAGCGTGAAGTGAGGGGGGGAAATAAAAATGAATGAATGCATTGGAAGAGCGCGTTAATGAACCCCACCGGTGGCATGGAGAGGGGCTATCATGTGCCTTTTATAAGATTGTTTTACAGCGCTGCTTAACCTTCACGGGGGTCATAAGAACCGATGTGTCCCCTTTGTGTAGTGCAGGGTTTTTATTATGAGCTATATGCTTATACTGTATGATTTAAAGCTGCGGTCCGTAGCTTTTTGGTGGGTTAAAAATGATCCAAAATACACTCTAAAAAAATGCTGGGTTGTTTTAACCCAATTTTGGGTCAAATATGGACAAACCCAGCCGTTGGGTTAAATTTATAAATTACATTTTTTAATCCAACAATTTGGTTAGTCCATATTTGACCCAAAATTGGGTTAAAACAACCCAGCATTTTTTTGAGAAAATACATAACCAGCCAGTGTTCATAACTCTCTGCTTGCCGTAGCTCGATTCAAAGCCGTAAGTTTGTAATAGCGTTTTTAATTCCAGTGGTACTTTCCGCGGAAGATTCGAGTTCGTCTTTGCGTCATTACGTCACATCTGCACACATCCAACTAGTCACAGCACTTGCATAGTGTTGCCCTAAGATTGATTTGATTGCTTCTATTGTTCTCCTTACGAAGCGACTTACAAATGTAACGCGTGTAAACACGTATGCTAAGTAATTCTACTCTATAATAGCAACACGGATTGCCTGAATCACTTGTTGATGACAGGGAAGCATTGTGACGTAAATTACAGAAATCGTGTAGGTTTAAATGTACGTTTTTTTCCAACGCGTTCTCATCCTAGGGCGTCATATGGTGACACTTTTGAAATTTTGTCTAAATCCAACGCACAAGGCACCCTTTAGCGACAATATAACACACACAGAGTTTTATTCAGTTATGGGTAGGTTTAGGTCTGGGGTAGTGTTAGGGTTAGACCACTAGGAGGCGCATATATATATTGACGCTAAAGGATGTCATGCATGTCGGGTGTCTACGCATTGGCAAAAGTGTCAGTAAATGACGCCTTGGGATGAGAATGGGCTGTTTTTTTCCATGCAAGCATAAAAACCATAAAACGCACTGGGGCGTAACCAGACGGTACGAAAACGTACAAATTAGATTATCCTAATTCATATGAATTGTGAATTACTAACCTCCTTCCCCCCTTCCAGCTTCTTGTGATTTACAAACCACGTACCAACTCCACCCTCACAATCGACTTTTTCTTGAAAACATCCCTTAATTCCCTGAGAAAAAAAAAGTCTGGCCTTCCTACGTTTCAAAAGATGCATTCTGACATGCCTGTGGTTTAAAATCTTTGTGTTCTCAATTCACCCTTCACTGGCATTTCACAACACTTAGAGCTTTCACATGATAGAAGGCACAGAAATGTAACCTTCATTTATCAACATAAAATGTAACTTTTTGCCTGAGAGTCTTCAAGTGGCATTCAGGTTTCAAAGTGAAGGTTAAAACTGTATTTCATGCACCACTGCTCTCTTAAAAAGCGACATTGCACTTATTTTCCGTCTACTAGTGCTGTCAGGGACCTCTCAGTATTCCCACTGGGTGGTCTGTGAATTGGAGACACAAACGACAACAGATGCCAACAAGTAGTGACATCTCTGTCAAGTGACGGCCACATCCAAACGAATGTGAGTCTACTCTTCTAAAGGTGGCCATGCTCACCTCAGTAGAGCTTAAGGTCATGTCTCCTTGCACTATTTTAGAGTAACGTGAACAGTAGGGTGTTCGACACTTTACAGTACTACTAACCACTCGTATATCCTTTTATTCTACACCGCTGCCAACATCTGCTCTGTTGTACCAGCTGTCAATCACAGCGAGACTGAGCTGTCCTCCAGAGTTCGGTTCTCCATACTATAGGACTTCACTGCTGGGTGCAGTCGTGATTAATGGCACAGTCGCGGTGTAATCAGCCACGAACCATGTTTGACCTTCCTCTATCATGGTACAGAAGTCCTAAAAAAAAGCTCTAACATGGGAAAATCCAATTCTTTTGTTGTAACTCGAGGGCACAGTGACCTTTCTGTCTTGTTCCGCCACTTGCACTGCACTAATACGACATTGAGACATACAGATATTATTGTGCGCGTGTGTGTTCATCAGAAAGTAAGTATGAAGAATATCTCCACCGGAGACACTTTGTAACAATCAAGCAGCCATTTATCACATCGTTTAAAAATTCTGGAAACCCATTAGTTTTCTAATTTGCCTCAAAATAACTGCAATGAATCACCTTGAGGCCATTGTTCAACACCTTAAGAATCGAAAAAACACCATTCCAGGAATAGTTCACCTAAAAAATTGAAATATCGGTCATTATTTATTCAACCTCATGTCATTCCAAACCAGTTTGACTTTCTTTGCAGGATTGCGATTTGACTTTTTTGATGTTAAATAGCGTGTAATGTTGCTGATGGTGCATTAACAGTATCTGCAAAGTTGCAGCGCTGAAAGTTTAGTACAAGCAGAGATATCGTCTTTTAAAACTCAGGAAGTTTAAAACTACAAAAACGACTGGATTGGGACTACAACAGGCTTTAGACGTCACTGACCCACACATTTGCATTAACCCCATCCTTCCAGAATATGCAAAAAAGGGCAGGGCCGTATTTCTGCGTCTCGTCAAGTGTGTTGTGTTTTTTTTTTGTGTGTGTGTATGATGTATGATGAAATGCCTACTTGATTGCTATGCAAACAAATTTCCTCACGGGGACAAATATATGTACTTACTTACTTACTTATGAATAATAAGTGTATAAAAAATAATCATCCAGATAATTAAAGCCACGTTAATAACGTTTGTGAGAAACCAAACCGTTTGTAAATCCGTCAAGATTTCAACGAGATAAGAGTATTTGTGTTCGTGCTGACCACTCATCTTACAACAGCTTGCCTGTGACAAGATGGCCGCCGGTGATGACGATAGAAACTCCGCCTTAAAGGGATACTCCACTTTTTTTTGGAAATAGGCTCATTTTACAACTCAGTCTGGGTTAAACGTTTTAGTTTGTCCGTTTTAAAATCCATTCAGCCGATTTTCTGATATATAGAAGAATATCGGTAACCAGACAGTTTCTGGTCTCATTGACTTCCATAGTAGGAAAAAAATATACTATGGAAGTCAATGAGAGCAGAAACTGTCTGGTTACAGATATTCTTTTAATTATCAGAAAATCGGCTGAATGCATTCGAAAACGGTCAAGCTTAACTGTTTAACTCTGGGGGAGTGTTAAAATGAGCATATTTCCAAAAAAAAGTGGAGTATCCCTTTAAGACATCTAGCCTTTATATAGATATCTATGGTTCAAATGACGGAGGAGAGCGTAGCTTACAATAAAGGTGAAATTTATGAAAAATAAGACTTTTTAAAAAAGAAAAAACACAAATACATGTTATATTGCACCCCATAAACACAATCATGCAAAGAAAAAAAAGCAGTAAACCACCCCTTTAAGGTGGTTGGATTCAATTTAGCAAAACAGGTTGGTTAACAAATGAGAAACATAATTACTAGTACTTAAAAATAAGAATAAAAAAGTTGAAGTTTTGTAAGCTCAAATGCTCGCCTTGCTCTGTTCCTTGCTCTGTGACTCTCCTGTTCGAACTCGTTCAACGAATCTTTTCCAGAGTCCACTCGTTCATTTCGTTCATTGAATGAGTTCGAACAGGAGTCTCACAAAAGCAATAAAGCACCCCTTTAAGCTGGTTGGATTCAATTTAGCAAAACATGTTGTTTAACAAATGAGAAACATAATTACCAGTCCCAGTTGTTGAATTTACAATGTTCACGATAGAAAAAAGCTGTGATGTTATCCATCTGACAAAAACTCTAAAGCGTACCGAAATATTAATGCACTTAGCACCATAAAGGGAAACAGAACATAACAGCTACAGCACCTTTATCAACAATTAATGAGACGAGCACCATGGCAGGTCTAACAGTGGAGCAAAAGTGTCAAGAATAGAAACCACACGCCCATCCACAGAACAACAGTTCGGGATCATTACTTGAGAACTGAAGTGCATGATTATTTTGACTCAAACGTCAGCAAGTTCAGGAGTGAATTCCCCATCTTCCTCACTGTCTTGCGTGAATCTGATGAAGACAAATTATATTGAACTTAATATTGCATTCTTTCCCCCAGCAATCCCAACTTTCGCTGCCGAAAAGTTTCGGCTTATGACACGTAGCAAAATTGATGGATGGGACTTTCTCATGCAAGGTATCCACATAATAATGTTAGAGCTTCATCTTTGCCAAAGTTCCATTTAAAAGTTATTTTTCTGAATTTTCTCAAATATTTTAGAAAGGAAGGACTTTTATGTGCAATATTTAAGAAATCCATTGAATAGTAGTCAATTCTAACATCAAAATTCAATTAAATTTGACATGAGCGCCACAGCTGATGTGCACTAACACTAGCCAGGGACATTTAAATGTTAAAGGGATACTCCACTTTTTTTTTGGAAATAGGCTCATTTTACAACTCCCCCAGAGTTAAACTGTTGAGTTTCAATGTATTCAAACGATTTTTTCATATTTAGAAGAATATCAGTAACCAGACAGTTTCTGGTCTCATTGACTGCCATTGTATATTTTTTCCTACTATGGAAGTCAATGAGACCAGAAACGGTCTGGTTACTGAAATTCTTCTAAATATCAGAAAATGGATTTGAAAACGGTAAAACTCAATTGTTTAACTCTGAGGGAGTAGTAAAATGAGCCTATTTCCAAAAAAAGTGAAGTATCCCTTTAAATGCAATTTCTTTATTAGCCTGGATGATGATGATGTCGTTGACATGTTTCTATGGCATTTATGGAATGTGGAATATCCAAATTCCGAAAAGGTTTTAAAAGTTAGAGTGTGATCAGGGAAAATTCAAGGAAAATTCAATTTACCACGACATGACCCCCTTAATAAAGTAGGTGAGCAGTGAACTCAGATTGTTGAGTTAAAGGAGTAGTTCACTTTTAAAGAAACTTTTGCTGATAATTTACTCGCCCCCATGTCAAGATGTCCACGTCTTTCTTTCTACAGTCGAAAAGAAATTAAGGTTTTTGATGAAAACATTCCAGGATTTTTCTCCATATAATGGACTTCAATGGGGACCAAATGAGAGTTTCAGTGCAAACTGTTCAAAGGGCTTTAAACGATTCCAGACGATGAATAAGGGTCTTATCAAGCGAAACGATCGCTCATTTAATAAATAAATAACAAAGTTTAAGTTTTATAAGCTCAAATGCTCGCCTTGCTCTGTTCTGTGATGCGCGTTCGTGACTCTCCTGTTCGAACTCGTTCATAAAATTAAACGAATCTTTTCCCAAGTTAACTCATTCATTTCGTTCGTTCAATGAACCACATGACACGAAAAAAGTTTTGATGAACGAGTTCGAACAGGAATTCAAATCGTCTGGAATCGTTTAAAGCCCTTTGAACAGTTTGCACTGAAACGGTCTTTTGGACCTTGAACCGTTTGGTTCCCATTGAAGTCCATTATATGGAGAAAAAGCTTGGGGGTGAGTAAATTATCAGCAAAAATTTCTTGTTAACCTTATCGGTCATGTGCGCCACTATATCATACGGGTCAGTAAACTCTGCTAATTCGTTGGATATTTGGACCTGATAATAGTTTTAGAAATATTCTGTTCATTTGCATGCAACTTAAATTCATAATTAGAGAGTAAACATCCACTGAGGGTTCAAACGAGCTTATTGATTCAATTACGGTCAACTTGAGCCGTACCCTATTCGTGTTTCTCTGTCCATTAGAAGAAGATCCCGCAAATAGATAACACTTGATGAATAGCATCTGGTCCTGTTTATTTTTGTCTGAAGTGAGAAAGAAAGGGCCAGAAAACTTTTTTTTGTCTCTATCAGACGGACCTGTTTTAAACTGTCGAGGGAAAAGCAATTCCCAGATTAATCAAGCATAATGCATATGTGCATCAACAAGCTTGGCACCTTCTCCGAGCGCACACTGTTTATGGCTGATGCAGCTAATCAGCCTCCGACCAGCTTGTAGACAATTTGCGATCCTTGACTTTGAATGTTTTCTCCAGTCCCTGAGAGTCTGGAAATGTGCAAGCTTAAGAATCCGCCACTGTAATGTCCTTATGATCCGAAGTAATAGAAAAAGCCACAGTCTCACTGTAAAACGGACGGATTTGGTTAAATTCAGCCGGTCCTCTGAACGTAATTGCACTCGGTTCATCATCACATACTCAGGAGTACTGAATTAGGTGCCACTTTATTCAAATAATCTATCATTAGACAATTATCATCAAATTGCTCTTTTACTTTACTAGCTGCTTTCGACGGGATCTTGGAGATAAAGGATGTGCAGTAGACTGAACTTTCCTGAATTTGTACCTTGGAAAATGCTGCGTTCTTATTTTTTGCGCGCCTAATCCTGTTATAGAGCGTAACCGTGCCTCATTATGACAACATTATCAGCCATTCCGCACATATTCAAAACCTTTTGTGCCTTTACGGAACTCAATTTCTGCTCTCTTTTTTATTTTATTTTTTGCCAGGCGCTTTTGGAATGAAATTAGAACAGCATCCACTTCAAAAGCTTCTCGTTCTCGCTTTGCTCTGGGTGATTTCTGGGAGCATTGTCTAACTTTGGGAAAAGCCCAAGTACTGGCACTGACTAAACTCAGCTTTTTCTTACAAAGGAGGCCTGCTAAAGCCACACAGGCAGTGCAAAAACTGTTTATGGGTCTCAAAATATCAAAAGTAGCCTTTGAAATGTACTTTTGCCGATAATTTACTCACCCCCATGTCAAGATGTCCATGTCTTTCTTTCTTCAGTCGAAAAGAAATTAAGGTTTTTGATGAAAACATTCCAGGATTTTCTCCATATAATGGACTTCAATGGGGACCAAACGGTTCAAGGTCCAAAAGACAGTTTCAGTGCAAACTGTTCAAAGGGCTTTAAACGATTCCAGACGATGAATAAGGGTCTTATCAAGCGAAACGATCGCTCATTTAATAAATAAATAACAAAGTTTAAGTTTTATAAGCTCAAATGCTCGCCTTGCTCTGTTCTGTGATGCGCGTTTGTGACTCTCCTGTTCGAACTCGTTCATCAAAATGAGAAAATCTTAATTCGTGTCATTTGGTTTATTCAACAAATGAAAGGAACGAGTTGACTCTGGAAAAGATTCGTTCATTTTGATGAACGAGTTCAAATAGGAGAGTCACAAACGCGCATAACGTTGCAAGGCGACCATTTGAGCTTATAAAACTTAAACTTTGTTATTTATTTATTAAATGAGTGATCGTTTCGCTTGATAAGACCCTTATTCATCGTCTGGAATCGTTTAAAGCCCTTTGAACAGTTTGCACTGAAACTCTCATTTGGACCTTGAACCGTTTGGACCCCATTGAAGTCCATTATATGGAGAAAAATCCTGGAATGTTAAAAAAAATGAAAAAAAAAATGAAAAAGTTTAAGTTTTTTTTTCATCAAAAACCTTAATTTCTTTTCGACTGAAGAAAGAAAGACATGGACATCTTGGATGACATGGGGGTGAGTAAATTATCAGCAAAAGTCTTGTTTTTGTTTTTTAAAGTGAACTAATCCTTTAAAGGGATAGTTCACCTAAAACTTTCTTATTTCATACAAACACAATCAAAGATATATAAAAAACATGTCCTGGCTCTACCGCTTTATAATGGCAGTGAATAGAGGATGAGATTTTGAAGCCCCCCCAAAAAAGCATCAATAGATCATAAAACGAATGTGTTTGTGAAAGAAAAATACACATATTTAAAACTAATGGCAGATGGCCAACGCATGTCGACTTATGCCAAAAGAAAAAAAATATAGGAATAGTGTAAGCTTTGACACCTATCACAGTTAGGGTTTATGACTCAATCATTTTAGTGAATCATTGAATCATTCATTTAGATAATTTGTTCAAAAACAGATATGAAATAAGTGGGACTGTCTTCAAGCGAGTCCCTTAATCATTCAATTAACCAATTTGTTTCAAATATACTGATTTCTCCAGGAACAAAATGAGTGAGCCATTGAATCATTCAATTAACCAATTCTTTCGAACACACTGATTCACTGAGGAACGAAACACTGTGTCACTCGAAGGTGTAACCAATTCTTTTTTGACTCAATGTAACTGGCAATATAAATGAAAGTTCCTTAGCACTTACTAAACTCAACGTTTAAAAAGCATATCATTTGCTGCCCCCAAACTTTTCAAGACTGTGTGGTTAACCACATCTTATTATTTGCAATTTATTTAGTACCCATCAGGACAGACCCGAAACCCATTTTTAGGTCACGACCCGCCAGTTGAGGAACTAAACCACCTCTGATGAAGTCCACCGGACGCTAACTGCTCGACTAAATAGACTTCAGAGGCAGCAGATTTTAAGAGCGGCTCGCTGTTTATCAACCCGCCATTTGGCAAGCTCCTTCGACGACAAGAAAATAAGTGCAGCGGCTGGAGGGGTATCGATCCCAATCAAACAAATTGCCATTGGCTCAGTTCTGTGTTGATGACTCAATGATGCTGGATTGTCACCGCTTGGACATTTGTGTTCTAACTAGTGCAGAGAACACACTTCCACCGCTGGATCTATTGAACCAATCTGACATTCTTTATGGTGGATCCCATTTCGGTTCGCTTTTATGGCCGCCGAGAGAGGGGCTTAGCATACTTATAAATGACGGAAAGTACGAATGTGAAGATAATGGCTCCTGCTTGACTGTCAGAGAATAAACAAGCAAGAAGACTTATGCGTTCAGGGTGACTGCAAATCACAGAGTGGAGGCAGAGCCTCTAAATGAAGTAGAAAGGCCCCCGAGTGCCGAGACAGAGCGACAGGTGTGCTTTAAGCCCGGTACACATTCAAAGACGAGCACAGCCTGTCTCCAGCGCACGCCAGCATCACACAGACAGAAATAGCATCTATCATTTCATTGGTAGCAAATGTTTCTTCCAAACTCTTTATGGTGGGGAAATCCTTCGTTTTTAAAACATTATAACAAATAATGTAGCCTAATGTATCAGTAAATAATAATAATATTAATAGTAACTAATAATAATGATAGTAATAACTTACCATGAATATTTCTTCCTGCATGTTATAAGAATTATATTTGCCTGCCTGTACTACTGGTTTATAGCAACTTTTTATATTGAATATTTATATAGTATAGTATAGTATAGAGTATAGTATAGTATAGTATAGTATAGTATAGTATAGTATAGTATAGTATAGTATAGTATAGAGTATAGTATAGTATAGTATAGAGTATAGTATAGTATAGACTGTATTTCACAGAGACAGAAATAGCATCTATCATTTCTAGTGCATTGGTAGTAAATGTTTCTTCCAAACTGTTTATGGTGGCGAAATCCTTCGTTTTTTGACTTTCTGGGATTGTGTTTAAGTTAAGAAGCAGAATTTAGTTTGTGTAGAGCAGATGTTTTAAACACATTAACTCAAACACACTAGCTCACTTCTTAAAGCTGTAGAATTGTATTGTATTTTAAGTTTTTATTATTTACAGAATATGCATCATTCAGTGGATGTTTAGGAAAAGCAAATGTCCCTGGGCAATCCAGTTCATTTTACAGTTTACATCAATATTGATATTCTATTCTATTCTATTCTATTCTATTCTATTCTATTCTATTCTATTCTATTCAATTCTAATGTGTAGGTTTACATCAATATTGAACAGATATAAGGACAAATATTCATTAACCCCAAAAAAATATTATACAGTTGTTTCCAAACATCCATTGGATAATGTATAATACTGGATCATTGCTGTTGTAGTTTGGCAGAGAAGCAGGCTATTTTATTCTATTCTATTCTATTCTATTCTATTCTATTCTATTCTATTCTATTCAAATGTCCAGGTTTACATTAATATTGAACAGATACAAGGACAAATATTCATTAACCCTAATAATGGTAATCATTTTAAATTATTAAAATTATCCTAATTTTATGGTAACACTTTACAATAAGGTTCATTAGTTAACATTAGTTAACTACATTAGTTAACATGTACTAAGAATGAACAATACTTCTTCAGCATTTATTAATCTTAGTTAATACTAATTCCAACATTTACTAATACGTTATTAAAATCAAAGGTTGTATTAGTTAACATTAGTTAATGCACTGTGAACTAACATGAACGCACAATGAACAGCTGTATTTATATTAAACTAACATTAACAAAGATTAATAAACACTGTAACTAATGCATTGCTCATCGTTAGTTCATGTTAGTTAATGCATTTACCAATGTTAACTAATGAACCTTATCGTAAAGTGTTACCAATTTTATTATATGCACTCTAAAAAATGCTGGGTTGTTTTAACCCAATTTTGGGTCAAATATGGACAAACTTAGCTGTTGGGTTAAATTTATTAATTGCATTTTTAATCCAACATTTGGCTTTGTCCATATTTTGACCCAAAATTGGGTTAAAACAACCCAGCATTTTTAGAGTGTACAGTTGTTCCCAAACATCCATTGGATAATTTATAATACTGGATCATTGCTGTTAAAGTTTGACAGAGATGCAGTCTATTCTATTCTATTCTATTCTACTCTATTCTGTTCTGTTCTATTCTATTCTATTCTATTCTATTCTATTCTATTCTATTCTATTCTATTCTATTCTACTCTATTCTATTCTACTCTATTCTATTCTATTCTAGCAATAATCCTTGAAAGGCTGTGCAAGTGTGCATTACAGTAATTTCTCAATTTTAAAACATTTTAACAAATAATGTAGCTGAATGTATCAGTAAATAGTAATAATAATAACAATAATTTACTATGAATATTTCCACTTTTATATTGAATATTTGTATAATATACTGTAGTATAGTATAGTATAGCATGGCATAGCATAGCAAAGTATAGTATAGTATATACTGTAGTTCTAGAGTACTATTTCCTATTGCACCCTTATATTTATTGTAATGTAAACTTAATGTTTGGGGGGGGGTTGGCTCAACGTGACTGATCTACAGCAATTTGCAGTGTCTCCAATACCTGCAGTCTCTCCTTCTGGATAGCAAATAATAGATCCACTTGTGTTTTAGCCCAACAAGTGTTGATGATTGTTTTCCTGGCACAGCTGGTCGTCTCCTTCTCTCATTCTGTCTGTGAGCTCTTAATGAGATGCAAAAGCAAACCCCCCGAGTATGTGCCCGACATTCAGTGCAGCATTCAGAGTGGAAGGAGAGCGCTCATTCTGCATGGCCACACACACACACACACACACACACACACACTCCGGCCATCACTCCGTCTGCCCCGCACGAGTCACTCTGCCTCGCCAATCTCAATACTTTCCCCATCTCACATCCCTGTCTGAAGGACTTAGATATATGTCTCATTCCTTCTGTTTCAGACAGCTGTAAGAGTGTATTTTAGTGCTAATATCTCAACAGTTTACTGCATGCAGGATTCCTACAGTCATTAAAACCAAGTAGACAACATTTATGATGACATCATCATCAAAACTATCCCCATTGACACGGATCCGCGAAAACGACAAACAATGCTGTATTTTGCTGCCTGGCCATTAGTTGGCGATGTCACTTTGTAAAGAAATACTACGCGTCTATAGACTGAACACGCAATATGCAACCGCATGACATCACTGTTAGAGACAGACCGATATATCGGCCAATATTAGGCATTTTCCAAACCATCGGTATCGGCAGTTATAATGGCCGATAAATGAATATTTAAAAAAAAAATTAAATAAAAACAGACGAAACACGCTTGAACCATGTCATGAGTGTTGGAGTTGTATAGTTTGTCCACCAGAGGGCGCTCCGTTCATGAACACCGTTCATGTTGACAACACTCGTTGAGTTGGTCATTGCTTGAATAACAATTAAAAGAACATCCCCATCAGTTCTCTTAGTCACAAATTTTGTCATGCTTATTCGAGTTCTGTCCAGTTTAAATAAATAAATAAAATATCGGCCGATATATCGGATTTTAAAACACAAAAATATTTGTATCGGTATTGGCCTTCAAAATCCTTTATCGGTCGGGCTCTACTCACTGTTTTCACAAATTTGTTTTTTTGTAGTTTACACTGAGACAATAACGGTATCGTTTTCAAAAACGTACACTTCGAAACAATTTTTGGGAAAAACTCAATTTTTACAGCGCCTGACAATAGTGAGGAAACCTGACAACTTGAACATGAACTCGTTTTATGTCAGTTACAGTACTTGCCAATTAAGGCCAGGGTTATTATACTTAACTAAAAATTAAAACATAAAAAAATATATAAAATATAATTACGTATTTTATTCATAAAGACAGCCACTTATTTAATTTCCGTTTAGTTTATTATGATGTACTAAAATAAAGTAGCTAAATAAAAAACTAAAAACAAAAGCTAAATAAACTAAAATTTACAGACAACTAAATCAATATAGATATATTTAATAAAACTAAACAAAATTACTAAACGAAATTTAACAAAATCAAATTTGTATAATTTTTTTACTGTACCAGTGTTTTTTCATGACCCATTAAACTCATTTCGCAATGCGGTTTCTTGGTTATTTCCCAGAGTTAAATTAGTTAAAGGGGACATAGCTAGGGTTGGGTATCGAGAATCGAGTATCGATTGGAACCGGGACTAACTTTTCGTTTTTCCCGGAATCGTTCAAAAGTTAAAATTTCGATTCCTAGTTTCGATATTCACAGTCCGCCGAGCGAAGAAACCGCTGAACAACACCAACGAAGAAGCGTCTACCGGAAGTGTTGGCATAACCGCGCGAGTCGAACGTGAGTAGCTTACGTCGGCGGTCCAAAGTGTGGCTTCACTTTTCTAAAAATAACGAAATCTCGGCAAAATGCAAAATTTGAGGCAGAAGGAGTATTTCCTTCAGAAAGACCGTTGGTTAGCTAAACTTTTTTGACCCTGCCTCTTAAAAGAATCGGAATCGAGAATCATTTGGAATCGGAATCAGAATCGTTCAAATTCAAACGATACCCAAACCTAGACATAAGCCCTTGAAATATGACAAACTATCCTCTTTAGGAACAGAACAATTGTCCATTGAAATGAAAAGAAGAGACGCTCTTATTATTTAAGTTTGAAAGACTTGTCTGGATTACAAATGATGTTAGTTTGAATGCTTTGGGGACAGAAGTCAAGAATGAGGTGTGAGTGAGTCACGAAGTAAACTGCTGTAATGATTTTGAGAGTGTTATTTGTCTTCTTGATAATGCTCTAGAGATAATGAAAGCCAACAATGTTTACAAACCAAATATGCATCATTTCTGCTCATGAAAATTAATTTCACCACAGAGAAAGTTGGGTTGAGATTCATGAAGTGCTGTTAGATAGGAATATGTGGAAGTCTTCCTAAAACTGAGATATTCATTCACACAAAGAGAAAAAAACCAATGCTGTTAACCTACAGTGAGCGAGGATGGGACACGTACACATCTAGCTCTGGAAGGAAACATCATTTCAAGCTTGAGTGGCCGCTGCACTTGTGTCCTGCCAAATCGAAACAACGGCCGTATTCCAAATTTCCTGACCTTTCTGATTAATTCCCCTAACCACTGGCCTGTGCACACTGTCCTCTACTCACTACTCCTTGTAATATGAGCCAATCTATGCGGTTGCTGGACCGACCTGACATCAGATATCGAGTAGTGACCAACACTGCACCACAATTGAAATGATCGTACAAAAACAAACTGTTTCTTTTTTATTAAAATGTTAGATTGGATCGTATACATCCACAATAAAAGATGTTGGAAGCATTTGTCATACCTTTGAAAACATGTTCCATCCATCTATCCATCAATCCACTCTCTAAACAATGCTGGGTTGTTTTAGCCCAAATTTGGGTTAAATGTGGACAAACCCAAATGTTGGGTTAAAAATGTAATTAGAAAATGTACAATTGAAGTTGGGTTAAAATTTTCAATTACATTTTTAACCATTCAACATTTGGGTTTGTCCATATTTGACCCAGATTTGGGTTGAAACAACCCAGCATTGTTTAGAGTGCATCCATAAATCAGTAAACACCGTTAATTGCAAAATTTGTCAGTAAATCTTTTAAAATGTTTTAAAAGAAGTCTCTTATGCACACCCAGGCTGAATTTATTTGTTATAAAATAAATAAAAATACACTAAACAATGTCAAATTTGAAAACTGCACTTGCTGGGTTGTTTTAAAATATGGACAAACCCAAACATTGGGTTAAAAAAATGTAATTTAAAATGTTAACCCAATTACTGGGTTTGTTGATATTTTACCCAAATTTGGGTTGAAATAACTCACCATTTTTTAGAGAGTTTTTTTTTTATTATTATTTTAATATACTTATATATATTTTATATATTTTTCTATATATTTTTAGTGTGTTTTTTATTTTAATATACTTATATATTATATATATATATATATATTATATATTTTTTATATATATATTTTTCTATATATATATATATTTCTTTCTTTGATGCCAACGCTGACTTTTCAGCATCATTACTCCTGTCTTTTTCAAAAAAAAATAGTAAGAAGTAAGAAAATATATTTACAAAACACATTTAAAATAAATATGGTTTGTCAAAGTACATGAACTGACTAAATTTGATTGCAAGCTTTGCTTAGAATCTTGTTTATAGACAAAAGACAAAAAAGGGGACAACTTTGCATTTTATTTCTGTAACATTGTATACAGTAAGACAAAATGCCTCTGAATTTGGTCTAACTATATTTAAATACTGTGTCGAGCACAACCAGTCATAGCTCACGACCCATCTACTATTACCCAGAAGGTGACTACTATACCCGATCTTTGCACAATAATTAAAACCAAAGTGAAACACAGCCTCACTCACTCTTTCCCGCCTCCATGTTGGCCTTGGATGACCCAGTAGCCGTCCACCCAGCGCAGGGGGATCGCGAGGCGGTAATAGCCCACCTGTTCGTCCCCACGACCCTTCCCTGTTAGACCCGAGGCCCTGTCGTCCTGCCATGTCATTAAACGCAGACAGAGAGGCTGGTGCTGTCTCCACTAAGGTCCTTCATTAAAACTTTGAAAGTCAACAAGTTTGGGGCCACAGAATGGCGGCTGGAGCTACAGAAAGACATCTAGGCTGGGGAGGAACAAACATCCCGAGTCAGGGGTTTACATGCCCCATAGGCCATAGCCCAATCAAACCGAGTGTTATGGAGACAAAGGGTCTTTGCAACTCAAAGGGAGTTGAATTAAAACAAGGCCAAGAGCAAGATCCCAGTGGGCTGTGGCATTTGGATAATACGAGCCTCAGTGTGCTGTGGGCCCACTGCTTGTTCCGTCAAAGGCTTTGTTGTGTGTGAGTGTCCAGGGTCATGGAGAACTCTGGGTAATTTCACACATTCAGAGCAATATTGAGACGTAAGAGATGACATAAACTGAGAATGGGCAAAACTAAATCATAAACGGATTGCAAGGATTCTTTCGTGAACAACACACACAGCATACTTTGCATTAAAGTGTCCTTGTTTCAAAAATGACATGTGTACTTGATATCAACACTTTTTCATTATTATTACACTGTATGTCACATGAGAACATTTCAAAATGATGTACTGGATGATCACTCTAAACAATGCTGGGTTGTTTTAACACAAATTTGGGTAAAATATGGACGAGTCCAAATGTTGGGTCAAAGTTGGGTTAGAAATTGAATAAAAAAACTTTAGAGTTGAAAGTGAAAGTTGAAGTTGGGTTAAATTACATTTTTAACCCAATATTTGGGTTTGTCCATATTTGACCCAAATTTGGGTTCAAACAACCCAACATTCAGGACACTGCTATCACTCTAATAAATGCTGGGTTGTTTCAACCCAAATTTCAAGTCCAAATGTTGGGTTAAAAATGTCATTTCAAATTTTTAATCCAACTTCAACTTTCACTTTTTAACTAATTATTTTTAATTGCATTTTTAACCCAACTTTAGGTTTGTCCATATTTGACCCAAATTTGGGTTGAAACAACCCAGCATTTATTAGAGTGATAGCAGTGTCCTGAATGTTGGGTTGTTTGAACCCAAAATTTAAGTCAAATATGGACAAACACAAATGTTGGGTTAAAAATGTAATTTAACCCAACTTCAACTTTCACTTTCAACTCTAAAGTTTTTTATTCAATTTCTAACCCAACTTTGGGTTTGTCCATATTTGACCCAAATTTGGGTTGAAACAACCCAGCATTGTTTAGAGAGATAGCAGTGTCCTGAATGCATTCTGTATGTCTGACTACACTCTAAAAAAACTGGGTTGTTTCAACCCAAATTTGGGTCAAATATGGACAAACCCAAATGTTGGGTTAAAAATGTATTTTAAAAATTTTAACCCAACTTCAACTTTCACTTTCAAGTTTTTTTAATCAATTTCTAAACCAACATTTGGGTTTGTCCATATTTGACCCAAATTTGGGTTGAAACAACCCAGCATTTTTAGAGTGATAGCAGTGTCCTGAATGCATTCTGTATGTCCGACTACACTCTAAAAAATGCTGGGTTGTCTGAACCCAAATTTGGGTCAAATATGGACAAACCCAAATGTTGGGTTAAAAATGTAATTTAAAACTTCAACTTTCACTTTCAACTCTAAAGTTTTTTTTATACAATTTCTAACCCAACATTTGGGTTTGTCCATATTTGACCCAAATTCTGACATTATATCTCGCAATTCTGACTTAATATCTCGCAATTCTGACTTTATATCTCACAATTCTGACTTTCCATCTCGCAATTCTAAGAAATAATGTCAGAATTGCGAGAAGCAAACTCGCAATTGTGAGAAAAAAAGTAAGAATTGTGAGATAAAAAGTTGCAATTACCTTTTATATTTTTCATTCTATGGCGGAAACAAGCTTCCATATCAATCGGATGTGCAGAAACATGCATTTTCTGCTTTTGACACCTAAGTGGTGAGACCATAACTTAAAAATAATTTCTATCATGTCAATAGTACATTTCCATTATGTCAATGGTAAATCAAAAACCATGTTATATTTCCTTGCATGTTTGTCATCAAAGAAAGCACTGGTGCCTAATTTGCATATGATTATTTGCTATATCGGGGAACTATGGGGGCTTAGCCTGAGGGCGTAGGAGTGAATCAAATAACTTTAGAGTTTGTTTACAGCAATGTAATGAACTTCAGGTTATGTTGAGAGATGCAGACAACGACTGAATGAATAATAGATATCCTGACTTCAATTATTCTATACAATACATGACTTCACTGTACTGCGGTGTGTGTGCTCATAAAATAATCAATTTTGGTCATGAAAGACTATTGTTATTAATCTTTCCTTTTTCCACTGACATAGTAGGTGACTTTCATTGCACATTCATTTTACCTGAAGATTTTCACCCCGTCATGTCATTCTCTTTTTAGATTACAACCTGGCATTGATGTTCACCGGATTTAAAGAAGCATTAAAACCCGACAATGAAGCCGAGACTGGCTTGACAGTACGACAACACCCACCTAGATAGCTCAAATATACGTTCAAAGACAAACATCCATTAAAACTGAAGGAGATTGAAAGGGCTGAGATGAAACACATTATATATAGTCAAATCATTCTAAAATCGCTCCTTTTGGAAAACTAAACCGTTGACTAAAATGTTGTCTACTAGTACTGCAAAAGATAATATATATGTCAGTTATATGATGCTCTATATATCAGTTAGACTCAGACGTTTTATGATTTTTAAACCACAAACGTTTTATGATATGATATGAGGATGAGCAACTTTGAGCAAGGTTGCCAGCAACAATCAACCTTCAGATCGTGGAAGACTTCACCAACCAATTTAACTCGGTTAACTTGGCCCGGTTGACTGGTGCATTGACAAGTGCCTGCAGGAAGATTTGAAATCATATACCAACATATTTAAATGACTTAAGACTTAGGCCTATTCACCCACTGCAGAGACATCTTCGAAATAATAAAAGGAATATGAGTCAAAATTCCACACAATAAGCTGCACCAGAAGAAAATAAAGTTGAAAGTATAGAATTTAAAACTTGAATATATTCATATTTATTGGTAATATTGAAGCCACTGAAGCCTGGGCTCTAAACATTGCTGGGTTGTTTTAGCCCAAATTTGGGTCAAATGTGGACAAACCCAAATGTTGGGTTAAAAATGTCATTGAAAATTTAAACCCAACTTCAACTTTCACTTTCAACTGTATATTTTCTGATTACATTTTTAACCCAACATGTGGGTTTGTCCATATTTGACCCAGATTTGGGTTGAAACAACCCAGCATTTTTAAAAAAAAAAAAAAAAAAAAAACAGCAAAACAACGTAAATTGTAAAATTTGTCAATAAATCTTTTAAAATGTTTAAAAAGAAGTCTCAAAAGACCGAGACATCTTCTAAATAATCAAAGGAATATGAGTCAAAATTCCATCCTATGAAATAATAAGCTGCACCAGAAGAAAATAAAGTTAAAAGTATAGAATTTAAAACTTTTATATTCATATTTATTGGTAATATTGCATATAAAAGCACACACACACACACATATATATATTGGTAATATTGAAGCCACTGAAGCCTGGAGTAATGATGCGATTTTACCAAATAATATTTTATGTGCTATTTTTACATTAGCAATTTCATTTTCTATGTATCAATCAAATCAAGTTAGTGGTTTTGAGAGGTTTTTTTAGATTTATTCCAAAATAATAACTTTAGGCAGTGACCATTTAAACAATACATTTTATTTGTGAACTCTTTCACAAAACCTTTAATTTCAATAAGCTGATTGTGACTGGCCACTAAAGAAACACAGTTTTCAAGCATTTTAAGTGGCCGAGTTCAGTTGTTTACTCACTTTTTAAATAGTCAAGGACCATGCTGGAAATAATTATTTTACTTTAGCATGTTATCCTTTGGATTTCTGTTTTGTCGTCTTGGATCCAGAAATAAAAATCAATCAAATCAATTCTTTCCATCAATGACATCATTTTGCTCATTTGTGAACATGCATGAAAACAAGACGCAGGATTTATTGCACTTATCATAAGGCGATGGAGGCATTGACTCATGTAACTCCTGTCACATGACTAATTCTCAATCACCTCCCAACAAACCCAAGGCATGCTTTAGGGGGTCTGCTAAAACTCAATGGGTTCATGGGAGGCAGAAGAGATGAGGTTGGACAGTGTTACTTTAGAAAACAAGTTATACACTTTTTAATATAATATTTTGAAATATTTTTTTTAATTGTGTGCATTGCACGATCAAGATAATGTCCTAACACAGGTCTGCCAAACAAGTCACACCTCATTTGCATCTGGTCAGCCTAGCGTGTCCATTTGACTCACGTGTGCAGTGACCTGAAAGGAATTTAATTGGTACTAAAACATTCCATCTGTCTAATTACGTGAGTCTCCCCATCCCACCTGCATTTTGTCCAAAACTGAGTGATTATTAACTGAACAATTTGCGACGGTCTACATGAGTCTGCCCAAAGTGCTAGGGTTGATTGACTCCAATTAGCAATGAAATGTTTACAAATGGATTGGTCTTTGCTGTTGAACAATCGCTAACAGGCTTAACCTCTTAAGTGTCACGGGTCCACCGGTGGGCCCAAATCCACTATACTTTTAAAACAGTATTATCCTATACTAAACCTAAAATAATCTTGACAAACTGTATATCATTTGAAATCGTACAATCTCTAGTTTCCATATTTGGTGATTGATTTTCAAAATAAATTACAGAGGAGCCGTAATTTATCAATTTGCAACAAGAATATTTTCACAATCCCAAGGCATGTTTAGACCTTTATTTTGAAATAGTGATGAACATGAAAAATCATGAAAGAAGGGTAGAAACCTGTTTGTTTTCATCCCAAGAGTACAAAAGATAGCCTCTCTACAATTATTTTAGAAAAAAAGGTCTGAATGTTTTTGAAATATTTAGTAATGGTGAATCTATGATAAGAAAAAATTATAGATTCACCATTTGTGATGTGGTAGGAAGCTATAATGTGCATACTTGTTATTTTTATGTTTCTTAGAGGTTGAATTCATATCAAAATCTGCCAAACTTCTCATATTACTTCTGAATAGGATGTCTACTTCATAAATTGTATGAAAATTGTGGAAATAACGGTTCATATCACTCAAAACACATGGAGACGCCCTTATATGGGCAGTAATGGAGTCTGGTCACCTAGTGAAAAAGTGTGGTACTGCGCCCAAACAAAATCTCACTGAAAGCTCATTTTTGTGAGATATCAACCTAAAATTTGAAACACAACTTATTCAGATTTTTGGCTTTGATTTATTTGCAGTTTTACAGTCGCCCAGGTTTTGATAATACATATTTTATATAAAATATGAATAATCAAATTTTTTACATTGTACATTTTCATAAACTCAAACTTCTAGAACTTTTTTTCTGTTTCACTTTTCGTAATTTATTTAACTTCTACAAAAATCTGCCAAATGTCTTCTTTAAAACGAGACCAATTAAGCATTCTTGAATTACAACCATTTAAGTTTGAAATGTGCATTTTCACGTATATTCAAAAAAGGGGGGGGGGTAACACTTAAGGGGTTAAACAACCCCTTTTCAAACAGTAGTTGGTCCTCACGACCCAAAACACAAATTGCCTTGTGAAGTCTTTCCTTTTTTCGTGGTTGATCTGTCAAAGTACGTCAGTTTTCATCCTTTTCTTCTTCAACAACCAAAGTTATCACCTTAAATAAATTGGTGGGATGAAATGATTACGCTCCCTTGGGTTTCTGGTGTTCCCAGTTGATCTGGAATGGGAAGCACCCCAACTGTACACCGGTGAGGGAAAAAGACAGTCGTTTAAATGAGGTTTCTTATCAAGCGGCTGTTTATTCAGTCTGCCTGGAGCCTACTGGGATCCTGATAATTCCACCCTTGCGGAAAAGATGTTATTTGCGGAGCCATATGGGGAGCACGGCCCTTAGGACTACCTTATCGGGTGACGGGGTTATAACGGCCTAATCGCAATCACAAAAAGCTGTTAACCTTGCCCATGCTCACTGAACTTCCTTTAAGAGAGATGGAGACATAAATAAATCGGTTTAATTGTGAACCGCAATCACACAATTACAGTATTTACATTGTGCTGATTACTGTAGAATTAATGTCAAATGTCAGGTAATTTGTCACGAAACAATCACCGTAGACACACAGAAAAACACACCAGCGATTACATATGTGATGAGAAGTGATGTCAAATACATATCAATTTAAATTAAATTACACTAAATGAAAGGATTTGATTCACAAAATTAACCTTACTTTGATATTTTGTTAACTAATACATTATAATTTTAAATTATATGCCTAAAAACTATTAGGGGGTTATTGTATGTCAAGTTGTATATGGGTGACACACCACATGATGATATACAATCTGAACTAACCGTGCTTTATCATAAAAAGGACAAATTGTATGATTTGTTTTTTGAGACTCGTGATGTATCAACGTTTGATCTTATGATATAAATAATATATCATAAGATCAAATGTTAATTTGATATATAAATAATTACTATATAAATAATATATATATAAATATATAATATACAAATATTTATAATATTAATTAATAATTATAAATATTATAAATATTTATAAATGATATATAAATAATTATATATTATTTATATATTATTTATAAATATTAATAATATTTATAAATAATATATACATAATATTTTTATACAGTAAAAATTACAAATGTGCATGTATATTCAAGTCATAGTATGTAGTTATTTTTTTTTAATCTAGAGTTATTAAAAAATATGATTTGGAATGATCAGAACGAAACTCGATGGGCATGTTCGACTCATGGCCAAAGAGGTAAGTAAGAAAAAAAAAATCGGCCACTAGTTGGCGCTAACGAATTTTATGGCTCTGTAATCACTTGGTGTTTCACATATCCCCACAAAATGCATATCATTTGATAGATCTCCTCGTGCTGAACAACTTTGCCTCTAGAACCATTACTGTCAATCGAATCGTTCATTAAATATTCACGAATATGTTAAAAACCTACTTTTGCGAACTAGTCCCTGGTTTTTTGTCCGATCAAAACCAGACCAGTCTAGGACAACTCTCTGGAGTCTCTAGATAAATAAAAAAATGTTTGTTATGATTTTGATATTTGATTTATGATTTGTTATAAAAAATAACAAAGTTATTTTTTAATATTTTTGAATACATTCGGACTTAAAATTGGATAAAAAAAAATTAAATTCTAAAATTTTTTAAATAATATTGATCTGTGTTGTATTATTTTAATGTTATCACTGTGAAGCTGCTTGGATACAATCTGTAATGTATCAAAATAAAAAAATATATTTTAATATACAGTAGAAATTACAAATATGCATGTACACTCTAGAAAAGGCTGGGTTGTTTTGACCCAAAGTTGGGTCAAATATGGACAAACGCAAATGTTGGGTTGAAATGTAATTTAAACATTTAACCCAATGGCTGAGCTTGTCCATATTTGACCCAAAGATGGGTTAAAACAACAAGTGTAGATACATATTCAAGTCATAGTATGTAGTTATTTTTTTATCATATATTTGAACACATTCGGACATAAAATCGCATAAAAAATTAAAAAATTCGGACCTCGCCACTGTTGCATGGCTTTTGGCTTGCTTAGTTGAGGACATTTAATATTCAACAATATTATTGATCTGTGTTTTATTATTTTCATGTTATCACTGTGAAGCTGCTTGGATACAATCTGTAATGTATCAAATAGGGATCGACCGATATATCGGCCGGCCGATATATCGGGCCGATATTTGCGGTTTTTACGTGTATCGGAATCGGCCGATACACGGCTGCGCGTTCGCCGATAGTTTTTTCCCCCCCCCCACATTATTTATAAGCAGGCGTTCACGGGCAGCTCTGTGCTGCTGCTGGAGACTGCAGTTCACGTGCCCCGCCCTCCCCCACTAACAGAGTGCAACCTGTTCTTCACAAGAACGGTAACCTAAACTTTCAAAGCATCTTTTAAATGTTTGACAGCTGAAATATTGTCAAACACTTTGAAAATGGAAACACGTTGCTCTATAACTGTTATGTGCTTGCATATATATAGCTAAGCAAGTTTGTAAGTCCAAATGGAAAACGCGAATGCCTCGTCTATAAAACTTAACTGCATTGTATTAGGGAGCTGCAAATAGCTAAGGTGTAGACTATCCGTTCAGTGTGCATTAGGGCTGTCTATGAATTTTCTAAATTTGAATATGTATTATTTTTGAAGTTGAAAATTAATATTTGAATGTGGAAAAACACGCCCGCGGTTGCAGATTAATAACGTTAATACAGCTGCTCAGCTCGCTCGGAGCGCTCACTGTCGGTTCAATATACTGAGAAACTTCAATCAGTGAATGAAGCCTGCTATATTTGGGACAAGAGTCGCGACTCACAACCAAAACTCTTGATAAGCACTCAACATTTGATTGTTGTTGATCATTTAACTGACGCGCAGAGAGCGCGAGGGAGAGCGAGTGCCCGCTGCCCGGGCGAGACGGTGAGTGAGTGAGAGAGCTCTGCGGTCTTGGCCATTAGTTGATTTACTTGCTTTTTAATACGTTGTCAAATATGTTTAAACTCAAATAAACTATCTAATACAGTAGTTATGTCTCTTTGTATTAATGTGTCCTGTTATATGACGTAATGCTCGTCAATAACAAAATGCGCAACGGATATTGAATATGTATATGAATATTCGAATATGTTTTTTAGAAGGAATATGCAAACGCCATTGAGCAATTTTGACAGCCCTAGTATGCATACAGGTGCTGTAACGAACACTGGTCATAGGATTAAGTAATAATGCCAATGTCATTGTGAGAGATTTATTCAGAGCCCACCTGGCTGAGGTTTGGACGCGTGTGGTGTGTGTCTCCCTCCCATCGCAGTGATATTAGAGACTAGAAATGCTCATTTTATTTTATGTAGAAAAAATGAAAACATGGCAGTACATAGTTCGTTTCTTTTAAAATGATGTACAATGTGCACTTTATGATGGTTGCTACTGTGTGCAATAGTGTAATTATTTAATTTATGCTTAAATATTTATTTTCAGCACTGAACTTTTTTTGTTCTAACTCATTTTTTTAATATTTGTTAAATCGTTTATCTACTTATTCTTGTTCTATCTCACATGTTTTTACTATTTTTAAATATCAATTTTTGAAGTTAATTAAATGTTACTTTTATTAAATTGAGACCTGGCTGTAACATTTGTTAACATCATGTATTTTTATGATATAAATTGAAGGAGCAAAATGTATCGGCTCCAAATATCGGCTAAAGAAAATCGGCAGCCCGTATCGGTATCGGCTAAGGCTGATGGGAAAAAAATCGGTATCGGTATCGGCACTAAAAAATCCATATCGGTCGATCCCTAGTATCAAAATAAAAAATATATTTTAATATACAGTAGAAATTACAAATATGCATGTACACTCTAGAAAATGCTGGGTTGTTTTAACCCAAAGTTGGGTCAAATATGGACAAACCCAATGGCTGAGCTTGTCCATATTTGACCCAAAGATGGGTTAAAACAACAAGTGTAGATACATATTCAAGTCATAGTATGTAGTTATTTTTTATCATATATTTGAACACATTCGGACATAAAATTGCATAAAAAATTTAAAAATTCGTACCTTGCCATTGTTGCCTTGGCTTTTGGCTTTGCTTAGTTGGGGACATTTAATATTCAACAATATTATTGATCTGTGTTTTATTATTTTCATGTTATCACTGTGAAGCTGCTTGGATACAATCTGTATTGTGAAAAGCACTATATAAATAAATGTGACTTGACTAAAATTAGTGGAGTGCAAGATATTTTATCAAGTCTTTGATCATGTGCCAACTTTGCAAGCCCAATTTCTGTATGATATAATGAAATAAGAATGCTAAAAGACAAAAATACCACCCCACCCCTCATCATTTGAAAACAGTCTCAACTCCAAAAACGTAATGACCCATGACGGAGCCCTGGTGCACGCCAGCAGCTAAATCCAGCCCCGAGTCTTGGCAGTGTCTTGAAATAAGCACTGTCACTGACGGAGTGGGCCAGGTGGCACCAGCTGGAATAGATGCCACCGTTGATTGATAAAGTGCCGCGGGCGTTGCCGGACCAGAACTTCACTCACGTCCCCTGCAAACTCCAGTTCTGACCATCACTGCCCAACATTAACTTCAACACACCAGCATGAAGAGACTGTGATTGGCCTGTCGGGATCTACAGCTAATGTACAATGCCAGCATGAGCAAAATAATGAGGCATTAAAATGTCATTTGGCGGAAACTGCTGTGTGATCGTAGGAATCCGGTTTAGCCCAGCTATTATGACACACACTTTGGTGGTTTAAATAGTGCAAAACACCTCAGAATGTGGCGACTGATCAATCAGGATTAAGAGCCATTCAATAATGAGTTAAATGAAAATTGATATTGATAAAGTGCATCAGTGATACCATAATTACATTAATTACTTTTTAATGCATTATCACTCAGCTGATGTAAAACTAGGGCTGTCTAAACGATTAATCGCGATTAATCGCATCCAAAATAAAAGTCTGTGTTTTCATAATATATTTGTTTGTGCTGTATATAATTATTTTGTATATATAAATACCTATGCATGCATGTATATATTTAAGAATTATTTGCTTAAATTCGCTTAAATTCTGTAAATATATATAAATACATAATCTATATTATATAAATATAAATATTTTATATATGAATAACACATTTTCTTAAATATATACATGCATGTGTGTGTATTTATATATACAAAATAATTATATACAGCACACACAAATATATTATGTAAACACAGACTTTTATTTTGGATGTGATTAATCGCAATTAATTTTTGCACAGCTCTAATCACGATTAATCGCATCCAAAATAAAGTATAAAGTTTGTGTTTACATAATATATGTGGGTGCACTGTGTATAATTAATTTGTATATATATATATAAATACACACACATGCTTGTATATTTAAGAAATATTTTTGTGTATATTCTGTATATGGATTTATATATAATTTATAATAATATTTTATATATAAATATTTTTTTTTCTTAAATATACATGCATGTGTGTTTTTATATAAATACAAAATAATTATACACAGTGCACCCACATATATTATGTAAACACAAACTTTTATTTTGGATGCGATTAATCGTTTTGACAGCCCTATGTAAAACTCTTCACACTTCATAGCCTTTTATTTAATGAAATGCTCGCCAAAACTCTCCCAAAAAAACAAAACAGAAGAACACACGTTTGAGGAGATTACACCTGATAAATGTGGCATCAACCTGAGATGAATTCTGATTGGTTGGTCAAAGCCCAAATGCCTCCGAGGCAAATGAAATCGATCCTGTTTTTTCAGGTCATCTCCTCAATCAATCAGAAGTGATAGGCTCAGTGAAATCAATATCAATTTCAAAAGCGTATACTACATCCTTTGTCAAAATACCGGGACCTTTTGCACTACAACGCAAAATAATAAACCGTGTAAACAAAAAGATCAGCATATAATTTAGTCACTCGTTGGTTGCAGCGGAGATTAAAATGGGATCCGGCGGTGTTTATTTAGAAATAAACTCAGATCAGGAACCAAAAAAAGAACAACCAACTGAACACAACATAGAACTGAAATAAACAGCAAATGAGATGGGCTAAATGACTAAACACACCCGAAGAGAACTAAACCAATCAGGGACCATGATGACAGAGCCAATTAAAGGAGTAGTTCACTTTTAAAAAAAACTTTTGCTGATAATTTACTCACCCCCGTGTCATCCAAGATGTCCATGTCTTTCTTTCTTCAGTCGAAAAGAAATTAAGGTTTTTGATGAAAACATTCCAGGATTTTCTCCATATAATGGACTTCAATGGGGACCAAACGGTTCAAGGTCCAAATGAGAGTTTCAGTGCAAACTGTTCAAAGGGCTTTAAACGACACCAGACGATGAATAAGGGTCTTATCAAGCGAAACGATCACTCATTTAATAAATAAATAACAAAGTTTAAGTTTTATAAGCCTGTGATGCGCGTTCGTGTTCAAACTCGTTCATCAAAGTGAACGAATCTTTTTTCGAGTCATTTGGTTCATTCAACAAACGAAATGAACGAATTGCCTCAGAACGAAAAGGAGAGTCACAAACGCGCATTTTTTTTTTTTTTAAATAAGACCCTTATTCATCGTCTGGAGTCGTTTAAAGCCCTTTGAACAGTTTGCACTGAAACTGTCTTTTGGACCTTGTACCGTTTGGTCCCCATTGAAGTCCATTATATGGAGAAAAATCCTGGAATGTTTTCATCAAAAACCTTAATTTATTTTCGACTGAAGAAAGAAAGACATGGACATCTTAGATGAGTAAATTATCAGCAAGTTTTTTTTTTTTAAAGTGAACTACTCCTTTAACAAACTGAAAACCGACCTAAGAAACACAGACATGAACAGAACAAAACTCTAAATGTGACAAATACACTTCGGGTGTCGTCATTCAGGTATGTTTGGTGAGGTTGGCTGGTGGTCAATGGTATACTGTGGCTCATTTTAGGGTGGCGTATGAATCCCTCGGCTAGGATTCAGTGAGGTTGTCCCTCGTCTGGTAGTTGAAAGTGTTAAATGTGTATTATCAAAGTATCCACTTATACAGAGGTTGCGGTGAGGCTGATTCAAGCACGGGCATTTATAGCGCAGTACGAGGGCGCATTAACTGTGCATTAATTGAAGGTTTATTATGTGTTATCAACTCCAATTTTATCTTTAATAAAAGTTACACACAAATTTTTTTATCCACGTCTTCAGCCGATTTACTGTGAACGAACCTGTTGCTTAAAATTGTCAAATAATTTGTATTATTTTTATAGTCGTTCCCCTGTAAAGTCACAAATATAAATATATAATTGTCAGCATTCTGGACCCATTCTTTATAGTTTAACGTGTTGTTTGTCTTTGTTTTCCGTCACTCATCCGTTTTCACGGACACTAACCGTTCATCTCAGCGGCTCGTCATTTACAGTGTCACCTATGTGTATTTAAGTTTACGCTTCAGCGGTCTGTTGTTATTTGCATTAGAGCACACTGTTACGCCTGCTGCCTTCCAGTTTAATAAATCTTGTTGATATTGTATAATCCTGTTGTCCGTCTTCATCTTCTTCAGACCCCGCGTGACTAGTATATCATATCAGATTAGTTGAAGCAGTAAAGGGAGTGCAAATGCTCCATTTAAACACAAACGTAGAGAAGAAAATACAAATTTTATCTTTTTTCTTTATTAAAAACAAATTATATGTGTGCAAGAAAGGGTTAAAACGTGGCAGTGTGGATTCATGGTTTATTGCATTAATTTTTCTCTGCAGGTTTCCTAAATATTAAACCCATGAAACAGCGCTGGATAGCAAAAGTTTTGATTAGTTTTCTTCGATTTCTGGAAATGCAACACCTCTCCGAGCTAAACTGAAGCAGGACGGTGCATCCATAACCACACAAACCAAACAGGAACTTATTGGGTATGCAGAATTATTATAATTATTTTTTTATGAACAATTTCCAACTTCAGATATCCAATCTACTAAAAAGCACAGTGTGGCTACGACCAGCCAAGCGGCTCACGGCGCTATATGTACCTCATCTTAAGATTGAATACATTTTTATTATTATTATTATTTAAAAGTGAAGCCAAAATTAATTTCAGCCTCAAAGATAGAGTTAGCACTCATTTATAAATGTCACTACATATGCGAGTTGTCCGGTTTATCTCGTTCCAGAGTGGGAGCACAATAACACATCATCCGGAAGCCACTGATTCACAAATTACATTCTCATGCTGGGAACAAACTGGAGGAGAAAGCAAACAATAAAAAAAACCTCATATAAATGATAGAAATTAAGAAGAAGTCTCAATATAAAATAATATGATGCATGTGGGTAGCATTCTGCCATTTTAGAGATATTATTATTTAAATGAAGCCAAGCCATAAATGTTATAATATAAGTAGGGCTGTGCAAAAGTTAATTGTGATTAATCGCATCCAAAATAAAAGTCTGTGTTTACATAATATATTTGTGTGTGCTGTATATAATTATTTTGTATATATAAATACCTATGCATGCATGTATATAAGAATTATTTGCGCTTAAATTCTGTATATATATATATATATATATATATATATATATATTAGGGCTGTCAAAACGATTAATCGCGATTAATCGCATTCAAAATAAAAGTTTGTGTTTACATAATATATGTAGGTGCACTGTGTATAATTATTTTAGATATATAAATACACACACATGCTTGTATATATTTAAGAAATATTTTTATGTATATACTGTATATAGATTTATATGTAATTTATATTATATATAAATACAAATATTTTATAAATAAATAATATTTTTTCTTAAATATACATGCATGTGTGTTTTTTATATATATACAAAATAATTATATACAGTGCCCCAACATATATTATGTAAACACAAACTTTAATTTTGGATGCGCTTTGACAGCCCTAAAATATATAAATACATAATCAATATTAAATATATATCTATATATATGTGTATATATATATATGAATAACACATTTTCTTAAATATATACATGCAAGTTTGTGTATTTATATATACAAAATCATTATATACAGCACACACAAATATATTATGTAAACACAGACTTTTATTTTGAATGTGATTAATCGCAATTAATTTTTGCACAGCCCTAAATATAAGTTGATTTGTTTATATATATATACATACATACATACATATATATAAAGTTCAAAGGTCGCCTAACTCAAACAGAACTAGGATTATTTATTTTCTATCAATCAATGTTTAAATGACATGACTGCAGAGCGGTGCAATACATATTCATAAGTAATAATTCAAACAGCGAGGGCCGTGATTGACAGATGAGATGTATGAGGGGTGTTTCTGAGCCATTGTTTCACAATACCGCCCAACTTCCAGTCTAACAACACAATATTCCTTCAGTTAATTGCTTGTCAGGAGCGCACGCAGGTCTGAGACAGTGATATAATGCCTTTGCTTTGTTGACTGGCAACGAGATCTGTCTGAAAACTGACTAATGAAACAGATGCGGGGAAACTTCCAATTGAAGAATGAGGACTTTGCCACTCATTTCTTGAAATTCACTTGCATGCACGAGTTCGGATAAACTGTGATTGGCCAGATTAGGCCAAAATAAACACCTGTGGAATATTGTGTGCAGATGGCGCTAATAAAACAATTTCAAATGACAAAATTATGAATGTTGTAACTTATGTTTAGAAGTCAGAAAGCAAATTCTTTACTAGTGAACATATGAAATTTGCTTTGATGCCTCTACACTCTCCGAAAAAAAGGTACAAAAGCTGTCACTGGGGCTGTACTTTTTCAAAAGGTAAACTTTTGTCCATTTCAGGTGCTAATAAGTACATTTTAAGTGCTAATATGTACATTTCAGGTGCTAATATGTACATTTCAGGTGCTAATATGGACATTTTATGTGCTAATATGTACATTTCAGGTGCTAATATGTACATTTTAGGAGCTAATAAGTACATTTTAGGTGCTAATAAGTACATTTTAGGTGTTAATATGTACATTTTAGGTGCTAACATGTGCATTTTAGGTGCTAATATGTACATTTTTAGTGTTATTGTGTACATTTCAGGAGCTAATATGTCTATTTTAGGTCCTAATATGTATATTTTAGGTACTAATATGTACATTTTAGGTGTTAATATGTACATTTTAGGTGCTAATATGTACCACTAAGGTACCAATATGCAGCCTTTGGGTACAAAAGTGTACCTTTTGAAAAGGTACAGCCCCAGTGACAGCTTTTGTACCTTTTTTTCTGAGAGTGATATTGTGATCTGTAATTACTATAGAATTCGCCTCACACTGTACCTTATAATTCACAGCTTGTGATTAGATTGCTGTGCAAATTGACATGAACAGCTGTGTTCTGTTACATAACAAACATATGGCCTTCCAAAGACCAAAAACAAAAAGAGAAAAGCTTGTGAAAAGTCAGATCTACACTATCATAAACCAAATGAGCAAATATGAATTGAGGAGTCGAGAAAATACAATTATGATGCATAAAAACAAGATGTGTGACGCAGAACGTAAAAACGATGAGACTTTAATGAATACTGAGATGCTAAGAACACAACACAACTTGTGTTAACGCAGGATACAGAACTAAGGGTACGGTTACACAACAACAATTTGTTAAAAACGGTCACGTTTTTTTGTCTTTGTACAGATGATAATGGTATCAAAACTATCCCAGTTCCTACGGTGGCCCAGTAGTGCACGACAAAACAATTTAAAAAGCAATTATTGTTTATTAAACTTAATATCACATTTTAATCATGCTGATTTTTGGAGGAGAAAATCTGAAATGGCACTCTTCGTGGTATATTGATTAACTACATAAAATTATATAAATATATACATTTTCTAACCCCCATATCTTGAATTTTGATATAGAACCTTTTAGGGGTTCCAAATACGTAGCGCTTTAGAACCTTTTAAGGTTCTATATAGAACCTTTTCTTCTAAGAGTGTACTGTCAAGCTATTGACTTCAACTGTCACTCAGAAGTTTCTACTTTTTAGGCTCAAAGTGCTTGTCAAAGTCATTAATACAGTATTTCTCATCTTTATAAAGCATCACAGATATTATTGATTAAATCCTGGTGAATAAAAGTGATGCATGTGAGCGGATGAAGCACTTAGCGTCTCTGTTTGTCCATCTGAGTGGAGAAGACGACGGCTCACTAATGCAAAGACCGTGTTTCTCCTTCAGCAGCCAGGAAGAAGAACGTGACCTTCTCAGATGGATCTTGTTGGGTCATTTGTTAATGTAACACTTCAAAGGCACCCTTGATGTCTGCAATTATTACGAAGCTATACGGATTTGTACTGCATTCACTTGAAGAAAAAAAAATCTACTCGGTTTTTCTGAATTAACAAGTTAATTATCTCAGAATTAAGAGACAATTTTTCATGGGAAAAAGTTTTTGCTCTGTTTTTCTGAATTAACGAGTTAATTTTTCATGAGAAAAATAAGTTTTCGCTCTGTTTTTGCGAATTAACTAGTTCATTTTTCATGGATTTTTTTTTTTGCTCTGTTTTTCTGAATTAACAAGTTAATTTTTTTATGAGAAAAAAAGTTTTCGCTCTTGTTTTTTCTGAATTAATGAGTTAATTTTTCATGGATTTTTTTTTGCTCTGTTTTTCTGAATTAACGATTTTTTGCTCTGTTTTTCTGAATTAACGAGTTAATATTTCATGAGAAAAAAAGTTTTTGCTCTGTTTTTCTGAATTAACAAGTTGATTTTTTTTTTGCTGTTTTTCTAAATTAACTCATTAATTCAGAAAAACAGAGCAAACATTTTTTTTCTCATGAAATACTAACTCGTTAATTCAGAAAAACAGAGCAAAAACTTTTTCCCATGAAAAATTATCTTGTAATTCTGAGATAATTAACTTGCTAATTCAGAAACAGAGTAGATATGTTTTCTTCAAGTGAATGCAATACGCCTCCGTAAAGCTATTCTCAATTACTGGGATTTCTTACAATAGCATATCCTTGCACCTAATGTTCATTAATTTCACTCACAGCTACGGTGAAGCCAAAAATGCCTTGTTATTAATCTGAAAACTAATCACTAACTTCAACACACAATGTTGCAGCAATCTGTCCTTTTCAATTTCATTAAGCACCATATTTGTATAACAATTGGAATCATGCCTTATCTTGTATACAGATAAATGCCTCAAAAATCATCAGGTCCCAATATTGTGTGTGGGGAAGAAATCCTTAGACATCCTTCAAAATATCTTAATTTGTGTCCCACAGTGCAAAGAAAGAGGTTTGAAAGGGTGACCACACGGTTATTTCTCGGTTGCAGGACAGTAGATGTGATTTTGTGGGACATGTGCGTGAGAGATAAATGTACTAGTAAATATTGATGTACATTAGCTGGAAAGTTCAAGCCGTCACATTGTTTTAAATCGTCAAACGAGCTTTGTTAATTGTGTCTGGCACTCAATTAGCTCATGCTCAAGTGATACAGTGTGGTTTACGCAACAGGACCTACTGTATTCGGTCTACATAATATAATAGACTGAAAAACAGGATTTTATGCTAAAATAAATGTCTTTATGTAGCGGGTTTATAACATGCAAAACAATGAATCCGGATTCAGTGCATCTTGAACTATTTTTTGACGGATCTTGACTGTTTAATCGGGATGTTTTCTAGAAGATGTCCATGGCTGGTGTGTGTGTGTGTGTTTTTTAATGAGGTCCACACTTTGCTCCATTCACATTCATCATCAGCGGAGAAAAAAACCTTTGAATGCATTGGTTGATTATTTTATCGCTCTAGCGAGAACATAATGGCTGTGCAAATGGATTTTAAAATGGCAATCACATTTTTCTGTGTTATAGACTTATTGTTGCATTGTTAGTTCAGGGAAGAATGCAGAGCATGTAAACGCGGGACACTGCTGACGTCTTGCATGACGCGGGACAGGAGGTCACCCTATGAGACATGAGGGAATCTGATTCATCTGGATGATGCCCACTAACATCTTGCAATAAGGTTTTTGATGAAAACATTAAAGGATTTTTCTCCATATAATGGACTTCAATGGGGACCAAACGGTTCAAGGTCCGAAAGACAGTTTCAGTGCAAACTATTCAAAGGGCTTTAAACGATTCCAGACGATGAATAAGGGTCTTATCAAGCGAAACGATCGCTCATTTAATAAATAAATAACAAAGTTTAAGTTTTATAAGCTCAAATGCTCGCCTTGCTCTGTTCTGTGATGCGCGTTCGTGACTCTCCTGTTCGAACTCGTTCGTCAAAATGAACGAGTCTTTTTTTTCGAGTCATGACTCAAAGGGTTAGGGTCTTCCCTTATTCATCGTCTAGAATCGTTTAAAGCCCTTTGAACAGTTTGCACTGAAATTCTCATTTGGACTTTGAACCGTTTGGTCCCCATTGAAGTCCATTACATAGAGAAAATCCAGGAATGTTTTCATCAAAAACCTTAATTTCTTTTCCACTGAAGAAAGAAAGACATGGACATCTTGGATGACAGGGGGGTGAGTAAATTATCAGCAATAGTTTTGTTTTTTGTTTTTTTTTTAAAGTGAACCACTCCTTTGACAAGAGTAAACATGAGATAGAAATGCAAACCAGCTGACTACATCAAAACAGAGATGGAGATTGTCATGTTAAACCAAAATGTATTCGCTTACAAATCTTGTTCAATCAATAATCTGCTTCTGCACTCATAATTTGTGTGAAAAGGAATAAAAGTTGGTGTTTTACTGCCTCTAGTGTTCATTAATATGTACTGAGGCACGTATTTTCCAATGAGCATATTGCAAAATTGCATTCTCATCCTAGGGCGTCATATAGTGACACTTTTGACATTTCGCCTACATCCAACACACATGGCACCCTTTAGCGTCAATATAACACGCTTCGGTTATGGGTAGGTTTAGTTCTGGGGTAGGTTTAGGGTTTGACCACTAGGAGGCGCCTTCTGCCCCATCTATATCTGCGTCTCATATTGACGCTAAAGGCTGCCATGTGTGTCGGGTGTCTACGGATTGGCAAAAGCGTCAGTATATAGTGTCAGACCGAGCTGGAAACTCAGCATAAAGATATAATACAAAAATACAGAAAATCAAATCAGTTGAAACACTTTTCACAGCGCTGTAAAATCAGAGCGAGCTGAAATGAAAGAAATGTTGTTCTAGGAATATGTTGCACTCGTGCAAATCACGTTAAGCCCAACGCACAGCCGGAACATCTCTAGCAAGGGAACACTAACATATGTAAAGACCTGAACTGGAATGCTAAATGATGTACACTCTTAGAAGAAATGGTTCTATTTAGAACCAGAAATGGTTCCATCCCCCGCTTCATATATGGAACTCCAAAATGGTTCTATATAGAACCTTTTTTTTTCTGGTATGGAAGTATGGAACCCCAGCGTTCTAGAGGAACCCTTGTTTAAGAGTGTGTAGAACCTTTTAGGGGTTCCAAATATGTACCTTTTAAGGTTCTATATAGAAGCTTTTCTTCTAAAAGTGTATGGTGTGCATGTATAAATAACGTCGTCTCCTTGACAGCATTCGTTCGTCTTCCACATTGTCTGTTCTGTCAGCCTCTGCCAAAATGTGTTTTCTTTCTTCACTCGCTCCATGAGAACACCAACAAACTTCCAATTAACTAAAGAAAGGCAGGAGAATCCCATCAATAAATCTAAAGAGAGCTGACACCCGAACGTTACAGAAATGTGTTTTCGCCGGGGTTTGTATTTTCTTCAACACTATCCTCAATTATCTTCCACATATTTTTTTTTTTCGCACTTCAACCACTTGTTTTCTTTTTCTCTTCTCTCCCGGGAGAAGATGGATGCCAAATAAAAGCCAGCACGTCATTACAGGGGAGAGGGGACTGGGGACTTCTGGGCACAATGGGTGTGTTTAGCACACCTGTGTGAACCGGGGCGGTCGTTTTTAAATCCCATCTGCCCTTATTCTGGGATATGGGAGAGTCAATCAAGTGTCTTGTCGAAGGGAATGGCCTTATTCTATGTTACCGGTCAGGAGTGGGATTATATAACACAAATATCCAGATAAATCTTCTTCTGACATCTTTGATTGATGATGTCCTAATATCCTTTTTATCACAGGTTGGTTGAAGCAGGACCAACAAAAGCAGGATCTATGTGGGAGAAGTTGTTTTAATAATAACAAACTAGGGTCTGACTAAAACTAAAAGCTGAAAACTTTCTGTGATTTGTCGGGGGATTGACAAACGTAAAGGAACGCAATCTTTTCAAAATGGGATTCAAAGTACAAGTTAATGAAAATTACACCGTCTCCGTGTAAACTACAAACACATGCTCCGTGTGTATTACGTGTTCAGTCTAGGCGCGTAGTGTTTCTTTACAAAGACGTCGGGTCTGGCAGCAGAATACGGTGTTTACGTGGATCCGGGTTAATGGGGATTATTTTGAAAACCTCTGCGCAACAAAAACGCAAATGGTTTTTGTACATTGTTGTCGTGTAAAAGTAATTCAGAAATAGCAAAACACAATCAGGATAACCATCTAACATTGACAATAATGGACACAGGCCTACTGAAACTAAGGGCTATGCACACAGAGATACACTAGGGACTAAAGAGGATAATAAACTAGAAACAGGTGTAGCACATGAAAGTAAGCCAACATTTGCTTACTTTTTTTTTTTTTTTTTGCTTACTTACTTTTGTTTGTGTTTTCAAACTCCCAAAACATTGTTGTCATACAAATGAACTACCAAAAAAAGAAAAAAAAATTATAATAATTTTACGTTTCCTCATGTAAACAGCCTCACAGTATGGAATGCCAAAGATGACTTAATTAAAAATGAATAAATGCATAAATAAATATACGAAGAAATATACGAAAAAAGCAAAAATACAAACAAATACAGAAAGAAATGTAAAAAAGTACAAATAAATGAGTATTTATACTTTATTTCCTTATTTATGTATAATTGTATTTTTTCACACATTTATTTATTTATTAATTTATTTCTACATTTATTTATTTATTTCCACTTTTATTTATTTCTACATTCATTCATGTATTTATGTTTTTATGTCTACATTTATTTACTTTCACATTTATTTATTTATTCCAACATTTCTTTGTCCATATACTAATGAGGGGTGTCTCAAGGTGTCACTGTGGCCTCAAAGCTTCAGAGCTGCCACTCTGAGCTCGATTGCTAAAGTCTGAGTTAAAACACGCCCCCCTCATTAACATACGGAGAAAGAAATGTTGGAATAAATAAATGTGGAAATGATGAAATGTGGAAATAAATAAATATAGAAATAAAGAAATGTGAAAATAAAGAAATGTAGACATAAAAACATAAATACTGAAATAAATGTGGAAATAAATAAAAGTTGAAATAAATAAATGAATAAACGTATAAATAAATAAATGTGCGGAAAAATACAAGTATACATAAATATGGAAATAAAAGTATAAATACTCATTTAGTTGCACTTTTTTACATTTCTTTGTATATTTTTTATGTATTTTTTCTTTTTTACATTTCTTCGTATATTTATTTATGTATTTATTTATTTTTAATTTAGTCAGCTTTGGCATTACATATCACAGATCCATTAAGCCAGGCTTATTAAATCACTCCTTTCTGCTTGCTCTTATGATATGTCATCATTATTCATTTGTCTGATCTCCTCTGAAAGCATATTCAGATGCCTTGACACCTTGAAAGCATACTTAAAAAACTGTAAATTATTGAAAAATATATTACTTTAAAACAAAAAGAGAAGATAATAATAAAATAAAAATATTATTAATGACAATAGAAGTACTTTAAAGTAATATTTTATTAGTAGTATTATTATTAATTTTATGACAAGGCAAGATTTTAAAATGTCATGTGGTGTATAATCTCATATATCATATGATTTGATACGATTTTGCACATAGATTGGCTTAAACAGTCGATGGTAATAACAATACTTTCATGTTCAATTACGTTTGTGTCACTTTTCCACAGTCCCGTGTTGGTTTGTCACAGGGTAATATCTTGTAAAATCTGGGTCGTGAATCAAAAGCATGCAGTGAAGAACATCATTATAGTATGTACAATACATCCAGAACTTGACTAAGATGCATGAATCATCATTTTCAGTAAATCTAATATTGTAAAATCTCCATAACAGATTTGCAATGGAACGCAAGTCATTTTCCTGAGCTGAGGTCCTTCAGACCCATGCAAGAAGACAAACCAAATTAGACAGAGGACAGAGGGTCTCCTTCACAGAGACAGACCTTCGGGATAGAGAGAGAGAAGAAAGTAAAACGTGAGCTCCTCCGAAGGACAGGGAGGGAGATGAGAAGAAATCAAAAGGCTTAGGCCAAGAGCCAGAGAAACAGAGACGGAGGCTGTGAAAGCACATCAGGGATAAAAGAAAACAGCGTTTTCAAAACGTGACAACATAATTCAGAAAAGAAAGATCCTCACACCCTCTGGGGTTCCTCCTCGCTGCCTGAAACCTGCAGAATAACACCAAACACCGGCCCATTTCATACACCAACATCTCTGTTTTTGCACTGCAATCAATATTTTTGCAAGCATTTTTTTAAATCTTTCTTTTTGTGTGTGTCTTTTTTTTTGAAGAGAAAATATAAAACATGCTTAAAGCAAGATACATTTGACGATCTGAAAAACCGAAGCAAAACTGCATAATAAATTAGATTTTGTTTTATAAGAATATTATAGAATTAAGTTCATTTCTAAACCCAATAGTGTTTTTTTTTCATATTATTTTAAGCATAAACCCAACTTGATTTTTGTTATATTTTATACATGAAAGGTAAAATAATAATAATAAAAATACAACTAAATTAAAATAAACTAAATAAACAAAATTTGGAAACCCTTAAACATGCATGCATTAAACATGAAATATTAACAGTGGACACTATTGCCTTTGTTTATTTATTTTTAAATATTTATTTATTTGTTTATTTATAAAAGAAGTATTTTCTGCTCACCAAGGCTGCAATTATTTAATAAAAAAAAAACAGTAATATATTGTGAAATATTATTATAATTTAAAAGAGCGGTTTTCTATGTGAATATATAGTAAACTAAATCCAATAGCGTTTTTTTAAGCATAATCCCAACTTGATTTTTGTTATATTTTATAAATAAAATAATAAAAATATAACTAAATTAAAATAAACTAAATAAACAAAATTTGGAAACCATTAAACCTAAATGCAGTAAACATGAAATTCCAACTAAATAGTAATGACATATTAACAGTGGACACTATTGCCGTTGTTTATTTATTTATAAATATTTATTTATTTATTTATGTTATAAAAGAAGTATAAAAGAAATCTCTTCTGCTCACCAAGGCTGCAATTATTTGATAAAAAATACAAAAAAAACAGTAATATTTTGAAATATTATTACAATTTAAACAGCGGTTTTCTATGTGAATATATAGTGAAGTGTAATTTATTCCTGTGATCAAAGCTGAATTTACAGCATCATTACTCACATGATCCTACAGAAATTATTATAATATGATGCTCAAGAAACATTTATTATTATTATCCATGTTGAAAACAGATTTTTACATATATATATATATATTACCATCAATAAAAAAATATAAACCAAGTAAACTGAAAAAAAAAATTTAATCTAACAACGATATAGTGACAAAAACTACACTAAACTGGTAAACTGGAAAGGTAATGAATATCAGTCTTACAAAACTATGTGTGCCTTCAAATAAGAAAACGACTGCATCCGAAATCAAACATGTCCCTATACTACACAGGGGTAGAAAGTGTCCCAAATACCCTGAAGTCACCCTATGTGAAAAACAGTATGTCAAAAGAGTAGTCCGAGTACACAAGCGGTGTCCCAAATGATGCACTATACACTTGTGGCCTCGAAAAAAGGAAAAGAAACAAACAAACAAAACAATAAAAAGCAAAAAATAGCAATATACTTAAAGATAAAAGAATAGGCAATTTGTCAGTTCATATAATAATAAAAAACCCCATGCCTCGTCTGCGTGTGTATATTTTATGGCTTTTCAGCCAGTCTCTCAAAGCAACTGTGTGATTATTATGCAGCCACTCGATCTTCCACTCAGAGGAGTGTTTATGGCTTTCCTTTCCTGCTAGCATTATCCTCCAGAGGTGATACGACTGCTATACAGCGATCCCATGAAAATGCTCTTATTTGCCATAATCATTTCTTCCAGGACCACGCCAGGCTTGTTTAATTGGACTCAAAGGCACAAGTTCCTTAATTTGGGAGTCATGAATTTGAAATCAATAAGCAATGAAAAGGAAAAGAAACATCAGACTGAATTAGTAATCCTTAGACATCAGGCTGCTTACAAGGGAAATTTACAAGCCTAGGCTACACAGGGTAATTATGAATATGCTCAGACCTATTCATTGCATTGTTACATAATTATCCAGATGAGAAAGGCCTAATACAACGTGGTTGTCAAGGCACCCTGGTATATGCGTCTCTATGCAATATTGAATTATACTAATGCATTACCTGAAGATGCTGTAAGTGATTTCTTTATTCCACACATGAAATGTCCCTATACGTGACAGATATCACTGAAATAGGTGACTGTGGAAATTACACCCGTATTCCTAACAGTGATGGGCTCTATGATGAGGGGGAAAAAAATGGCTTTTCTATCCAAATGAAAACTAGACAAGTAGAAAAGCTCTCTTTTTTCATGTCCAGGTTTTCCAACATTGGGTTGGCTTAGGGCAGGGTTTATTAAAGACAACGGAAGAGCATGAGCGTGGTCAACTTTAGTATTGCTAGTTATTATTGCAATTAAAGTACATAGTATGTGGAAATAAGGCTGTAAAATAAAGTGCTACTATATATACACTCTTAGAAGAAATGGTTCTGTTTAGAACCAGAAATGGTTCCATCCCCCGCTTCATATATGGAACTCCAAAATGGTTCTATATAGAACCATTTTTTTTGGTAAAAGGTTCTATTGGCCAAGTACGGAACCCCAGGGTTCTATACAGAACTTTTTTTTTTGTAAAAGTTTCTATTGGCCAAGTATGGAACCCCAGGGTTCTATATAGAACCATTTTTTTGGTAAAAGGTTCTATTGGCCAAGTATGGAACCCCAGGGTTCTATATAGAACCATTTTTTTGGTAAAAGGTTCTATTGGCCAAGTATGGAACCCCAGGGTTCTATATAGAACCATTTTTTTGGTAAAAGGTTCTATTGGCCAAGTATGGAACCCCCGGGTTCTATAATATAGAACCCAGAGGAACCCTTTTTTTAAGTGTGTATAGAACCTTTTAGGGGTTCCAAATACGTAGCGCTGATAGAACCTTTTAAGGTTCTATATAGAACCTTTTCTTCTAAGAGTGTACTTTTTTACAATCTACATGTAACAAGGACTGTAAAATAAAGGGTAACACTTTAGTTTGGTGTCCTTGTTACATATGTTCCATTTATTTTCCATAGTAACCGTAAATTATGCATAATTACATCCAACCGTCCACCAAATCCTAATCCTACCATAACTGTATTGTAAACATGTTGTATGGCAAGCCCGATTAGCTTTTATTCATTTCCAGGATATGAATTCTTGATATCAACAATTCAATTCTTGATAACAATTACATTGTTGATATCTGTAATTGTATTTTCACTAGTGAAATGTCACCATAGGCTGCCATTCAAAACCAATTGTTGATATCAAGAATAGGTCTCTTACTTGTTGAAATCCCAATCTCACATATCAGAAATACAATTATTACTTGTAAAAACCTTTATTTTTGATATCAAGAATTCAATTGTTACTAGTTGAAATGTCTATTCTTGATATCAGCAATTGAATTGCTACTAGTAACAATGTTCATTTTTGATAACAATAATTCAATTTGTGAGAATTGAAGAAAGTGACAATGTTAATTTCTGATATCATGAATGTGATTGTTACTAGTAAGAAAGCCATTTTAGATATCTGAAATAATATTGATATCAGAAATATATTTTCAGATATCAAAATAATCATTTTTACTAGTAACAATTGAATTGTTGATATCAAGAATAGACATTTCAACTAATGACAATTTAATTATTGATATCAAAAACTCACTTTGAATGGCAGCCTATGGTGACATTTCACTAGTGAAAATACAATTACAGAAATCAGCAATTAAATTGTTGATATCAACGATTACATTTTTTGATATCAAGAATACAATTGTTGATATCATCTCCTGTAGGTTTCCTTACAGTTTTTTTTTTTTTTGTTTTTTTTAACGGTAAAAAAATATTGTTGGGTTAACTTAAAAAAATTAAGAAACCAGTTTGCCTTAAAATTAAGTTGGATTTTAATGGAAAAAGTGAGTTAATACAATGAAGGAAATTGATTTAATCATCAGACTCAAAATAATAAGTTATCTCAACTAAATAAATTATTTAAGTTGATTTGACAAAAGAAAAAAATTTTGTGATAACAAATCTTGAAAATATATTTTTTTTTTTACAGTGTGGAAATGAATAAAAGCTAAGACGGCTTGTCATACTAGTAGTTGCTAATATTACTCAGAACTTAACTAAATAATTACGCTGTAACAACACCTTAAAGTAAAGTGCAAACAAATCACTTTCAGAGTATTTCTTTTCCAGATGATAAATGGTAAAAACACTGACAGCCCATGAGAATCCAATGACTATCACTGGGGAGTTTGGCTGTCTCTATAAGATACTCAAGGTGAGTCGTTTTCAGCCCGAATTCCCTCTCTTTCCCACCTTTCATGTTGTGTCATTGGAGAAGTATTGTGCTCTGGCCCAGATGATCTGTTTGTTCAGAATCAGTGGCTCGACAGAGAAGGAGCAAGACAAACGAAAGAGCTCAACTCAACCTGCCAGCTGGCTCCAAACAGCCTCAAATTGGCTAAAAAGCGTCTTGCGCGAGCTGCCAAACATATTCCTTCAGTCGAGGACAATGCAGTGACGTCCATCCGGTATCTGATACAGTCCTCATTGTTATTTCTGACTGAAATGATCATTTCCTGTGGGGGATATTGTACAGTGAGGCTGATGAAGGGTGAATGCGCTGTCTGTTGGCTGTCAGAGCCGGCCTCACGTCCACTGCCAGAGCTCGCGGCCGGCCTTAAATGAATCTGTCGGCGTAATTGCTCTGTGAGTGCGCTGCCGTGTGAGAAGACTACATTCCATTAGGCTGAGAAGACCCTGGGGGGGGGCGGCGGGATTTTGGCTAGATGTGTTTGTGTGATAGGGCAGGACACCGTAAAGTGAGTGTTGTAACACCCAGGGACGAGAACGCCGAGGAATACGTGTCAGCCCATTGATGTTCCGGGTTTGTGCAGAAATGTCATTCGCTCATGTGTGAAGTTAAAGCATTCCCAGCGGTACGGTAACGGTTGGCTTTTTCATGGGAAGACTGATTTGTCAGTGGGAAATGTAGTACATGGTACACTCGGTTCTATTTAGAACCAGAAATAGTTCCATCCCCCGCTTCATATATGGAACTCCAAAATGGTTCTATATAGAATCTTTTTTTTTTTTTTGTAAATATTGGCCAAGTATGGAACCCCAGGGTTCTATAGCCTTTTTTAGAGTGTATAGAATCTTTTAGGGGTTCCAAATACGTACACTCTCAGAAAAAAGGTACAAAAGCTGTCACTGGGGCTGTTACCTTTTCAAAAGGTGCACTTTTGTCCATTTTAGCTGCTAATATGTACATTTCAGTTGCTAATGTGTACATTTTAGGTCCTAATATGTAAATTTTAAGTGCTAATATGTACATTTTAGCTGCTAATAAATACATTTTAGGGGTTAATATGTAAATTAGGTGCTAATATCTGTACATTTTAAGTGTTAATATGTACATTTTAGGTGCTAATATGTCCATTTTAGGTCCTAATATGTACATTTTAAGTGCTAATATGTAAATTTTAAGTGCTAATATGTACATTTTAGGTACTAATGTGTACATTTTAGGTCCTAATATGTAAATTTTAAGTGCTAATATGTACATTTTAGGTGTTAATATGTACATTTTAGCTGCTAATAAATACATTTCAGGAGCTAATATGTCCATTTTAGGTCCTAATATGTACATTTTAAGTGCTAATATGTACATTTTAAGTGCTAATATGTACATTTCAGGAGCTAATATGTCCATTTTAGGTCCTAATATGTACATTTTAAGTGCTAATATGTACATTTTAAGTGCTAATATGTACATTTCAGGAGCTAATATGTCCATTTTAGGTGCTAATATGTACATTTTAGGTGCTAATATAATACCACTAAGGTACCGATATGCAGCCTTTGGGTACAAAAGTGTACCTTTTGAAAAGGTACAGCCCCAGTGACAGCTTTTGTACCTTTTTTTCTGAGAGTGTAGCGCTGATAGAACCTTTTAAGGTTCTATATAGAACTTTTTCTTCTAAGAGTGCATGTAGCCTTTACTGTATATTTATATATATATATATATATATATAATAAACATAAAAAAGTGTTATATGGTAATTTTTCCCCCAAATTTCATTACATACTTTCTTTCTTCAGATGAACACAAAGAAAGATTTTTAGAAAATAATTTATGTAAAGCTGCAGTTCGTAGATTTTCCTCTTTGTCGCCATCTCTGTTTGAAATCTGCTATTGCAGTTATTCTCGAAATGATCAACTTCACGAGGGTTGTGCACAGCGCGGATAAATTAATGTTTTGATGAGAATGTGCGGCTGTCAGTCAGTGTCGATGGCATTTGGAAACACAGATTCTACTTTTGGAAGTGTGACCAACATACAAATTTTTACCGGAAAATGTCGTCTGAACTAGTGACATCCACTTTTATACTGACCAATTAAAGGGATACTCAACTGTTTTTTTCCATATTAAACTATGTTATTACCTTAATTAAGACGAGTTGATATATACCTCTATCGTCTCAGTGCTTGTGCTTGAAAAAAACATGAAGAACGGGACCTTTAATGTCCTTAGTTCTATCAGAGAGTAGCTCTTCCAGTTCTTCTAATCCACTTTACTTCTGCAACCTGATGTTTTATCCATCTGAAAATGTCTGGATTGCGAATAGTGTTACTTATAAGATGGATTTTATCCATCAGATGGATAAAACACCAGGTTGCAGAAGTAAAGTGGATTATTAACGGCATTTTAAATTGTCTTCAGATGTTTTGTCCCAGGGGTTAAGGCCATGTGCATCTGTTCTGTGTTCTTTAAAGCAAAGCTGCATCAACCTCGGCTAGACGTCTGACTGAGTGTCATTGTAATGTGGAAAAATTGGCAGCTTCCTTACTCAGCCCAGCTGCAGTACGGAAGACTTTTGCAATCAATGTTGCTACTCTGTATTTCAGATGTGTTATTTATAGATCTGGCGAGCACACATTTACTCTGGCTGAGAGAAAGAAAAAAAAACCTCTCAGCAACAAATCTGACAGGCTTTAGCAGTTAGACAGGACACCTGAGGCTGAAGGTGCAGACCAACATTGATTTGGGTCTATGTAAGTGTATAAGACAGCAGTCACTCCAATACGTTTCAGACATTCCCAAGTTATATAGACAAACGGCGTGGAGATCAAAGTCATGCACGCATATATAGAGATCTGGCTATTTATTTGACAGCCAAAACTAGTGATTCTAAAGCTTGACATGCAATCACATTTCATTAAATCAGACTATCCAGTTCCACTTGGTCAAAATGGAGTATTTGAGCAAATATATACTGTATATATATATATATATATATATATATATATAATTTTTTTTATTTTTTTTTTTATTTTAATATACAGATTTTGCAATCCTATTTAAGCACAGACAAAATACTAGTGCAACCAATACCCATCATGGATCATGGCATGAGGACATATGCATGTTTAAAGCTATGGTTTTATCTAATGTTCAATAAAAAAAATATTCTATTTAACTGTAACATAACATTGCAATTCAATATATTTTAAAACTCCTGCAGAGATTTGAACCGGACTGGTTATTGTCGACATGGGGAATCCAGTGTTTCAAAGGATTTTGAATTGAATTTGTATGGGAGAGATAACCGGAGAAAAAGAGAGTGCTTTGCATAGATAAAACATCATTTTGACGGAAAACATGGAGATAGTTTGCCATATTTATTTGCTTAGTCAGCGTCTTATCAGTTTCGGTTCATTTGCGGTTGTAAGGACCTATTGAAATACTGTAAAATAACACTGATGTGATCATGGCATTCCTGCATTTATGGAAAATACTAATTGAAATGTTCATCAGCCAATCAGAATCAAGCATTCAACAATTGGTCAAATAAAAATGCTACTTATTTGACCTAGTAAAATGATTGGTGCTACATTAATAATATGAATGACAATAGCGTTCATGAAGCAAAACATAGCGTTGTTCGAATGTTAAATCTCTCCAACCATTCAGTCCTGCAGTGCAGAATAAAGGGTTAAATAAATCGAACTCCAGAAGCTCATTAGTCAATGCAGCCGACCATAAAGCAGGTAAATATGACCATCACTCACGCAGACAATATTATCCATAATCCATCTGCTTACATTAACACACTTGAAAATGAGCATAAACCCCTGATCATTTGTGTATTTACAAGGGCTCCCGTCAGCTCATTATAAAGAAGTGGCGTGTGTGCATGCAACTGAAATGTACAAAACATTATAAACACTGTAAAATAATAAAACCATAATTTTTACGAAAAATAAAAAAATTAAAAACGGCAGCTGTGCACTGTAAAAATGAATATGCTTTATCTGATCAATAAAATTGTGGCAACAGATTACAAGCAATATTATTTATTAAATTGAACAAGTTAGAATTGAGTAATAGTTAATCAAATTAATATTCTAATTAATTCTAATTTGTACAATTTAATTAATAATATTGCTTGTAATATGTTGCCACAATTTTATTGATTAGATAAAGCATATTATTTTTTTCAGAGTGGTTGCCAGAACTTTACCATCAAAAATACGGTAGCAACGTTATTGGTTTTACACACTTAACTTAAAATTTACAGTAATTAACTGTATTTCATTATCTGATATAATGTTAATTTTCCAACCTAACTATGAGGAACCATAGTTACTTCAACAAAAAGTAATAAAATGCAAAGTGTCACATTGTCGAATTGTGGGAATGTCAATTTATGGTTTTTCACTGTAAATTACAAAAGGAGTTCATTTTCACTTTCAAAAACTGTAAATTTAACGGTATTTTACAGTAAAATTACATTAGATGTACCATAACATTAGAGTTCTTTACCGTACACTGTAAAAAAAAAATCCTGTAAAAAAACGGTAAACTACTGGCAGCTGTGGTTGCCAGCATCATACCGTAAAAATTTGGTGCGTTACCGTTTTTTTAAAATTAACAGCTAAATACTGTTTTGGTAGCTACAGCTAAATGCTGTTAATTTACAGTTATACGGTATACTGTAATTTAACAGCTGTAGCTGACAAAATGGTATTTAGCTGTTAATTTTAAAAACGGTAACGCACCATATTTTTACGGTATGATGCTGGCAACCACAGCTGCCAGTAGTTTACCGTTTTTTCACAGGATTATTTTTTACAGTGTAAATTTTTTTTTACATTTTTTAAAAGGATAGTGTTTCCTACATTTTAAAATATATAAATAATTTGTATTATATTAATTTAATAGAATACAAATTATTTATATTTAAAAATGTAGAAAATAATTGCGATTTTAACAGTAAAAGACTGTAAAAAAAGTAAAAATATGAAAATAAAAAAATAACAGAGATTCCGTACTATATATATATAGTATGGAAACTCTGTTATTTTATTTTTTATTTTTTATATATATATAGAACGGAAACTCTGTTATTTTTTACTTTTTTAACAGTCTTTTACTGTTAAAATCGCAATTATTTTCTACATTTTTAAATATAAATAATTCGTATTCTATTAAATTAATATAATAAAAATTACTTATATATTTTAAAATGTAGAAAATACTAACCTTTTAAAAAGGATCTCCTAGTTAATTGTCAGGGCTCAATCTGTCGAGGCTTGTTTCCTGCAACCCTAACTGTGTTTTAGTCTCCCTAATACAGTTCACCAAACCTTTTTAGTGTGATGTACCGATTTTGTTAGTTCAACACCCTTAGGATTCTCCGAGCTTTTGTTTCGACTTCCCTTGGGGTGGTTCAAACCTTAATTGAGGTGGAGAGACCCCTACAAACTCCCCTGTCTCATTTGCACCATTTCCCCATGCAGCAAACCCTGCAGATGTCGGCAGTATAATAAGGTGACCCTCATTCTACATTACGTGTCAGTCACGGAGGATCGCCCTTAGGCTGAGTCCCGGAGCTCCCGATTTCAGTCGGGTCTGCATCAGAACGATACGCAGAGTTATTGTGCACTTAATGCCGTGCCGGAGGCCCACGTGCCGCATTTATTATGGCTGAGAATCCAGCAGGCCTTACACAGAAGATGGCAATCAAATAATGAAGGCGTTTGCACCCACACCTTCGTCGTGATTCCTCGTGTGACGCCTCCCCGAAAGGTACAAGCATCTCTGTGACACAGACGGGGAGGTTGACACAGGTTTCATTCTCCCACGTGGAGCAGCTGGACAGCTTTGTGCGAGATAACGGATTTTAATAACCAAACAGAGAACGGGAGAACTTCTTTTCGCAGGAAGTAGAGGCATTTTAATAGACAAATGTGGCAGTTTTGACTGTCAAAATGGATTCGCATTGCTCTCCGCTTTGGGGGACTGATGTGTCAAAAGTCGCTCTCCTGAATAAATCCCAAGGCAGACATAAGACCTCGTGTGAAGGGTAACGTATCAATTTGAGGTCCGGGTGAGGAGGGATTTATAGAACGGGACTCTCCACTGGCCTTTCAATCTCTATAATATTTGACAGGTAATAAGTGCAAGTAATTTTTCACTGTCGGCTTTTATTGTTTTATTATTAATATATCATATTTTAATGGCCAAATACACTTTATGAATTCAAGGTTGTATATTTTACAACCGATACAACATATGTAACCAATGTAAATGGATCAGGAGCAATAGTAATTGTTGCTTTTGAATTTCCCCTTTACACTCCAAAAAAAGAAATATATATATATATATATATATATATATATATATATATATATATATATATATATTGCATTTATATATATAAATAAATAAATAAATATATATATATATGAAGAGTTCAGATGCAAAAGCCTCTAAGTGCCATTTGAAATTTTCTTCTAAAATGATCATTTTTATCAAACTTATATATTCAAGTTCAGTAATTTCACTTAAATGACAATTAATAGGTAATCTTCATTGCAATTTAAGTGAAATTACTGAACTTAAATATACAAGCTTGATAAAAATGATCATTCTAGAAGAAAATTTCAAATGGCACTTAGAGGCTTTTGCATCTGAACTCTTCATACATATATATATATATATATATATATATATAAATCATGATTTTGAGGTCTGTGTGGAGTTAATCGCGATTAATCGCATCCAAAATAAAAGTGTGTTTACATAATATATGTGGGTGCACTGTGTATAATTATTTTGTGTGTGTATATATATATATATATATATATAAATACACACACATGCATGTATATTTCAGAAAAAAAAATATTATTTATATATAAAATATTTATATAATATAAATTATATATAAGTCTATATATACAATTTATATTAATATATAATTTATATATTTATATTTAGGTATAATATAAATTATATATAAATCTATATACAATATATACAAGAAAATATTTCTTAAACTTATACAAGCATGTGTGTATTTATATATATAAAATAATTATACACAGTGCACCCACATATATTATGCAAACACAAACTTTTATATGGATGTGATTAATCGCAATTAATCGTTTGACAGCCCTAATATATATATATATATATATGTGTGTGTGTGTGTGTGTGTATACAGTATGTACTTGTATGTATATATACTATATTTTATAACTAAAAATACTTTTTTTAAAGAATATTTCTTGAATTCGGTTTATTTTTCTTACAAAATTAGTAAATACATATGTATTTTTTCCATGTTTGAAGTGTAAACCTTACTAAACACAGTTCTACACCACTGTTTTTTCACTCAATGAGAGATGGAGGCTGATAAATATTTGAAAAGAAAACCAAGTTTATAGTGCATCAGCTCTAGAAAACTCGAATACCTATCTAAATGCATCAGCATGACACAACAGAGTACAAGAGCTTGCAAGGAAAAAAAAAATCAAACAATAACACACACACACACACAAACAAAAATGTGTGTTCCCACATGTGCGTTCAGCTGGATCGAAGCGTAAATGACAGCAACCAAATTCATTGCACATTTCTGAGCATCCCAAATATGTCCTCATTTTTAATGCATCATGATCATGTAGGCTCAGATTACAGATTTATTCAAACAGTATTCCTGTGCACAGACCGGCTTTTACTTCACAACCTGCCTTTCCCCAACCACTTCAAAAGAAAGATGACGGATTGTTTCATTTTTTTTTTACTCTTCATCTCACCCTCCTTTTAGCCATTTTTTTTCTTAATTTCCCAACACATCAAATGCAAACTAGGGGCCACCAATTAAGTTGGAGCTTGTAGTAGACTAATTAGAGTGCAAAAATAATCCTCCCGTTTCCTGTCTCTGTGGAGTCTGCTGTTGATATACATGCCTCCCACCCAAACAGAATTAATAATCGCTATAGAAGCCCGCGTGTGGCACAGCGCTCTTAGGCTAATATAAGGGATTTCAGCAGGAACTCATTTCACACGAGTTAAAGGGACTGCAATGTATAGCTGGGCCTTAGGGGACAACAGGGATAAGTGTAACGTTTAATAAAACGCAACAGAAAATATTTTTGAGAAACGCTGCAGGGTTTCTTTTAATGATTAAATATGTATAAAATATCTTTATTTGTGTCCCACAGAGGAAATAAAGTCATAGCTTGGAACAACTTTATAAAGATGATGGAATGTAAAGTTTGGGGAAATTTTATTATATTTTTATATAATTAATTTTATATAAAAAAAATATTTTATTACTTTATTAAATTTTATTAATTATATTAATTAATTATTTATTATATAATAATTAATTTTATTTATTATAAATTTTGTTATCGTTATCGGTCCAATAATAAAATTTGGCTGATTTATTAAAGCTGATAAATAATGAATTGTTTCCTTCAAGACCTGACACTTGAGATGCACACTGTTCAACATGATTGATCTTAATTGCATGAAATATGATTGGAATCAAAAAGGAAAATATAGTTAAGTGCAAAATGTGCTGTCATATCGGCGACATGAACTTTATAATGAGAACATTATAATTGTGTTAGGGGATGGATTTTAATTGTGAGACTTTTGTTTTTGCAATCAGGCTTTCAAAAATTATATAAAAATTGGATTTTCGATTTATCGGCCGATATATCGGTTATCGGCTTTCAAATATAAAGAATTATCGGTTATCGGTATCGGCCAAAATGTTCATATCGGTGCATCCCTATAAAATATATTTATTTGTGTCCCACACAAGAAATAAAGTCATAGCTTGGAACAACTTTATAAAGATGATGCATTTCCCATCAATCCTTGTTTACCTCGTCGTGTTTCTATTTAGTCTCGAGTCACTATCAAAGTCTGTCCTTCAAAATCTCAAGTTATGTCAAGAGCTATTCACATTACAGAACTTTTTCATCACAGTATTATTATTTTCATCACATACCGCTGGTATGAATGTTACACTGATTTGTGCGCTCGTATCGGACTTGATCGAGTTATGCATTTATTTGACTCAAGAAATGACTGCTAATATGTCAAAGACGTCTGATGCAAAACAAATAAGCCCCAAAAAAGTGTTTTCTCACGTCTATTTGGTAAAACAAACAGTTCAGAATGACGAAAGGTGTACTGTCAAGAAAAGTTATAAGTGTATTCTGTAGCCCTCAAACCATATTCACTATAACCCTTAATCCTGTAATTGTGGACAAATGTGGCCACAGAGGACTCAGGTGTAATCCTAATTTTTATTTATTTTAAATGGATAAAGTTTTGTCTATCCATTTACTGTGTTTATTTTTATTTTGGAGGTATTTTTGAATTTATTTACTTAAAAAAGCACCATATTTTCTATGTAAATTATGCTTATTTTTATGTTTTTTTTAACTACATTAAAATATCATTCCAATAAGTTCTTCAAGCTAAAACCTAAAGATGAAGTGACTTTGCTGTCTTATTTTGGCTTATTTTAGAATGCTCTAAATTACAGTTTTTCCCATTCACTTCTATGGGTGCCCATTTTTGACCCAAATACAAGATTAAGGAGTTTTTTTCACCCACTTAACATTGTAGAATTGGGTAAAAAAAAAAAAATTGTGCGTGTTCAGGAGGCAAACTTAGGAAAAGTAGCCAAGTCTTGTACCGCTCAGATCAAGGGAAGTATTTTTAAAAAATAAATCAAAACTATTTTGCCTACATTTGTCCAGACCACAGTTTTAGGTTTAATCCTATTCTCAGAGTAGACTTTCTATGCACAAATGTTGCAAACACATGATGGTTTTGTCATATTTATATATACTTCACATCCAAACCAGTGAGAAAAGCATCTAATTTCCTTTTCTCTGACAATTAATTCTGTTCAAATAGATAGAGGGATATTTCCATCCCCTGACCAGACCGTCTGTCAACCTGGCCTCAGGTGTCTCTGCAGACAAACTATTCAATGGCACATTTGGCCCCAAGTACACATTTAAGATCTGGCAACCAGTAGCACCTTTTTAAGTTTGAGAAACATCGAAATATAATACTTTATAAGGTGCTTGAGGAGATGTGTGGGTGAATGGCACTAAACCAAAAAATCATAGACACCAAAGTATTCCTAAACCAGATCATCGAGATGCAGCAACAACTCCCTGAAGACAAAGATTCAGCCACACAACACATCTTTCTGTTTCACAAACCAGATAATACAGCCTGCCATTGTGGATGGGCAATACGCCACGCCGTGTTTGGCATTTGTGAGAGTGTGACTGAGATGTTTTGGCAGAGCAACAACACTGGTTTCAGCCGACGTGAAGCCAGAGTAATGAGCAACCTTAGCAGGCACCACATCACCTGCGTCCACAATATCACCGCATATAGCTCAAATGAGGGTTCTTGCACATCTTTAAGTCTCTTCTAACCCAATAAAGCAAATTTTGGCGTTTAGGACATCATCATGGAGTCAAACAACAGCTACAGAACACTGAGAGGTGGATGGTCTCATAACAAATCGCATTGAACTTTAGTTTTAAATCAAATACATTAAATTCCATGTTGCATCAGAGAAAGATATCCCAAAATACCACATTGCAAATTTACCGAAGTGAAAGTACAAAAAGTGCAGTCAAAAGCCCGGAGAACACCAAGTCCTACCTCTTTATCAGATGCCAAAAATCACAGCCTCGATAAAGTCAGAAAACCATGGAGTTGATCGGCTGCCAACGTTTCTTCTATTGGAGTGGACCATCTACCATGGGGCTGGCGAGATCAGCGGCTCTCTGGCGAGTAGGTGGAAACAGTGAGAAAAGTCCAGTAGTCCTCGATGTGTGCACGGCGTCAGAACAGAGCATCCTTCAGTGGGTGAGAAATCCAGAGGGAACGTGCTTGTAATCCCCAGACTGGAAGCATGCGCTGAAGATAAACAGGGGAGAGTTGCCTCAACATTGTTCTTTTTCCACTGGCAGCAACATCTCTCTTCTCCCACATCCTTCTGAAGCTATTTATTTATGTGGGACCGGAGTGGAGGGAGCGTGTGTGAGAGAGAGAGAGAGAGTGTGCACTGTCAGTGACTACATTAGCAGCTCTGAGTAGGTGGAGTTTTCTTTGCAGCAGAGGGGATCATGATTCGAAATCCAAAGGAGGGAGAGAGAGAGACGGACAGATAGAGAGAGAGAGAACGCGGTATGAATAGGTTAAGAAGCAGAGGAAGGGATAAAGTAGCACTGAGGTTCAAAGAAAGGAGGGATGGAAATGCGGCAGGGGCTCATAACCTAGTCGGCTAGTCAATTAGTTCTGCCGCTAGTCAACATGTCAAGGAGATATCCGCTAGCAATACCGTTTAACTCAACGGCAGCCGCTCGGCTGACGCAGGAACGCATGGAAAAGTGCCGTCATTATTTGTAGCGTAGAAACATTTGAGCCAATCACCTCAGCTGAAAAAGCCATGCAAACAAAAAAATAGAAGACAACAAGAATGTATCCAGTTTCAAACCCTTCACTAGCAACTACACTCTTAGAAGAAAAGGTTCTATATAGAACCTTAAAAGGTTCTAAAGCGCTACGTACAAAATTCAAGATATGGTGGTTAAAAAAATTTAATTAATCAATATCACACATTTTATCCTCCAAAAATCTGCATGATTAAAATGGGATATTAAGTTACTACAACAGTTTAATAAACAATCATTTAATAACAACTACAAAATGTTGCAGAATAATGTAATATATGAATGAATAATAGCCTTAAAAGTGCCAAAAGTGTTCTTTCTTGTCATTATTGAACCTTTTTTAGCATATAATGTCCTTTGGTGTGGAGTAAAGAACCCTATGCATATATATATAGAACGCAGGAACGGACACGTTCCTGGATTGCTCGCCATTTTTGAAAGTTGTGTACGGAAAAGCTTCTGTGCTCCTATTGGTCAACCTCATACATGTGACGGAACCGTCGTGGACGACCGTTAGAAAAATTAAACATGCTAATCTTTTTGTCGTGAAGCATCGCAGACGCGACGTAGGTTGTCGCCAACTATTACACACTATACGAGATGATGCGATCGAATCTTGCGTCCCGACGGCCGTTTGTTGTTTACGAATCCGTTCCGAATTACGAATACGTCAAAAGGATTGTGCCAAATCGGGCTAAAATAGTGTAATCTGAACCAGGTTACACTTTAAACAGTAATACTTCATTATTTCACCATAAAATCAATATTTATGTTTAATATTTATGTAATATTTACGTTTGTTTTGCCACTGTATGGATTTGTGTTATCCAATGCCTCTTAATTGTATGTATTTTATGTTATATTTGATCATTAATGTGTTTGATGGTGGTGGTGGTTGCAGTTTTAAAGTATTGTGATGGATAATAAGGCATGACTTTTAAATCATTATAAAAATGTACAGTACATGTTGCCATAATGAGGGCAATCAGTGTTGGTGTTTCCTGTGGGCAGGGGCATCGCTGTTGCCTAGCAGCCAAATCTGACCCTGGCAACAAAAGAAACACCAAAGCAAGACCCGTGAATCAATCTGTCTCTAAGAGGTAAGTATATGTCACTCTTTCTCTCTCTCTTGCGCACACACAGTGTAATTCACATGGAGCTGGTGCCAGACACACACACACACACACACACCCCGGTGGGTTGCCCTGCTGATGGGGTCATGTGGTTCTCTTCACAGCAGACAGACAGGTGGACTGGCTCTGAGGTACTTACTAAAACAGGACATTACTGTTGAAGTTCTCACTCAGGCTATGGAACAGCCAACTGATGCAACTACAACAAAATATCTTAAAGCCCCTCTATCGCCAATAATTGTATCCCCGATCATCAAAATTATACATTTAAACAAAAATACATTCTTATGAAAAGTCTTCATGCCTTATAGAGCTCAAATGTAACTCTAAACCTTGCTTCATTTAGTATATGCAGATTCATTAATATGCTAATTAGCTATGGGTAGGGTTGGGTATCGTTTGAATTTGAACGATTCTGATTTCGATTCCTTTTTTCAAATCCGGTTCCTAACGATTCTCAATTCCGATTCTTTTAAGAGGCAGGGTCAAAAAAGTTTAGCTAACCAACGGTCTTTCTGAAGGAAATACTCCTTTTGTCACAAATTTTGCATTTTGCCGAGATTTTTGTTATTTTTAGAAAAGTGAAGCCACACTTTGGACCGCCGACGTAAGCTACTCACGTTCGACTCGCGCGGTTATGCTAACACTTCCGGTAGACGCTTCTTTGTTGGTGTTGTTCGGCGGTTTCTTCTTTCGCTCGGCGGACTGTGAATATCGAAACTAGGAATCGAAATTTTAAACTTTTGAACGATTCCGGGAAAAACGAAAAGTTAGTCCCGGTTCCAATCGATACTCGAGGTTAGAATTCGGTCACAATTCTGCACAATTCCATTTTGAGCACGCAAAAGGGCAATTCGCACGCGCGTTTTGCAGATAAACATTCGTCTCGCAGATAAGAAAATATTTAGAGCGAACGAAAATCAACTTTGCATTTAAAATAAGTATTTGTATGTGCGTAGACCTTCGCATGTGCAAACTTCCGCTTTCCAGCCATAAGCGCTCTCGAAGCGCAGACGGCTCGCGCGCTCAACACAACCCAGCGTTACAATATGCCATAATTCCAGCCAATCAGAGATGAGGCTGCTAAATTCTGATTGGCTGGATGGAAAACCAATCACAAGACTCCCTGCATCACCGACCGTGAACGAGGAAAAACACACGTATTCTTCGAGAGCGCTTATGGCTGGTATGAGAGGAGCGAGAAAGTGAAACTTTGCACATGCGAAAGAGAACGTCTGTTTCAAAAACTTATTTTTAGTGCCGGGCAATGATTAATCGCGATTAATCGCACCCAAAATAAAAGTTTGTGTTTGCATAATACATGTGTGTGTACTCCGTATAATTATTTTGTATATATAAAATACACACACATGCATGTACATATTTAAGAAATATATGCATGTATATATTGCATGTATAATTGTACAAAATGTAAATAATACATATTTCTTAAATATATACGTACATGCATGTGTGTGTATGTATATATACAAAGTAATTATACGCAGCACACATATGTATTATGTAAACACAAACTTTTATTTTGGATGCGATTATTCGTTGCCCGGCACATTTTAAATGCAAAGTAGATTTTCGTTTATATTTTAAATAAATATTAAAATATTTAAATAACGTAAATATTTTCTTACCTGTGAGACGAGCATTTCTCCGTAAAACTCGTGCGATATGCCCTTTTGCGCATTCAAAATGTGATCAAGTTATTGTAGTAAGCTCTTTACGACGTCGAATGCATAACGGTGATTAATACGATTAGCCTTTTGCTTGACTACATTATCAAACATTTAACAACATTTTATCATTTTATGTTTTAAAAAACAATATTTTATTGGATTATATTTTAAAAATGTATTAGTTTGCTTCTGAAATGTTTCTTGTTTTATGTTTACATACATTTTTTTGAAGACAAAAATCCTGAGAACTAAGGATTCTCTTCAGTGAATAACCTCAAGAAATCAACATGCATTCACACAATATCTTCCACTTTGTAAACATCACCACCACGAGAAGACTTGGACGGCTCTCTGCCGCAGGATGCAAGGTGCAGATGTTCTGTTTTAATTGAGAATTCTTAGCAAAGAGGCGATACGTCATGCCTGTAGAGTGAGCTACCTAAACGTCTCATCCAACTCAATTAAATTTCACCCGTAATTCTTGGCTCCAGCCCACCCTCAGGCCTTGCCACTGAAGCACAGCACAATAAATCACCTCAGCCTTGTTGCATCTCCTGAAATCGAACGGAGACAAAGAACCTTCATTTATTACAGAGTTTGAGTTTGAGGCAGGTGTGGCCACCGCCTCCATTTCCTCACTTTACTTCAAGTCCAGGTGTGGGAGTTTTATTTATTGATACAAACTATGGCATATCGGAATGAAATGATGAAACTCTATGCCACTCTATGCAATAGATATTGAGAGCCAGATTGACTGCACATTCAAACTAAATAATTCTTCAGACACCGAAACTCCTTGTGTTAATGTTTTACTCCTCAATCGGTTTCTGCTTATTATAGAATTATGAGGTCAGTTTTCAAAAGTTGTGAAATTAACAGGCTCATAATAGGCTTAATTTGAAGTGCTGGATACATATGAATGCTCAAACCGTTAAATTAGACAATAAATTCCCAGTCGAAGACTCTCTATTAGTCATAATGGGCTACAAGACACCTTTTAAGGATTTAAAGTGGCATAAAGATGATGCAATACACGAGTGGCAGTGTTACAGTGATTACACCACAGGTATGAAGTGTTTCTTAAATATTATGGAGGACTAGGTATGTCACTTAAAGTACGTTTACACTTCGATGCTTAAAACGATATTTTTCACTCATTTTTCACACAGAGCCGCGAAAACAACTTAAAACCCCGTGTTCTGCCGCATTATAGACTGAACACGTAAAACACGCGCTTCGAAACCGTTTTCAAAACTTTTGACTTGTAGTGTAAACGTAATTGAGTGAAGGAGTCGATTATAAATTATTAAATTAAATATTTTAATTATATTTTTATTTTAATACATTTATTAAAATATTATTTTAATATTTTATTAAAATATAAATATTATATTAATTATTTTAATATATTTATATTTATGTTATTTAAATATTATTAAATAAAAAAATCATGTTAAAAAAGAAAAACTTCATGCAAAAATCATAAGCAATTAACAAACTATTAATAATGAATTGAATTAAGAATTTTGCAAGTGCCTTAAAATTCTGTCAAAGGTTTATTGGCTGTGTCCCGACTGTCCTGTGACCTTTTTTCTTTTTTACTCGACTGGATAATGAATAAAGAAAAGCTTCTGGCAAAAGGAGAATGGAGAAAATCAATAGAGAAATACAATTTGTAAATGCTTTACAAAATTAAATTTTGCAATTAAAAATGATTCATCTGTTTATTTATTTTATTTTATTACATCTTGACATTTTATTTGGATTATGTATATTTATTTGTCAGTTTAAAAACAGATGAATTTACTTCAATATTGCAGCAAATATCCAATCAGAATTTATAGTATAAAAAATATCAACTATATATTCTGTAAAACACATTTGCAAAATGTCTTTATAGTTTTTAGCACAGCGCTTTGCATATTTTGTCTTTGTAAGCAATTTTAAGTTGGTATAGCCATTGCATATGTTATAAATGTTTATAATGTTTTACAATGTAAAGTTAGAAACTACATGTATCTCAGCCATGAAATAACTTATAACTTTGCTTAACTTTAGTAGGCTATTCTAAAGCTTCTCTAAAGCTGTGTGTGTGTGTATATATATATATATATATAGATATATATATATATAAGGTTTATGAATTCACTTGAGCTGAAAACCAATAACTGAATGACCATAACATGACAATCGCAGACGAAAGCAGAGGCAAAACAGGAAATAAGAAGAAAAAAAGAAAAGAAAAAACTCATTCCCGCTTTAGCTGCTTTTTTGGGGCAGAGATGAGTTTGTTATTGTGTATTTTCCTAATGCAGTTCTGGCAGATCCGTCCTAACAAAAGTCAGACACAGCATAAAGAACACCGTGTACTGTGATGTTGGGCTGGGGGATATGAATCTTATATCTAGATTTGAGTCATTTTATTTCACTACAACATTATTATATAACACAACACAAATGCATTTGCTTTGAATAAGGTTTTTAGGATATACAAATTTTTATACCATTAAAATTACAGAATTCTCTCATCACCAATTTCAATATCACAAAAAACCTAATACTAGCCCAATACTAAACTCTCAAGCTTATTGAAGAGAAGGCAAGCAAACAGTTAGTGATAAAATAAGAACAAATAAACTAATTACAAGCAATTGGCAACAGAACAAAGACAAAGTAAAATAGACCTATCAGAAAAAAACATCAAGCACTAAATAAATTTAAGGTGCGGAAATCATTTGGACTCTCGCGATTCAATTGCATTAAATTCTTGGGTCACGATTCTCTATAATTTTGATTCAATACATATATATATATATATATATATAAAACGCAAAAGCCCATTCCCTGATATTTTGGGCAATCTGGAAACACATTTTCGGGCAGACTTATCACGGAGACTCACTAGTAGCCTAGAACTTGTTGTTTAACGACTGCGCTCTGTAAGCGGTAGGCGTGGCCTCCTAGGGCAGCGAAGCAAGTGCATTCTGGGAGTTGTTGTCTTTCATCCACCTAAGCCAAAAATACATTTTCTGCCTTTTCTCAGCCTTGAAAGCTCCAATTTCAAATTTCTTCTACATAAATGACCCATTTTAAATACACATTCATCTTTCCAGAGGTGAAGTATCCCTTTAATTTGACCATTTACATGAATGATTAACTGTAAAACAAAACAATGTTGTCTACACTCTCAGAAAAAAAGGTTAAAAAAAAGCTATCACTGGGGCTGTTCCTTTTTTCAAAAGGTTTGCTTTTGGACCCAAAGGCTACATATTGGCACCTAAAATGGACATATTAGCACCTAAAATGTACATATTAGTACCTAAAATGGACATATTACCACCTAAAAGGGACATATTAGCTCATGAAATTAACATATTAGCACCTAAAATGTACATATTAACACTTAAAATGGACAAATTAGTACCTAAAATGTACATATTACCACTTAAAATGGAATTATTAGCTCATGAAATTGACATATCCTGAAATGGACATATTAGCACCTAAAATGTGCATATTAACACTTAAAATGTACATATTAGCACCCAAAATGTGCATATTAACACTTAAAATATACATATTAGGACCCAAAATGTGCATATTAACACTTAAAATATACATATTAGGACCCAAAATGTGCATATTAACACTTAAAATGTACTTATTAGCTCATGAAATGGACAAAAGTTTACCTTTTGAAAAGGTACAGCCCCAGTGATAACTTTTGTACCTATTTTTCTGAGAGTGTATATAAATCAAGCTATTCTGCTAAACCTAAACTTATCCTTTTGAGTTTCACAGAAGACAGACACTTGTGTGTTTGCGGTGCGCTGGAATGAGTGTTTGCTGATGGTGTGAGGCGAGCTCAGGGCCGTAAGTGTTGGAGGATCAGGTGTTGATAGCTCTGAGATCAGGAGGCACCGGTGAGTCAGAGCGGTGGTCAGAAGTAATTAAAAACAGGACTGGTCTGAAGTGGCCAGTAAAGGGACCTTTGGGGAAAAAACTGACTGAATAAAAAATAACTTGATCTTAAACTAATTCAACGTGCGAGCATCCACAAAACCACAAAAAAGCTAAGATATAAATACTCCATAATAATTATTGTGGTTGAAAATGGGGTAGGACTTTTATTTTATTTTTTTCTCGTCCATAGATATGACTACACTGTAAAAAAAAATATTATTAACATTATTTCTTTTGTCAAATCAACTTAAATAATTTATGTAGTTCAGATGACATAATATTTTAAGTTTCTGATGATTAAATCAATCACCTTCATTGGATTAACTCAATTTTTCCACTTCAATGAACTTAAATTTTTAAGGCAGCCAGGTTACTTCATTTTTAAGTTAACCCAACTATATTTTTTCTCATCTAAGCACTTTTACTGAAAGAGATTATTATTAATCTTGACTTGAATCTGAAAATCAATGTTTGTAAAATGTATTCCATATTTGTATGTATTTGTTAGCAGTAAATTACTCATTTACATTTGTAGCATAAAAATATTATTTTTGTTTTTAAGTGAAAAGTAGACCCTAAGGGCTTAGGGGTAAATTACCCCGAATTAAGTCAAAGGCCTCCAGTTGAATGTTATTGTTGGTGTCTTCCTGATTTCATTATGATAATTATTATAATATTATGATATTATAATAATTCCATTATTCAGATGTAGGCAATGCGAGTGTGTATGTTTACTTACATTTACATTTAGTCATTTAGCAGAGGCTTTTATCCAAAGTGACTTGAGGAACTCTATTTATGCTCATACTCTTCGGTCTTAAGGTTTTTCATTTACTGCAAGGAGAAAGTTATATATGAATTTTGCCCAGATATAATGTTTTTTTTAAATCAAAGAGAAGATGGTGGCCTATCAGAGACCTCATTCTTAAATGATCGTGTATCTCGGTGCAGTAATTCATTGAGATAGTCCTCTAACCCCAGTAATATGTTATTGAAATAAAAATGTTGCACCTTAAAATGCCAACAAAAAAAACATAAAGAGGTCATATACTTTTAGTTTGAAATAATTGGTGATGTTTAATAAAATAAAAATGTGGGCATGTTGTGGTTCTGTCCTCAAAGGCATAATGTCAACTATTCACTGACAAAACGAATTATGAAAAGTCCTCTATGAAATGCAGTGAAGGGAGCAAAGCCTTAACAAATAAATGTTAGTAATCTCAGTGGGATTGATTCAATGCATTGAAGAACAGTCCTATAAATATAACCACAATAAAATATGCTTTAGTATTTTTCTGTGCCTTAATAGAAAAAAGTGTTGGAGTGTTTTTCCACATTATTAACCATGTTGTTCATCAATGCATCATCAGTTTATTTAATTTATCACAGTGAATAAACTCATTCTTTCAGCTGGACATGTTCAGAATCGTAACTATTTTTGTTACGGTCTAAGAACACACTATGTATTTTGAAGTAAGTCTATAACTTCAGTTGTTCATATTGTAAGTATTGGTAACAGCATGACTCTTGGTTTTAGGCAATGCTCTTTTAGCTAAGACTACAAATAAAGGTAAAATAAAAGAATATAGAAAAAAGCCAACATTATTTTGGTCACCATTCAAAGAATGTTATCCAGGAGAGAAAAATCAAAGGGCTGCCTGAGTCTCTCCGTCTTCCCGCAGAAGAGTCTGGGCTGGCGGGTTCGTATGTATGGCTGGAGGGCTGGAGTATTGATTTCACACAGACAGTCCAGCACTCACTCAGCACTGATATAGTGTTAGATATACAGGTTATTACACTGATATAGTGTTAGATATAGAGGTTATTACACTGATATAGTGTTAGATATAGAGATTATTACACTGATATAGTGTTAGATATAGAGATTATTACACTGATATAGTGTTAGATATAGAGATTATTACACTGATATAGTATAGATATAGAGATTATTACACTGATATAGTGTTAGATATAAGATATTATATTCGGAGAGAACAAAGAATTTTATTTTTAATTTATTATAGGCTATGTAACTCGACACACTAGTGTCGTAAATTTACATTATTATTATTATTTTTTTAAATAGTTTTCACAATAAATATTATTCAGTTACAGGTTTGGAACAACATCAGAATGTATAAATGATAAGGGAATAATATTATTTTTGGGGTAAAATTTTTACATAATTTATTAAAATTTATTGTAAAATAATAAAAAAAAATATTATAAAATTTAAAAATATTTTTTATAAAATTTATTTTTATAAATACATTTTTTGGTCATTTTTATCTATTTATATATATATATATATATATATATATATATATATATATATATATATATATATATATATATATATATATATATATATATATATATATATATATTAAATACCAACAAACTTACATTCAGTCTGTCAAACAAGTTTAATATGAAAACAATGTGTTTTTGATAGGGCTGTCAAAACAATTAATCGCGATTAATCGCATCCAAAATAAAAGTTTGTGTTTACATAATATATGTGGGGGCACTGTGTATAATTATTTTAGATATATAAATATACACACATGCTTGTAGAGATCTTACACATTTCTTACACATGCTTGTGTAAGAAATATTTTCACTTACATTCTGTATATAGATTTATATCTAATTTATATTATATATAAATATAAATATTTTATATAGACCATTTCACAAGATGTAAACAACACTGGTCCAGAAGCACTTCCTGTTTCAGTTTGTAACTGTTTTCTTTATTTCACATGTAAAGAAAACATCTTAAAGATGCTTTTTTTAACTTTTTGATTTAATTTTAAATATTCTTTTGGTTGTATTTTATCCCAGCTTTTATGTAGTGTTAAAAAACTGAAACAGGAAGTGCTTCTGGACCAGTGTTGTTTACATCTTGTGAAATGGTCTATATAAATATTTTTTTCTAATACTATAAATATTTTTTACTCTAATACTAAATATTTTTTTCTAATACTTTTTATCTAAATACTATAAATATACATGCATGTGTGTTTATATATATATATATATATATATAAAATAATTATACACAGTGCACCCACATATATTATGTAAACACAAACTTTTATTTTGGATGCGATTAATCGCGATTAATCGTTTTGACAGCCCTAGTTTTTGACTGATGCAATAAAATTTTAATATGCAATTTAAGAATTTAAGTTAAGAAATATTTAAGTCCCAAAAAAATATGGATTTATAATATACTTTATGAGACCATGTCATTTATGTAAAATGCGGAAATAACAAAAATGCTCGTATGGGGAATGCTTATTTTTGTCGCGCATATGCAATTCTGAGTTGACATGTTTGTAATTACTTTAATTTCCAGCATGAAATCCACTGGAGTAAAAACCCTATTGAAATGGTAGTGAGGTGGAGACTGACCTCATACTCTGTAAACGTGCAGACACTCATAAACACACAGATCCTTACACAGGCCATTACCACCTAACCAACTTGTCTGAAGCAGCAAATAACATGTCAGAATTCCCTATGTGGCCACCATATTTACAGCATTACAGCCCGGCACACTCTAATGATGTGTTTTATCTCGCTGCTTTTATGGCTGACATCTCCCTGACACACACACACACACACCTGTCCGATGCTTCTCACACACCTCATCTGATCAGCAATAGTAGGGAGGGACTCTCTCGGGTTGACCTTTTGATGGAAGATGCTTGACCTTGGCTTTCCTTGTCACTCAGCCCCTAATTCTTCAGGAAAAAGCCTCCTATGTTTATTAGGATCTCATTTAGATGGAGCAGAAGATCTAATGCCGAGCCACACTCATCAGTCAGAGAGAGAGAGAGAGAGAGAGAGACAGGGCGAGTGGTGGGGGTTTTCAAAGCCATCTGTCTGACCTATAGCTTAGCGGCCGTTCTAGGGATGGGTCACAATGGTCAGATACACTCTAAAAAAAATGCTGGGTTGTTTTAACCCAATTTTGGGTCAAATATGGACAAACCCAGCCATTGCGTTACATTTTTAACCCAAAGTTTGAGTTTGTCCATATTTGACCCAAAGTTGGGTTAAAACAATAGCATTTTTTTGAGTGTAGTCCACTAGTCATCCAACAACTGACTAGTAAATTAGTGAAGTTGAATAGTTCTCTTGTGAAGGATCCCTTTTTCTAGACCAATGGTAAAAGAAAAAGTCTTAAGCTCACCGAGTCTCTGTTTATTTCATTAAAAAGTACAGTAAAAGCAGTAATATTGTAAATATTACAATTTAAAAGAGCTTTTTTAAAATGTAACTTATTCCTGGCTTTACTCCAGTTTCTGGTGTCACATGATTCAGAAATCATTATAACGTGCTGATTTGCTGCTCAAGATATATTTCATAATTCATTTTGATCAAGAGGATGGAAAGGCAGATAAAAAAAAAAATCTGAAAAAAGATCCGCACAAGAAAATTGGCCAAAAAGCTCAAAATGTTTTTGTGTTCAACCCTTCATCATGTTTCCAAGCATACATCTGCGGTAATTTACAAACTTATTACCGTAATCTGACTTTATCCCATACAAAAATATTTATATATAGTCTACATTTATATTATCCACACGGGACACGTCGTTCAGTTGAAGAAAGCAGTCCAAATCTATTAAAAAGAAAAAAAAAAACATGCAAAAGCTAATTTAAGAAGTGGTCTTAATAAGTTTGGTGTTTGAAAAAACAGCACAAACTGAAAAAAAGTACAATCTATATTATTATCTCTCTATTTGAAGAGGTTTGCTAAAAGATCCACAAAATGATTACATTTTCAGCTTTATAAAAAAAATAAATAAATAAATAAACAATCTGAAAGTTTTTTTTGGGGGGGGTATATTTTTATATAACAAATTAAACTGATTTTTTTATATGAATTTTTATTGCATGTATTTCTAAAGGCTTATTTGAAAGGAAGATGAGGCTGATGTGTACAGAAGTTCTATTGCCAATGCAAAGTTACATCTTTTAACTTTAGCGCCATTTGGCTATTTTGTATTTTTCAGCTATTTAGTAAACACCTGTCAAGGTCACCTGAAACCAGCCTAAGAATTCTAGTCAAGATCATTTATTCAACTTCTTTTTGAAGCAACCATGAGTCAGTATGAAAATATGTAGTTTGCAAATCCCAAGCAGTGACAGTGGAGGCACTTATATTATGAGCTTATATTATTACGTATGGTTTCATTGATGCATAACTTGCAGATTATGTCCTATTTGGACTCTGAAATAACATCTTAAGTGATTTTGTCTGATAAAATAAATGCTACACCCAAGTCAATGAGTGTATTTATAAAGATAACAACAAGAAATCGTATTACCAAAAGATGAAAGATGTAACATGTAATGCTTTGATATGGCCTTAAGCCATTTTAGCCTTATTAATTGTTTCTCCTCTCAGGGCTGATTTGCTTGCATAATAAAACTTTCCACCAAGCTAAAAAAAAAAAGAATAACCAACTATTTTAAATAACTAACTTTTTTAATGTGACCAACTCTGAGCATAAGCTCACATACAACCCACAGTTACCTAAATCCAGTGGACCAACCATTTGCCATCGAAAAAAATCACAGTCAAAAGGCCTTTTGTTTTAAAAAATTGCTTTCAAACACTGCCCACGCAAGCCCATAAAGCTTATAAATGGAACAGACATGTGAAGTTCCCTACCGTTCGATGTGTTGCGTATTAAATCCTTGACTGAGTTTACTGGCCGACTGTCTATTTTTAGCGTTTCCTTCCTAAACCGTATATGGTGGTCCCCACCTCCGCATGCTAATTTACCAGGCATAACAAAAAGTTCAACTGGACCCAGCTGTCTGAAGTCATCATATGCTTGAGTGTACAGCCAGGCTTCCTGACTGGGCCAGTAGGCTATTTAAGGGAGCTTATTATGAAACACGGCTTCTTGAGCCAATACAGATGCTTCCTACTCTGCCACTGAATGCTGTAATATAAATACTAGAGTTCTGTATAAATGCCAAACAGCACTAGATTGATAGTACTTACTAATGCTATTTTTTTAGTAACTTTAATAATGTGGAAATTCAACAAAATCCTGAATTATTACAACCAAACGCAATCTCATCCTCTCATGGCGTCATATGTGGCACTTTAGCGTCAATATAACACACACAGAGCTTTGTTCGGTTATGGGTAGGTTTAGATCTGGAACAGGGTTAGACCACTAGGAGGCGCTTTCTGCCCCATATATATCTGCGTCTCATATTGAAAGGGTATGGAAGCTTGTTTCCGCCATAGAATGAAAAATATAAAAGGTAATTGCGACTTTTTATCTCACAATTCTGACTTTTTTTTCCCTCACAATTGCGAGTTTACTTCTCGCAAAAATGCAATTAAAAGAAATACAGTTGAAAGTGAAAGTTGAAGTTGGGTTAAAATTTTAAATGACATTTTTAACCCAACATTTGGGTTTGTCCATATTTGACCCAAATTGGGTTGAAACAACCCAGCGATGTTGGGTTTAAAAAAAAATGTAATTTAAAATTGTAACCCAACTTCAACTTTCACTTTCAACTGTATTTTTTGTAATTGCATTTTTAACCCAACATTTGGGTTTGTCCATATTTGACCCAAATTGGGTTGAAACAACCCAGCGACGTTGGGTTTAAAAAAAATGTAATTTAAAATTGTAACCCAACTTCAACTTTCACTTTCAACTGTATTTTTTGTAATTGCATTTTTAACCCAACATTTGGGTTTGTCCACATTTGACCCAAATTTGGGTTGAAACAACCCAGCAATGTTGGGTTGAAAAAAATGTAGTTTAAAATTTTAACCCAACTTCAACTTTCACTTTCAACTTTTTTTAATTACATTTTTAACCCAACATTTGTTGATTGTTATTTGTTGAATTTTTTTAATTAATTATTTTTTAAAATATTACAGCAATGTTGGTTTAAAAAAAATGTAATTTAAAATTAACCCAACTTCAACTTTCACTTTCAACTGTAATTTTCTTTTAATTACATTTTTAACCCAACATTTGGGTTTGTCCATATTGGACCCAAATTTGGGTTGAAACAACCCAGCACTCTCCTGTTCGGACTCGTTCGTCAAAATGAACGGATCTTTTTCCGAGTCATTTGGTTCATTCAACGAACGAACCGAACGAATTGACTCGGAAAAAGATTTGTTCATTTTGACGAACGTGAAGAGTCACGAACGCACATCACAGAACAGAGCAAGGCGAGCATTTGAGCTTATAACACTCTAAAAAATGCTGGGTTGTTTTAACCCAATTTTGGGTCAAATATGGACAAACCTGAAATGTTGGGTTAAAAATGTAATGTAAAAATTTAACCCAACGGCTGGGTTAGTCCATATTTGACCCAAAGTTGGGTTAAAACAACCCAGCATTTTTTAGAGTGAAAACTTAAACTTTGTTATTTATTTATTAAATGAGTGATCGTTTCGCTTGATAAGACCCTTATTCATCGTCAAGAATCGTTTAAAGCCCTTTGAACAGTTTGCACTGAAACTCTCATTTGGACCTTGAACCGTTTGGTCCCCATTGAAGTCCATTATATGGAGAAAATCCTGGAATGTTTTCATCAAAAACCTTAATTTCTTTTCGACTGAAGAAAGAAAGACATGGACATCTTGGATGACACGGGGGTGAGTAAATTATCAGCAAAAGTTTTTTGAAAAGTGAACTACTCCTTTAAGTAACTTGTCAACTATTAGTCATGACATTTAGTAACAAAGTTACTTATAGTTGTATGTATAAAGTGGACTATCGGGAAAAGAAGTGTATCCTGCCATTTCCTATCAAAAATGATTAAAAACGTAATTTCCACCACCATGATTTGCATTACAAGCGACAGTTTTCAAAAACCCCTTTGCATTTCTAAGCAAGAAAAAACACCCCTAATTTCTATAAATCCTAACTAAACGCTCCGAGACTGCAGAGCTTCACACATGAATGTGTCATTCAGAATGTTCTGAATCCATTTCATTTCTTGGCCTGCAGTATTGTTTCGTCTGTATCTGTCACGCTGGTGGGAGCCGTGCCTCTCCTATTAATTGTCAGCGAGGGCTGGAGGGCCAGTGCAGGCAGCGTCTGGTTCATTGAATTATAGACACCAGCCTTCATTCTTATGCCTGGAGGTGCTCGGTTGTAATGTCAAGATGAGGGCCAGCGTTTCTGTTCTGCCGGTGTCAAGAGTAACATGACACTGTTCTATTGATTTGGCTCGGTGTAAATACTTGGGAGGTGTCCAACATCATGAAGAGACGTGCAAATAATACTGTCAACTTTTCTTTTGTCTTTCATTCCAACAAATTCTCCTCAATGAGAATGTCATAGATTTAGATTTGTCCCCACTTCACCACAGGGACATTAAAGCATCCAAAATTAAAGGAAGACTCTGTTGCTTTCTTCAAAAACATGTCATTTCAGTTTGTAATTCTGTTTTTAAAATGTACAATGCACAATATTTAAAAAAAATCCCTTTGAGTCACAAATACTACTAATAATAAATATGAATTACCTGTCCTGTTTTATGTAAAAATCTGAGGTTTTTTTTGTTCCAATTTTATTTTATTTTTATTTATTTATTTTATTATTATTATTATTTGGGTGTGGTCAATGTTTTGTTATATTTGTATTATATGAAAATTCAATAAAAAAAATATGAATTACCTGAGGGAATAAAAAACAATTTGGATTCAATTTAAAGCACCGTTTCCATCTCAAAAGTACTTCTTGGGAAAATGAAAAAAAGTGAAGTAAAGTACTAGACTAGCACTTTTGGTGCACGCCTGGGTTCGACTGATGTCAGAGATTGGTTTGTTTGGTGTGAACGCTGTTTTCTATATAGTTGACAAGTTACTTAAATTAATTGACTAAGTCTTGAAAATTACTGTAGTGTCATATACACCACATTTGATGCATTGTGTTTAAATCAGTCGCTTGTAATGCATATCATGGTGGTGGAAATTACATTTGAATCATTTTTGATAGGAAATGGCAGGATACACTTTTTCCCCCAATAGTCCCCTTTATACATTCTACAACTATAAGAGAACTGGTTAAATATATGAAGGTGTGCGAATGCTCGATAACTTCCGCCGATCGTAGAGCCCAATGCAATACCGAGAATTTATATTGAATTTTACACTCCATGGTTATACTAAAGAAACGTTAGTCACGAAAACAGACAAAACAGACACCCCTGGTTGTGTTTATGCTTCTTTTTACAATTATATTAAATAAACATAACTATATATAAAATTACATCTAAACGTATGAAAGTTTCGTTTCAGAGACGGGAGGACAGTAAATTTTGAAGACTCTGCCATAATCCCGTTTTCCTCGGTTCTCCTCCGCTTTAATATACACAACCGGAACTTATGCGTGCATATAGCAGCCCATTACATAAATGTCACAGATCATCATCTGCTAGTGTCTTCTACTTCTTAAACACATATCCGTTTGCTTGCTGACATGGTAACTCGGGGGGAAAAAAAGGAAAGAAAATGTTGGAGTGTTTGCACTTGAAATGTGGAACTTTGTTAATTATTGAGTGTGGCTCACAAGATTCACACTGTCCTGGGAGTGAAGTGTGCTAGGAGTAAATAATTAAAATGTAGCTAGAGGGGGTAGAAGACACTTTCTGACAAACACTGAGATGTTACTAAAACTAAGACATACATTTTTACCCAGCTTAACTGCATTGAAGAGGAAAAGTTGTGTGCTGGTGTTTTGACCCTACACCTTTAAGGTGAAATGTCACTTAAGTCGTACAGTGTTTTTACGGTCAAATGGTCATATGAAGGACATTGTAAAATAAAAATGTAAAAAAAATTAGGGCTGTCAAAACGATTAATCGCGATTAATCGCATCCAAAATAAAAGTTAGTGGGTGGGTGCACTGTGTATAATTATTTTAGATATATAAATACACACACATGCTTGTATATATTTAAGAAATATTTTCATGTATATTCTGTATATATATAATTTATATTATATATAAATATTTTATATACAAATAATATTTTTTTCTTAAATATACATGCATGTGTGTTTTTACATATATACAACATAATTATACACAGTGGCCCCACATATATTATGTAAACAAACTTTTATTTTGGATGCGATTAATCGCGATTAATCGTTTTGACAGCCCTAAAAATATGTATATAAATATATATAAAATGATCCATAGAACTTTGCAAACAATACGATACGTACAGCAGAGCCCTATAAAACACCTTGCGCAAGTGTTTTTTTGCTAGTTTCAGCCCGACGCAGTTATCATTTTCACATCCTGTGCCACGTTGCTTAAGTAGCAAATGTATTTGTGCCCATCTGAGCACCTATGGGTGTGCTGGTCTGAAAACGGGGTGTGTTCAGGTGCATTGTTGGCGTGTTGCTATTTTGAGGCAACTGAACTAGACTGCGCAATCGACCAACAAACACCTGGTCTAATATGCGGCGCACAACATGTCTTTGCTCTAAATTTAAGCAACATGACCAAAATCTTATATTCCCGATTCAAGTAGTTTTATTTCAATATGAATATAAATATATACTAGTGCTGTCAAACGATTAAAATATTTAATCGCGATTAATCACGTTAATGTCATAGTTAACTCACGATTAATCGCACATTTTAACTATTCTAAATGTCTTTGGATTAATTTTTGTTTTAATTTTTTTTTTCAAGCCGAAACGAGTGTGTGCGGCACAAAACGTCCTCGCGCTGCGCTCTGAACCCATTCATTTCAATGGCTTGCGCCGCGCGAGGACCCAAGGAGGGTGATGGGAAATGTAGTGAAGAGGATGGTGACTAGGTTAGGCTTCATACTTTGCTTGATTTCACACAAAATATTGACAAAGTGTCCATTATAATGAACACTCCAAAAAATGCTGGGTTCAAAACTCAAACATTGGGTTAAAAATGTAATGTAAAAATGTAACCCAATGGCTGGGTTTGTCCATATTTGACCCAAAATTGGGTTAAAACAACCCAGTATTTTTTAGAGTGTAACATTTTACCAATATGCCAAAAGCAGAAGAATGCTGTAATTATATTCAGGTTAACAAACAAATGCACACATAGCCTAGTAACTGCTCCGACAGTGGTTCGAGATGGAAATACTACAGTACATGTTATTTAAAAGTTCAAATCAAATATTTATTAAATGTGTGATTAATTATTATTTATTTTTTATTATTTTATTTATCTATTTTTCATTTTAATTTTTTTTTAAATTTTTTTTAAAATCTTTTTCTTTTTTTCTTGTTGTGGTAAGAGGGGGAAAAAAGTGAGAAACAGTTTTAAAAAAAATGTGTTAAAAAGTTAAAATCAAATATTAGTTAAATGTGTGATTAATTATTATTTATTTGTTATTATTTTATTTATCTATTTTTTATTTTATTTTACTTTTTTATTTTTTAAAAAATCTTGTTTTGGTAAGAGGGGAAAAAATGTGAAAAACAGTTTTAAAAAAAATGTGTTAAAAAGTTAAAATCAAATATTAGTTAAATGTGTGATTAATTATTATTTATTTGTTATTATTTTATTTATCTATTTTTTATTTTATTTTTTATTTTTTTAAATCTTGTTGTGGTAAGAGGGGAAAAAATGTGAAAAACAGTTTTAAAAAAAATGTGATTAAAAATGAGTTATTTAGTCAAAATGCCAATTGACATATTAAAAAAAACCAATGCTGAATTCCTCTAAGTGCAGTGCTGTTAAGGTGACACAAAGAAGCTGCAAAGAGAACCAAAAGTTATGAATACAATTTTCAGGAAGAGAAGGGCAAATTACAATTTACTCGCTAAATGGATTTTAATTCTAACTTTTCAGCCGTCACAATCAGCGGCATAATAGGTGAGACGGAGGATCTTTTCACAAACCTAAGTGCCGTCTCCTACACTCATTTTCTGGTTCAGATTGAATGGGCCTGTCTCTAAATATACCGTAGCGTTCTTTTGCTATGTTGACACCGTAATAAGCATACAAATGTTTAACTGGCACCCACACAGGAGCCGAGAAACAAATGCCTCTGGAATGAGAGCGGATAAACATGTCCAACAGGACAAATGTGCATGATTTGATTGAGTTGCCTCAATCCATTACGGTAAATCAGCCCTCTGCTATTGTTTCCTTGAGAGCTGCTTTTTTCAATTGCGTTCAAATGTGTGCATAAAATTGCAGTGGGGAGGAATATCTCATTGCTTGGGCGTAGAGAGAGCAGACAATGGCTAATCACTGAAGAGGTATGATGTCTCCCTATGAGAGGCCTCTGGTCCGTGTCCAAATATCCAGGAACTCAGCTAAGCTTGCCATGAATTTGCCGCTCACGTACCTTCGAGATAAGCTTGATGTAATACTGCCATCTTGATATTCTGTTTTCACAAATGCAAAATGCTGAACACTCAACAGTGTTAACGATTCAAAACTGCAATCATAGTTTTGCCTCGAATAAGATGTAGCTGAAGTACATCTGCCTCATTAATCTGATAGCTGAGGCCTATTTTATGTCATTTTAAGTATCTACATCATCAAGATGCTCGTTCTCATATCTTAATATGAATCTTAAGTTAACGTTTCCCCTTCGAAAGACAATTTAGAGTTGTTGTTATGAGGTCACAATGAAGTCATTTTAATCTAAGCGCATGTATTTTACACCTTGGACAGTACGGCTGTGTGGCTTTTCTAAAAAGGTTCGTGAAAGCTTGGCCTTTATTATTGGCCTTTACTCAATTATATAGAAAGAAGAGAAACTGCTACTAAATTATACTTAAAGGGATACTCCACTTTTTTTTTTTTTTGGAAATAGGCTCATTTTACCAATCCCCCAGAGTTAAACATTTGGGTTGTACAGTTTTCAAATGCATTCAGCCGATTTTCTGATATTTAGAAGAATATCAGTAACCAAACAGTTTCTGGTCTCATTGACTTCCATTGTAGGAAAAAAAAAATATACTATGGAAGTCAATGAGACCAGAAACTGTCTGGTTACTGATATTCTTTTAAATATCAGAAAATCGTCTGAATGCATTCGAAAACGGTAAAACTGAACTGTTTAACTCTGGGGGAGTGGTAAAATGAGCCTATTTCCCAAAAAAAGTGGAGTATCCCTTTAAGTTGTCCCGCATTATTTATCCTTTTATATAAAGGATAAATTAAAAAAAATATATATATATATATATTTTTTTTTATCCTTTATTTTACCAGGATAGTCCCATAGAGATAAAAATCTCTTCTTTCAGGGAGTCCTGGCCAAAATGGCAGCACAAAAAAGCTTCACATATATTACAATACAGACATAAAACTCAATCTTACATACAAATTTTACCCAGCGCCCATAAAATAAACAAAAGTTACTTTACAAAATAAGCACACGTTTCCTTTAAATTTGTCAATACAATATTTTTAGAAACGTTTAAGGGGGGGGGGGGGGGGGGTGGAGTTTATATATATATATATATATAAATAAATGTATTTCATATATATATATATATATATATACATATATATGACAAATATTTAGTGTGACTGTGTGATTATAATATGAACCATTATAAGTAAAAAAAAATACGTTTATGGCCAATTAAATTGTTTAAGGATTCAAGGAGGTTTTATTATCGAGACATGGCGTACATGACAGAACCTAAACTTAAGTTTAAACTTACTGTACTGAGATCCTAGTGTCAAACCAGGACTAAATCAGGACACAGAAATAGAAATGGAAAGCAGAAAATACAATAAAATCTCAAGTTAGGCAGAAAAAGCCGAAGTAAATAATTTATGGATAAATATGAATATAAATATTCAAGTGTTGTTGCATAATTATGTACTGTGGGCAATTGTTGCACATAAAAGCGTCAGTATTGTGTGGCTACTGTTACAGTGCATAAAAGCTATAAAATGTGATTGTTATTCCACATTAAAGAGTCAGTGAGTATGATTGTTATTGCATATGAGAAGTCGGGATAAAGCTGTTTCTTAGTCTGGCTGTTGTGCATCCTTCTTTGTGACGCAAGGGGAGTAGAAGAAACAGTCCATGAGCAATCCACCTCATCATTATGAGCAATTAATCCCATCACTGCGGCCGGTGTCATCCACAAACTTAAAGGAACACTCCCTCTTTTTGGGCCTTTGGCTTATTCAGCATATCCCCCAGAGTTAGATAAGCCCATACATACCTTTTTCATCTCCATGCGTGCTGTGACTCTGTCCTTAGCACAAAGACTGGATGTAAATGGATACAGCTAGCATACTAATCCCAAATAAGGCACAAAATAACGCAAACACTTTCCTATTTACATGTTGTGAATTCTATAGTCACAGAGTGTACGAATAACAAGGTCATATGAGACACAGCCATATTAACCATATAGATAAGAAGGCAAAGCACTGCTTTTCGGGCGGAGGGATTAGTATGCTAGCTGTATCCATTTATATCCAGTCTTTGTGCTAAGCTAGGCTAGCGGTGGGTGCGTCAGACAGAGTTACAGCACGTACAGAGATGAAAAAGGTATGTATGGACTTATCTAACTCTGGGGGAAATGGTGAATAAGCATAGCTGTCAACATTGAACATTGAAAATAAGGGAGTTTAACCAGAATCCATCCACAAAATAAGGGATGTTTTTACACGATTCTTACACACAAACTTTAAAAATAAAGCACTAATCCTTAAAAGTCTAAAGAGTTTATAACTAGCGTGTCATTTAAAGAAAAAAAAAATCTACATTTGGATTAGAGGTGTGTTGCTCTTGCCTTTACGACAACAATTTCAACTGTTATCACATCTTCCAAAATCCGCAAAATAGGGAAGTGGGCTGTCTGTTTATTTCAATAACATTTACACATTTGTTGTAGCTTTAAAGAGCCTATATTTAGCCTGGTGGTGGACCATCACTCAGACGACACACTCTGTTGTTATTGTAGCCTATCCTATCTTTATAGCCCATCCTCCTCCTCCTTTTGTTTTGGTTTTTTAAGTTTTTTTTTTTTTCTTCTTCATGTAATCACATTGTTAAGAGCATAAGAAACAAATGAAAAATAGAAAAGATATTTTATTCATATGTTATATGACATTAAATTATATATAGGCGAAACTAACGGCAATATTTGAAAATCGATTATTATAACTATTATTTGTTTAAATTACATTGATATCTGAATTTATGCAAAAACCTTCACTTTCAAACATCAAAATGTAAATTGTAGGCTATTCGAGTACACAATGACATATAAACATCGTTTCCTATTTTTTATTTTAATTTTTTTGCCTGGAAACGCTTTTAACACGCTTGCGTGTCGCGTGAAAAAACGGACACGCCACACAGACAGTGTGTCTCCGGCCAGCGCGTGCGGCGCCGCATCCGAGGATAAACGACTTCAAGCCGAGCTCGTACGCGTCACACAATCAGAGTAAAAATACGGGATATTTCACGGGAAAATACTAAAACAGGAAGACAGCGGGCAAAAGAGCAAAAATACGTGAGGAACCCGGAAAAAAACGGGAGGGTTGACAGCTATGTGAATAAGCTAAAGTCCCAAAAAGTCGGAGTGTTCCTTTATCAATTTTGAGTTTACTAGCAGACTCAGTTTATAGGATTATTGTATTTAGATGAGTGAGTGGAGTCTCTTATATCAATAAAATTTTGCCAAAGCAATCCCAGAACTCACTGACTGGTCCCAGCGATGAGGCTCATGGATCACAGTTCGAGGTTAGACTGAGTCTGCAGCGCTGGTGCATACGAGACTATTGGATGTGCAAAACACTGTCTGATTAATGAATGTATCTGGTCGGGAAGACGAGGCACGCGGCTTGGAATATGGGATGGGGACCACGGATCTATCATCAGTTGCTAGACCTCTGAAATTGAATATGTCATGTTTTCTGTCCTGTGAATGGTGAACCTGGAGTCCTGTTAAGATCCTGAAAAACTTAAAGCACTGTTTATTTCATTTGTGTTCATTTGTTCGACTACAGATGGCCACGTGCTACTGATATTGCAACAACATTAGCCCACTGTAAAAACACAGATACATTGAGCAAACATTTAGGTGGGATTGGTATTAGTAATTGATCAATGTTTATATTTGAATAATGTGATCATGTCTCTTTAGTGGACTTGTGCGAGGCTCAAAAATAATTGATAAATAATTGATAAAACCCTCAATGAATATTATTCTTCACTTTAGTCAGTCATGCAATACTAGTCATATCATTTCATGAAAAATTCCAATGTAGATTTTTATTATACTCTTCAATCCTACAAATAATAGGGTTTTTTTTATTATTGTTATTAGAAAAATGTGCATTGGGTAGGTTAGCTACAGGAGCTATATATATATATATATATATATATATATATATATATATATATATATATATATATATATATGAAGAATTCAGATGCAAAAGCCTCTAAATGCCATTTGAAATTTTCTTCTAAAATGACCATTTTTATCAAACTTGTATATTTAAGTTCAATAATTTCACTTAAATGACAATTAATAGGTAATCTTCATTGCCATTTAAGTGAAATTACTTAAGTCAAATCAAGTTTGATAAAAATTATCATTTTAGAACAAAATTTCAAATGGCACTTGGAGGCTTTTGCATCTGAACTCTTCATATACAGTGTATGTGTATATATATATATATATATATATATATATATATATATATATATATATATAAATTGTAATAGATAATATTGTAATAATTATAGATAATAACACTGCAATCAAATTGAATACTATTATTAGAAATATATTAAAAAAAAGATCAAATAATAGTATTCAATTTGATTGCACTGTTATATAATGTTAAAATAATAATAATAATAATATATTTTATTTGTAACGCACTTTACATCAATTTAATGACCTCAAAGTGCTACAACATAAAAACAGAAACATAAAAAGATACAATAAATGAAATAAAAACACTGTTAGCCATAAAAGGCTTTTCTAAAAAGATGGGTTTTGAGGCTTTTTTTATATATAATTGAGTATATTTTTTTATTATATTTCACTTGGTTGACACCAAAAAATTGCACGGCAAATAGTGGCATTTGATGAGTTTTACCAAGAAATCGGACAAAGCATACTTACTGTAAAAAAAAATATTGTTGGTTTAACTTAAAAAAAAAAAAGTAAGTAACCTGGTTGCCATAAAATTTTAAGTTGATTGAAATGGGAAAAGTGAGTTAATACAATGAAGAGAGAATGATTTAATCATCAGAAACTCAAAATTATACGTTGTCTGAACTAAATAAATTATTTAAGTTGATTTGACCAAAATAAAAAAGTTGTGATTACTAATCAGGAAAAGATTTTTGTAAATTTAATTGTTGTATTTATTTCATTCATTTCAAATTGCAACTTTGACATGAACTCCACAACAATAGACCGATATTTGTGTCTTCTCGGACTGATCCATGGAAAGCTAATTGTATATGAGCAGCAAATCTTCCTTTTAGAAGTTACAGCATGCTTGTCTGCGTGACCTTGCAATACACAATGGATCCATAAAATCCAAAAGCGTTTCTTCTGTGTCTACTAGACAGGCATTTGTTTGTTCGTTTTTGTTTTTTTATCCCTGCTTGTACCCTCAGACAGACTCAATCACACGCAAAAGGTGGTTTTGTGCACATGCTGATATAATTCAGACCGAGCTTATCTTGCTTACGACTCAAACCAGGCAAAGTTATTGCTAACGCCGGCAATGCAGATGTCTTCCATACAAAGAGCCCCTTTGTCGAGCGTATGTTTGCCAACAAAGAGACATGGCTGGAAGCATTGAACTTGAGGGCCTTAATAATTCATTCAACGTAATTGTAAAGCACGAAGTGCATTTGCTACTAAAAAGACTGAAGGTCATTTGTTCAGAGACTCGGCTTCTTGTTATACTGCAACAATAATTAAACAATCACATTGATTTTATGTCCACCTGCAGGAGATTTAGCAACCCAGAAACATGCCTGGTTTACAATTGCACAAAGTTTTTTTTTGACCTTTTAGTCTATATAATGTAAATAGCCCTATTAAAATATCCAATTTTACATTAAATCCTGGATAGTAAATATGATCCAGTTCGCCCTGCTGATAGATGTTGTAACTACACCGTTCAGGTGCCATTGAGATAAATGGAAGTGTTCCAGTCACTTTAAGCCAAAATGGGGGTCAACCTTGAACAAATTGCAACAGAAGCGAACTCAACTGATGTCCCGAGTAAGGAATAAAAAGCCCCGAAGAATCCCATTAGGGGAAAGTTTAGAAAAAGACCCAAATATATCCCATTCATTCGCATATTCACTCTTTTTCTCACGTGAATAGGGTAAAAATTTAAACCTTTAGATATCATCGTTGATTACTTGCATCAAGACAAACAAAAATGTATTACAAGTTGTTTGCAATTGTTTGTTAACGTGGACAAATGGTGCATAATCTAATTACATATGTGCTAATTTGCATAATTACCCAAACGGATCTAAACATTGGGTATAGCAGGTGAAAATGTTTTTTTAATCTTGTTGACATACAGTAAAAGACTTAATGTTAAGGTCTGAATGGAACCCATTTAGGCTACCTATGAAGATTAATACAGGAAGAAGTACTTTAGAAACCAGCCTTTATTAATTATTATGGCAGAGATGGGGTTTAGGGCTGGGTCAGCGGGACTGTTTCTGGGGTAAAAGAACAGGAGACATGGGTAAGGAGAATGCAGAAGACAAAAGGTGGGTGAAATAAAAAGTGTCTGGATCAAAAAAATCTAATTACGTACACCATGCACTCAATGCCCAAACCCCATCTCTGCCATAATAATTAATAAAGGCTGGTTTCTAAAGCACTTCTTCCTGTATTAATCTTCATGGGTAGCCTAAATGGGTTCCATTCAGACCTTAACATTAAGTCTTCATGAATGAAGAAATGGTTCTATTTAGAACCAGAAATGGTTCCATCCCCGCTTCATATATGGAACTCCATATATGGTTCTAAAAACCATTTTTGTGGTAAAAGGTTCTATTGACCAAGTATGAAACCCCGGGGTTCTATATAGAACCCAGAGGAACCCTTTTTTTAAGAGTGTATAGAACCTTTTAGGGGTTCCAATTACGTACGGTAGCACTGATAGAACCTTTTAAGGTTCTATATAGTACCTTTTCTTCTAAGAGTGTGTCTATGGCGCTTTCTAATCGCTCTCACTATACTGTCATAAACCAATCGATTTGCACAGCGTTGCTTCATGTCAAACACACCTAACAATTTTGCAAATCTGGAGGTGTACAGAAGGGATGGGCAACGATTAATCGTTAGCAAAATAAAAGTTTGTGTTTGTTTACATAATATATGTGTGTGTAGTGTATATAATTAATTTGTATATATAAATACACACACATGCATGTATATATTTAAGAAATATGTGTTAAGATGTCAAATATTTATATATAATATTAATTATGTATAAATATATATAAAGTATATACATTTCTTAAATATATACATGCATGTGTGTGTATTTATATATACAAATTAATTATACACACTACATACACATATATTATGTAAACACAAACTTTTATTTTGCTAACGATTAATCGCGATTAATTGTTGCCCATCCCTACAGATTACACACTTCCCCCTTAAAACTGCTTTCAAAGCATTAAGAACTTTTTTTAAAGCCAATATAAGAAAACACATTACCACCTTTTACTGTGTTGTCATTGGATATTGTGAATGGTGAGAACCAGGAGGGATGCTGGGAAATGTAGTCTAGAGTGCACATGTGACAGAAAGATGATAGGCCTAGTGATGAAATATGCATGAAATGTCCCTCTCAAATGAAGAAGCTGATCATTTATGGATAGAAATGATCTTGTTGTTATGAACCACTCATATGATCGTTAATTATTCTATTAAGAGGAGAATGTGAGGTTGAACATACTGTCCAATGACAGCTTGATATCTGTAGCACCATCTGTTTAAGACAATGTCGTCAGGGCTAAGGTCTCGTCTCATTAGCCCAGGAAAGCACTCAGCAGTTTTATGACATCATTAATAGTGCAGTGAGCACAAAACTCCTGATTGGATCTTACATAAACATATCTCTCGTATCCAGACAGGCTCTGTCAGCCTCATAGGACAGACTGATTTAACCAGAGTAAATGCAGGTCAGCCATCTGTGCACTCGGGACATCTCACAATTAGTGTAAAGTGTGTTATTTAACAACACTAAACAAAATAATTCACTTACATCTCTTTAGCATTCTCTTTCATCACAATCTGGGTTTTATTAGCGATTCAGTCTAACCATTGTGATCTGTTTGTTGTTGCTGAAATAATCCAATAGCACTGCTCTGTGAATATATTCGCTTATTACTCTTGTTGAAAGACTTTTAGTGCAATGAATGTTGTGCAATTACTAAAAAGGTGGCAAACAGAAGGGATGTTGCACGTTTTCATGGCAGAAAAAAATTAAATAAATGATGAACAAATAAGTGATATAACAGGCCATTATAGACATGAAATCTATCATTGAAATAAAATAATTATTAGATGAAAAACTGAAGCAAAAATAGAAATGGTGAATAGCAATAGAAACTTAATAAGCATAATAAACACAAACTAATAAAAAAGTGCATAACAAAATCAATTAAACTTGAAATAAACCCAATAAAATGAAGTTTGTGGGCAAATGTGAGACATGGATGGTGGACTAATCCACCAGCGGGCAGAATATGTGTAATCGATTTAATACAAAAGGTGTGTGTGGGCATAGAGCTTGCTTTGTGTGATTACTTTAGTGAATCTGGTGTGAAAACAACACAAACAGCATGTGCGCAAATAAACAATGTTATCAGCACACACACACAATTCATCCCACCTCAGGAATCATTTTAATAGTCCAAATGCCCCCGTCTTACCCATAAACCCATGCTGGATGAAACACATCTTTAAAATTTCATAACACTATACCAGGATATTAAACGTATGTATTAACTACGGCTAAAGTGGCCATTATATAGGCACACTCTTAAAAGGCTCCATAATGTAATAATCATTTGCGTTTTTATAGTAAATCTTAATCTGCATATTCCTATATGCATCATTTCCTTGTGTGCAAACCATCAAAAGGTAAAAACAAATTCCATATTTATTCACCTTGGCCTATGTTCCCCTTGGCTAAATTATATAATGTGTCAACACAAAGGCTTATAATGGTTATTGCATTAATTAGGGTAAACAAACTGCTGAAACGTGCAAAAAAAATATATATATATTTGCAAAACATTTCTCCCCCAAAGCTCGTTTTGCTTCAGTTTCAAATGAAACAAATAATATGCACGATATGAAAGGAAATAATCTAAAATGCTTCAGACTTCACTTAGTGTTGGATAGACCATGCAGAATGCTGCAAAAACATAAAATGGAAATTTTCAATTAGTCAGTAGTAGTGCCGTGCCTTTGAGAGAATCTGAATGGGATGCAAATACAAATCACACAGGAAGCAATGAATAATCTATTATTGCTTGTGTTTAAGGTCTGATCTCACTGCAGAAACAAAGAAAACAAAGCTAAAACTTCAAAACACGTCAGGTCTATCACATCACAACCTGAAATTTACAAAGAGCTCCATTCAAAAGTCACACTTTCCATGTAGTCAAATCCACTTTAATTCTCAGTATTAATCTGCATGAGGAGCCCAGCCTCCAGTGATTAGATCGTGCTGATTAGGAATTAGTTTGTGCTGTGAAATTAGTTCCTATAGTAAAATAGTTCCCATCACAGTTTAAAATGTAGAGACAGAACTAAATGAAATCATAGGTTGCATTTCCTGAGTATAGTACACTATACTGCTAAAAGTATTGGGACACCCCTCCGAATCATTGAATTGCAGATTGCAAATGCAGATTGCTTCTACAAACATATGTGAAAGAATGGTTCATATGCACCTGAAAACTGCATAGGCCTATCATATGCATGCAAAAAATATATATTTTTGGCGTATAAATGGCACAAGAAATTAAAGGTACAATATGCAGGATTTGTGCAGTGAAATATCCAAAAACCACTAGGCCAATGTTATATATGAAGAGTTCAGAAGCAAAAGCCTCTAAGTGCCATTTGAAATTTTCTTCTAGAATGATAATTTTTATCAAGCTTGTATATTTAAGTTCAGTAATTTCACTTAAATTGCAATGAAGATTACCTATTAATTGTCATTTAAGTGAAATTACTGAACTTAAATATACAAGCTTGATAAAAATGGTCATTTTAGAAGAAAATTTCAAATGGCATTTAGAGGCTTTTGCATCTAAACTCTTCATATTTTGTTTAGCTGATTACTTGCAATATCCCAAATGTTTCCAACTATTTGTAAATGGTGAGAAAATTGGGATTTTTAACCAAGGAAACGCCAGTCAATGACGTCATATCCGCGTTACCGCCAGGTTTGACCTTGTACTGCACTGGTAACCATGGCGACAGACGTGGACAACTGGGTCGGTTATACCCGTTATGCGAGCTCAACATTGTGAGCGTCCCTAGCAGGGTTTTGTTCAACCATTATGGACCATGGCAAGCAGACTTTAAGACAAAAAGAGGACTAAAACGAATTTCGAGATGCCGAGAGCTCCACGTCCGCGACTAACCTCGACTTGAGCAAATCAATGTATATAAAACTAATCAATGTAATGATGAAAAGTTAGAATATGATCTGTATGTTAATCTAGCTTATTCTTACACCTTAGACTGATTGAAACATAAAAATAAATGTGAATTTTGGCTACTTTAGATTTGTCGTGTTAATTATAATCAAATTCATCTTGTTTAATTGCCCACAATATTATCATTGATATTTGTTTGAGAAGGGCACTTTTGATTAATATTAAATTAGCTCTCGAGATTTAAAGAGATTATTTTTTATTAGTAGTATCTCGCAGGTCTGTTTCAAACTTTTCCTAAAGCACTATTTCAATCGTGCATGAAATTGAAGGTTCGCTTCATTTTCCCAAGCAAATTACTGTTATTTGTAAAATTTCCATTTCAACTCTGACACATTCATGCGCCTCATGTCAAAAATCTGCATTAACCCCAATAAGCATTGACCCCATAGCTTTGCTTTCAATAGCCTACCTCGGTGAGATGACGGATGTACCATTCACTCTTCTTCTGAAGGGAACCTCAGCAATGGCAAAGGACCAGGAAACTAACATGGGGACGTCTGAATGGACCTGTAATTCAGAAAGAAAGCAAGTTTAATTTAGCACTGCAGCCCATAACATCTAAATAAAGAATCTGGACGACGACAGTGGCTTGAAATATTTGTTTACTGTTTGTTATAAGAGAATTTAAAATAGATTTCCCTGAAGACATGATCGCTGAGTGCTGATTGAAATAATTTAGAAGAAACGGCTTTTCAATAACCACAGTCATACACTCCAAAAAATGCTGGATTTTAACCCAATTTTGGGTCAAATATGGACAAAACTCAAACATTGGGTTAAAAATGTAATGGAAAAATGTAACCCAATGGCTGGGTTTGTCCATATTTGACCCAAAATTGGGTTAAAACAACCCAGTATTTTCTAGAGTGTAACCACAATCCAACCTAAATATGTAACTCTAACCAGTCTACTTATTCCTGATATAACTCTATAGAAACCATATGCATTGGCTAAATCCAGGAATGAGCTCCTTCCTCTCCTTTTTAGCCGATTGAATTTGTCACTCTAAAAATTGCTGGGTTGATTTAACCCAACTTTGGGTCATATATGGGCTGGTGATGCACGATATATCGGCATCGGCCGATATTTGTTCATTTTTTTGTTATCGTTATCGGCCCGATAATAAAAATTTGGCTGATATATTAAAGCTGATAAATACTGAATTATTTCCTTCAACACTTAAAACACTAAAGATGCACACTGTTCAACAAGATTGATCTTAATTGCTCGAAATATAATCGGAAACGAAAAGGAAAATAGAGTTAAGTGCAAAATGTGCTGTCATATCGGCTACATGAAATTATAACGAGAACATTATAATTGTGTGATTGGGAAATGGATTTTAATTGTGAAACTTTGTGCAATCAGGCTCTCAAAAATTATATTTCGATTTATCGGCCGATATATCGGTTATCGGCTTTTAGATATAAAGAATTATCGGTTATCGCTATCGGCCAAAATGTTCATATCGGTGCATCCCTAATATGGGCATTGGGTTAAATTTTTTAATTAAATTTTTAACCCAACATTTGGGTTTGTCCATATATGACCCAAAGCTGCGTTAAAACAACCCAGCATTTTTAGAGTGTAACTTATTCCTAATTTAACTCTAGAAATGTGCTTTGTTTGGTACTGCAATCAGCAAGAAAATTATGGTTAAAGGCTTTTACATTTGTTTTCTAAAGACTGACTCGCGTATGGATTTCAAAACTGGATTTATCTCACTGGGGTTTTTGCTCTCTGAGCATCCCTTAAGTATTTCTGATCAAAGTGCTTCCTCAGTTGAGCATATATTCATTTAATATTGTATTTTTACGGTTTTCTCTCATTTTCAAATAAAAAAAACATCACCATCACAAAAGGCACTCAACTTCAGTTCAGTATGCCAAGAAAGAAAGATTTTTTTCCTCATTAATTTATATCATTTAAATTTCAGATGGTCCAAGGACTATCAAGTCAACTGTGTCATTTAATTATGGCCGTTTGGAAATGAGTTTCCTCTTTTCTTTAAAGTTTTTGAGCTGTGATAAGAGCTAGCTCATCACATTACATTCTGCCATTGTGATACCCATTTCAGCAGCTCTCTCTGTCTAATTGTTCAGATGAGAATTCAGCCCGACGTCTCAAAGAGAAAAGAGCGCTGGAAGCAGACTTTGACAGTTTATGCAATTGAACCTTGCTTTGGTGCACACAGACACTATTGGACTTTCTTTCAGAAGTTTACCTTTAAAGAAATGTTTAATAAATGTTTTGTGACTGGGTTTAGAATTAATAGGCTAAATATTATAATTCATTTAAAAAGGAAGATTCCTATAAATGTACTAAACCACTAAGATAAGTGCGATAATCACTAAAAGTATTTTTATCATTTCAAAACAGTAAACAATTTTGCATGGTCTGCATGAAACAAACACACACAGTCAAAATCAAATTTGCTGTTTCGCAAGTTGTGTTGATAATTAAGCATATAAACAAACCATCATGAGTATGTTTTTTTTTAGTCGATAGCAGCAGCAATTGCGGTAGTAAATACACCTGTTCAAAATCATGTTTGTTGTATCACGCAAGAAGTGAGTGTATGATGCAAGGAGTAAATAATTAAGCATAAGCACAGCTAAAAACATGCATTTTGAGGCAATAATAACTACAGCAACAACAGAAGGAAGACAACCTTGCTGTTAGGCTACAGGCAAGCATAGCTTCCGTGGTGAAATGTTTTAAGCAAAATTATACATATTTAATGAAGAATGTTCATGTGTTAGACTGTGTTTTGCTGTTTGTCGTATGACCATGCTTTTGGGCGCTGTTCGAACATGGCAAAATATAAATAAATGCATGCAGCATATGTTGAGTTGACCTCCAGAGCAAGGCCTGGAACAGATTTTTGGTCCTTCAGGAGCAGATCCCGGACGAGCCCCCACAAATGTTGCACACATCGTCCTGGAGGTCAACTCAACAGATTGTCTTTTTCAATAAAAGAGTGAGAAAGACAAGAATTTGCTATTAGTGTCGTTCAAAACTATGAAGAAAATGCACTATTTTTCAAAACGGTATTCTTAGCTGTGAATAAATATGTAAATATAAATGCAAACAAATACATACTTACAATTACTTTTTTACGTTTTTACAATTACTTTATCGTCTGGTGTCGTTTAAAGCCCTTTGAACAGTTTGCACTGAAACTGTCTTTTGAACCTTGAATCGTTTGGTCCCCATTGAAGTCCATTATATGGAGAAAAATCCTGGAATGTTTTCATCAAAAACCTTAATTTCTTTTCGACTGAAGAAAGAAAGACATGGACATCTTGGATGACACGAGGGTGAGTAAATTAAGTTTTGTTTTTTTTAAAGTGAACTACTCCTTTAAATCACATTTATTGAAACGGGTATTTACGGTAAGTCGAAAAAGTGAAAGCCAAACGCGTTACATGCTGTAAAACAATCTTGTAAACAAAGATTTCGTTGTGTTTGGAAGCGTTTATGCATTTTGAATGCTTATGGTAATCATTATTTCCTTGTGGCTGAATGCTGGAAAACATGTGGGGTATATTATTAGAATACAACTAAAAGAAACCCATCATTATTGTGCACTTTAAATCTGTCGGCTCTTGGAAAAACACAAATCCACCTGTCAGTTTGAAAATCTGATAAATAGCTATCCACATGTTTGCATGGTGTGTGATTGTGTCAGTGAGGCACAGACATCTGGAAATATGCCGGCCTTCAAATCACTTAGTTTGCGACGTTAGTTACACACGTTAGAAAAGTGCTGATGTTGTACAAAAAAGTTTTATGACAGTTGTACTTCAGAAAAAAAAAAAAAAACTTAAAATGTTGTTGGAAACAAGTCCTTGCTCCAGATTTTCTGCCGTTGTTTAGCCAGGAAATCTGCAAACCAGCCCACGTTTCCACGAACTTGGAACTGAACAACTAACTGTGTTACTGCATAACTTGCCCAAAAAAAAAAAACAAGCATGGTGCATTATGGTATTTGTTCACTTACTTATTTTTAAATAATTTTTCACAAAAATAAAAATAATTTCTGTTATGTGCTAAAATAAAATAAATGTCAACATATAAATATGATTAAATATATAAAAATAATATATATATATATATATATATAATGTAAATTATCAAGAAATTTTCATTTTGAGGTGAACTAATCCTTAAAGAGTATTTAGTGACAGTGTTATTGTGTGTTTGTTCTGAAAAGGGTTTTTTTGTAGACATATGGACAGATACAGTAGATGTGAAAACAGATATTATATATTTTAACTGGCATTATTTGTGATTTATCAACATCATTACAACACTAGGGATGGGCAACGATTAAGCGCGATTAATCGCATCCAAATTAAAAGTTTGTGTTTACATAATATGTGTGTGTAGTGTGTATAATTAATTTGTATATATAAATAAATACCCACACATGCATGTATATATTTAAGAAAAATGTGTTATTAATATATCAAATATTTATATTTATACATAATATTAATTGTGAATAAATATATAATAAATAAAATATTATATATATATATATATATATACATGCACATTTTTCTTAAATATATACATGTAGTGTGGGTATTTATTTATATATACACACTACACACACATATATTTATGTAAACACAAACTTTAATTTTGGATGCGATTAATGGATGCCCACCCCTAATAAGCACGTCACACACTTACACTGGAGCCATGTGTACATTTACATGTTTAAAAATATATTGGTGCTTTACAATATATTGGTGCATTTATAGATCTAAAAATCTGTTTAAATAATACAAGTGCAGTATATGCTTTATGTATGCTATTGTTAAACCGTACCAAAGTCACTGATGCCTAACAAAGTGAATGCAAACAAAAATATCTTCCTATTCAATGCTATATGATTTACAGTGCTGGCCAAAGCAGGTTGATCTACAGAAGACTCATTGTCAGTCGTCCAGGCATTGTGACCCACCCTGGCCCTGCCAAGAAGTCTGGAGTGGGTATTAAAGAATCACTCTCAGGAACACTTTATCTTCCCCTTTGAGTTCACTTCATGTTCTGATTCACAGTGCCCTGTTGTGGCACCGCATGACACGTCACTTTGTCAAACCTGCTCTGGTACCAGACTCGTCGAATAGAAATGAATGGTTCACGAGTGGGTATACGGTACTGGAGACAGGGAGGATATAAACCAGCTTTGTCATCTTAAAAAAAAAAATAAATAAATAAATTCAACTATTAAAAGACAAAAATATATATGAAGAGTTCAGATGCAAAAGCCTCTAAATGCCATTTGAAATTTTCTTCTAAAATGACCATTTTTATCAAACGTGTATATTTAAGTTCAGTAATTTCACTTAAATGACAATTAATAGGTAATCTTCATTGCCATTTAAGTGAAATTACTGAACTTAAATATACAAGCTTGATAAAAATGATCATTTTAGAAGAAAATTTCAAATGGCACTTAGAGGCTTTTGCATCTGAACTCTTCATATATATATATATATATATATATTAACTCTATTAATATTAATATATATATATTAACTCTATTAATATTATCGGCCGATATTAGGCATATTCCAAACTATCGGTAGTTATAATGGCCGATAAATGAATATTTCAAAAATAAAATAAAAACGGACACAAAGCTAGCTAACGCCACTATCATCAGTCTGTTCTGTTGTGACAAAAAATAAACAAGTTTCTTATTAAAATGCATTATCATATTATTTTAGTAAAAACTGATAAATAACTACAAATAACTAATGTTAGGAAAATCTGTTAATGTTTTGTTGAGCGTTTCTGAGGAAAAAAAAAAAAAAAAAAAATCGGACGATATAAAAATTAAAATTAATACCAACAAATATTTGTATCGGTATCGGCCTTCAAAATACTTTATCGGTCGGGCTTGAATATATATATATATTAGAGTATATATATATATATTATATTTATATATATTATGATCTTTATCAATTCAAAGATTAAATACAAAACATCAACTTGCATTTCTTTATATAGACAGAAACTTCTTTCACAAGCATTTGCTAACAATGTGAATTTGCATTCAGAGGTTCCACCTTTTGGGAGCAGGAGACTTTAAGACACACCCTCCTCTCTGTGTGCTCAAGTTACCTCTTAACTCCTAAGAACTTTTATACCTTTTGGTTTACTTCTTTGGGAATGAGACATTTGTACCAGTCGCACTGAGACATTTCAAATGATACCAAACATGTATGGTAATTATTCACATTAAACCATATCGATTTTCGAGTGAATTTTGGTGATCCCAGCATGAGAGAGAGAGAGGGGTAGAGGGATAGAGATGTATTCTGACTCCGCTAACTTCACAAGAGAGAGTTTAAATGTTCATTGCCTTTGTTTTCTCAGAGAGTTACAGAGACCATTTACCATTATCATTTCTCCAGTCTTACACTCCAAACCGGGAAACTGTGTCATAATGGAGCTGTACAACATAGGTTTTAGCGGTAAGATAAAGATAATGCACCAAGATTTCAGAAAAGTCATGATGTTTTGATATTTTTTGTTTTGTTTTATGAGCATAAAATCACTTTTTTTCAAGTATAAATTAATAACAATTGTAGCTAATGACAACAATAAGACAATTTTTGAAAGTCTGCTGCAGCCAGTGATTCATTCATTAATGGTGATCATTCCTTGGGTTGCGGAACAGCTTTAAGGACAGGAAGAAAAGCTCAAGCGCTCAGAAATCTAGAGAAAAAAAGCTCATTTCAGTTTCCATTGAAGTCATCCCTATTTCAGCCTTCTTCATTTCCTCTTTCCCCTCAAAACTGCTCACACTGCATGATCCACTACACACAGTATAAAGAGCCCTGGATCCCCACAGCACATCAGATATGAAGAAAAAGCCAAACCTATAACATTCATCCATATTCACACAGGACAAAAAGGAAGAGAGCTTTGATCTGAAGCGCAAGGTTGAGCTGCTCCGCTTTTTAAAAAGTGATGCAGGTTGATGGAGCTCGTTCTGATCACCCGAGGGAATCCGCCGGGCCGCATTACAAGAGCTCTTGAATTTCCTGCATGTTCTCTGTGGCTACCAGCAGAAAGGCTTTCAGTTTTTACACTTTAAATACATACTTTTTGAAGGGTTTTTTTTTTCTTGTCTTTTGTGAAGCCGTTGAAAGTTTTAAAGATTTAGTGAGTCACCATGAAACTTATGTGCTTTGATATGGGAACACCATCATATCCCATTTTGGAGTAAGACAAATTAAGTCTTTCCTTAGGCACATGTGACATTCAAAGACATACGCAATCCATTAAAAACCCTCACATGCATCATATGGAAGAATCACATGCTATTTTGGATAGGAAATTCACATGAAAATACAAAAATCTCTATATGAAGAGTTCAGATGCAAAAGCCTCTAAGTGCCATTGGAAATTTTCTTCTAAAATGATCATTTTTATCAAGCTTATATATTCAAGTTCAGTAATTTCACTTAAATGACAATTAATAGGTAATCCTCCTCATTGCAATTTAAGTGAAATTACTGAACTTAAATATACAAGCTTGATAAAAATGATCATTTTAGAAGAAAATTTCAAATGGCATTTAGAGACTTTTGCATCTGAACTCTTCATATATAACAACAATATGAACAAAATTGAACCTACAACGATTGAGCTTTGTGCGACCACAGTTTTTGTGTGGATTATTAAAGGAGTAACGTTAGTTCTCATTTGCTGATAATTTACTCGCCCCCATGTCATCCAAGATGTCCATGTCTTTCTTTCTTCAGTCGAAAAGAAATTAAGGTTTTTGATGAAAACATTCCAGGATTTTTCTCCATATAATGGACTTCAATGGGAACCAAACAGAAAAAAGACATGGATATCTTGGATGACACTGGGGTGAGTAAATTAAAAATTCTTATTATCTTGAATAAATATCATTGTTAATTTAATTAACATTTTATATGATAACATTATCATAGACAAAATCCACTGACAGGTTCTAGCTTAATTTGGCCAACCTAGTAAGTAGTGGCCATTGACATAAGAACTGGATCATTGATTTGGTAAATTAAACTGAATCAGTTGAATTCATTAACGAGTCACAATAAAGTAAAGGGAAAATCTTAAAAAATAGCTTAAAACACATGAAGTTTTTAGAAATAGATTAGTGGATATAAACATTTCATGTGATGAAACAAGTTTATTAGCATATTTAATTTACATCTAGAATATATGCAGGCATGCTCATGATCTTAAAGGGATAGGGATACTCCACTTTTTCTGGAAATAGGCTTATTTTACAACTCCTCCAGAATTAAACTGTTGAGTTTTAGCGTTTTCGAATCCATTCAGACGATTTTCTGATATTTAGAAGAATATCAGTAACCAGACAGTTTCTGCTCTCATTGACTTCCATAGTAGGAAAAAAATATACTATGGAAGTCAATGAGACCAGAAACGGTCTGGTTATTGATATTCTTCTAAATATCAGAAAATCGGCTGAATACATTCGAAAACGGTAAAATTCAAATGTTGGGGGAGTTGTAAAATGAGCCTATTTCCAAAAAAAGTGGAGTATCCCTTTAAGAAAAAAATTAAAACATGCTTGTCAATGTATTTCAACATATATTTGTCATTTTTGGGGAGTCACACCATATGATATTTTCTTGCCTTGTCATAAAAAGTCAAATGATCTTAAACTTTAAGAGGTTTACTGATCTTGACTTTTTAAAATATTAATGTGACCTTCTCAATGATCCAGTCGCAATGTTTTTCTCAGTTAACAGCTTAATGAAGGTAAAAATACAGTATGCTCCACTTTCAGTGCTTTCAGCCAGCGCGTGTCAGTTCCTGAGACTTATATATACATGAGCATACGCTCTCAAAATGACATCTTCCATTAACAAACGTGCTATCAGGGCTCCATCTGTCCTTATGTTCAAGTAAACTGCCTCAGTCTGTGTGCTTTTTCTTCCCGAAGAGCATTTCTGGATGAAAGATACTATATACTAATATTTGCTTTGGGGGTTGTTGGTTTTCACATTACTGTTAATCGCATTGCAATTCTCTGCTCACGGCTTAAAGGAGATAGGTGGCGGTTCTGCAGTAGCTTAATATTGTCCTCACGCGCCCTAGGGTTATTGTGTACGCTAAATATTTTCATGTTGCTACATTGATTTTGCATCATAGTCTACGGTGCAGAACAGCAGTTTACTGGTCACTGCAAATATCAAGCAATCAGTATTCCAAAGATACAGGTCACGATTCGATACATATCACGATAATGAACTCACGATATTATTGCAATACTCCAGACAATGTCCGGAAACTTTCCATGGAAATTTTGGAAACGATTCTAGAGAAAATTTGGGGTAATTTATACTTTAAAAATATAAACATTTTGTTTGGTCATGCATGCAAACTAACACAAATTTAAAAATTATATTTCTGATCTATATACTATATATATATATATATATATATATATATATAAAAGGTAAAAATAAAAGTTCCCTGTTATATATACACTGTAAAAAATATTGTTGGTTTAACTTAAACAAATTAAGTAATCTGGTTGCCTTAAAATTTTAAGCTGATTGAACTGGAAAAAGTGAGTTAACACAATGAAAGAGATTGATTTAGTCATCAGAAACTCAAAATAATAAGTTATCTGAACTAAATAAATTATTTAAGTTGATTTGACAAAAGAAAAAATGTTGTGATAACAAATTTTGAAGAAAAAAAAATTACTGGTGAAACTCAAAAAGTAGAATATCGCCCAAAAGTTCATCTATTTCAGTAATTCAACTTAAAAGGTGAAACTAATATATTATATAGACTCATTACATACAAAGAGAAATATTTCAAGCCTTTGTTTGTTATAATTTTGATGATTATGGCTTATAAACCCCCAGTCAAAATTCATATTGTGAAAACCTTTTCATATCTGTAAGTCATAATCATCAAAATTATAACAAATAAAGGCTTGAAATATCTCACTTTGCATGTAATGAGTCTATATAATATATTAATTTCACCTTTTAAGTTGAATTACTGAACCTTTGCATGATATTCTAATTAATCTTCACCGGTATTTGCAAAATTTTAAGTTTATTCCCATATATCTCCATTTATTCCCAATAATTCCAATGGAAAGTTTCCATTTTGCAACCCTACTCCAGACACACGATAAAAGGTTAACAAAAAAAGTAGCCTACTGTTTATTAAAATGCTAGATTTGTTGAAACAATCAGTATTTGTAAAAAACGCTATATAAAAAAATGAGACTTGACTTGAGCAAACACCAAAGTGGGTTCGATTCCCAGGATACAAACTGGCAAAAATTGAATAAATTGTATTATCTTGAATAAATATCATTGTTAATGCAATTTAAGTTCAAACAGACAAAATCCAGGGCACTAACATGTTCTAGCAATGCTATTATCTTTTGCTTATACACTATCCAAATTCAAGCAAGCAACCAAACTTCACTAACAGAAATTGAAAATTAATGTGGCACTATTTATTCACAAACTAGTTTTCTCTCAAAAATTCTATAATAATGTTTTTTTAAATACATTTAATAATAAAATTAATAATTCTATTATTCGTATCTGAATACTGATTTTAAATATGCTTAATAATAAAATGAATAATTCTGTTATTCATAACTGAATACTGATTTTAAATATACTTAATAATAAAATAAATAATTCTGTTATTCATTTCTAAATATTGATTTAAAGACATAGTTAACCCCAAAAAATGTTAATCTGTCATCAATAATTATGATGAAACTGTAACTCCATGCAAAAGAGATGTTTTTGGCTGATATTTGATATTTTAATTTAAATCATCACATTGGTATGCTGTGTCTATTTGGACGTTCAAATATTAAAATGATACCGATTGGCAAACATGGAGCTCGAGAGTTTATGCTCTGCATATCAAAAAGCCCAGGCTCCTAACAAAAGTTTGAAGCAAGGAAAAGTGATTCATCGCTTTTGAGAGACATCGAGTGAATTAAATTGCCATACACAGCCTTCAGACTCGCACTTGGTTGCTTTTGAAATTCATTTCCATGGATTGCCCTCATTAAAACCAGCGACGAGAGTTCAGCGCGGTTGAAGTCTGTAGTGGCGGCGACTGCTTGACTAACATTACGTCTGGAATAAACGAGACCTTTTTAGCATGAGGCCGAATGTACTAACCCTTCCCTCCTACTCTCACACTTCAGCTAACTCACTCAGAGGTTTCTACATGAATAATTGGCTATGGGTGAAGAAAACGATCAAACACCTGAGCAGAATCAAAATGGCCACCGTTCTTTAAAAAAAATAAAATAAACATGTTTACGCAAGCTAGAGTTGATAATGAGACTATGAGTCCTGTGGAAGATAATTAAAGTTCAGTAAAGTGCATGGCCTTATTTAGTAAAAAACTGTTTATCTGTCAGGAGTGTGTGAAGTTATTGAGTTCAAGGGTATTTTTGGTCGAGGAGTCTGGGTTTATCTCTTAAAGGCTCATTCGTTTGGCTGTTAAAATTCTTGAGTTAATATGCATTATTTTCGTTAAATAGAAGACGAAAGTACACAATAATGATGCAAGAATAAATATGTCAAACTGTAGTAGGTCTGCGGTCAAGTCCACCGATGTGCGAGTCCAAGACCAGGACTAGGCGAGGCCAAGTCAAGACTGAGGCCAAAGAGGTTCGACACCAAGTCAAGATCGAGTCCAAAACGGTTTGAGTCCAAGTCCAAAACGGTTTGAGTCCAAGTCCAAGTCCAAAATGGTTCGAGTCCAAGTCCAAAACGGTTCGAGTCCAAGTCAAGACCGAGTCAAAAACGGTTCGAGTCCAAAACGGTTTGAGTCCAAGTCAAGTCCAAGTCCAAAATGGTTCGAGTCCAAGTCCAAAACGGTTTGAGTCCAAGTCAAGACCGAGTCAAAAACGGTTCGAGTCCAAAACGGTTTGAGTCCAAGTCAAGTCTAAGTCCAAAAAGGTTTGAGCCCAAGTCAAGTCCAAGTCCAAAACGGTTCGAGTCCAAGTCAAGACCGAGTCAAAAACGGTTCGAGTCCAAAATGGTTCGAGTCCAAGTCAAGTCCAAGTCCAAAACGGTTTGAGTCCAAGTCCAAATCGGTACGAGTCCAAGTCAGGTCCATGTCCAAAACGGTTCGAGTCCAAGTCAAGACCGAGTCAAAAACGGTTCGAGTCCAAGACAGTTTGAGTCCAAGTCAAGTCCAAGTCCAAAAAGGTTCGAGTCCAAGTCAAGTCCAAAACGGTTTGTGTCCAAGTCAAGACCAAGTCCAAAAAGGTTATAGAAAATCCTTTATTTTTGATATCAATAATTAAATTATTACTAGTTGAAATGATATCAACAATTGAAATGCTACTAACAATGTTCATTTTTGATATCAATAATTCAATTTTTACTAGTGACAATGTTAATTTCTGATATCATGAATGTGAATGTTACAAGTAAGAAAGCCATTTTAGATATCTGAAATAATACTGATATCAGAAATACATTTTCAGATATTCAAAACTGAAACCTTTTACAAGCAACTGAATTGTTGATTTGAAGAATGGACATTTCAACTAGTAACAATGTAATTATTGATATCAAAAATGATATTTCTACTAGTAAAAAATCAATTCTTAAAGTGATGTGGAGCAGGATTTTGGACCAATGAGATTACACAGTGTGAGCTTGTAAGACGTAAGATCCATCAGTGCATTTGTGGCTCTGATTTGTACAACATAGTGTCTTTGTTTGCACTTTTCTGGACAGCAGATGTGGAGCCTTCTGCTTTTGTACAGTGATTACATGTATTTCTTTCAGTCGAAATCTCAGGCAGCCCTCTCTTAAGGCATAATTTGTTTTGGCAGCAGAGGAAACACTGGCCTATACATGGTGTACAGTAATGAATAAGTTAAGTAGAAGGGCTGGCTCTGTCTCAGCCACAGATGGTGACCTCCTTCCAACACAAAAAAGAGAAAGACTAATGGCTAAACATATTACCCATTAATAAGAGTCCTCAAAGACGTACAAGTCTCCGAGTCTGAAACACTCCTCTCTCTTACAGATTGGCAGCCATTTTACTGGGCTGCTGTTTACAATTCCAGAAGCCAAATGATGAAGGAATGCTAATAAATGATGCCATTTTTCCTATTATTGGTTTTTGTATGACAGAATGTGAAACCAAAATAAATAAATAAGCGGAAAAGACTGTAGCAACGCAGTGAGGCAGGTAATTGCTGTGAAACTAATTAGCTAACTACTCAAGGACAGCTTGGGATGGGAAAACAAGGAGGAGGTGCTGTGTCACCAAAAGTAATTGGATGGAAAATACTCTGGAAAGTGTTGTGTAAACAACTGAAGTAGGGAAGTTGGGAGAAGGACCTGCAAGGTTGAAGATTAAACGAATTAATGAGTATGATGGGGCGCCATCAACAACCTGGGTGCTGTTCTCTCTTACATGAGAATCGACTGAGGCAATCCCCAATTACCGTTCCTCTCAAAGAGCTCATGCGGCCCTCTGTTTCAAAGATGAGTAGGGTAAAAATCTGTGTCAACCCAACAGACTGAACAACAAAGATGTGCTGTATGTCACATCCTGAGAAGCCATTTGAAAATGCTCCATTTCTCCATACTGTATCCACAGGCCAATTATTCAGTCCTCAGGTTTGAGTTTGGTTAAAACATCATCACATCATACACTCTTAACACTAAAGCTTCTTTACTGGCATCTATGGTTCCCTGAAGAACCTTTACGGAACCTTTCCAATGATCAAAATGTTCTTTATAGCGGAAAAGGTTTCTTTAGATTTTTTACAATGCCCTTCAGTTTAAGAAAAGGGTTATTTTGGAAACCAAAAATGCTCCCAAATTGGCAAACTCCTTTCTGAAATCTTTATTTTTAAGAGAGTATGATGATCTTTGCTCATTTAAAACTGTTCCAGGCAGCATTAAAGTTGTGAATATGACTCATACGCTATATTCCGGGGCTTATGAAGTCATACTGTGTGAGGAACAAACGCAAACCCAAGTTGTTTTTCTTATGTAAATTCATGGAAGTTAAAGGAGTAGTTCACAAAAAACTAGGGCTGTCAAAACGATTAATCGCAATTAATCGCATCCAAAATAAAAGTTTGTGTTTACATAATGCACTGTGTATAATTATTTTAGATAAATACACAAACATGCTTGTATATATTAAGAAATATTCTTATGTATAGGCTGTATATAGATTTATATGTAATTTATATTATATATAAATACAAATTTTATAAATAAATAATTTTTTTTCTGAAATATACATGCATGTGTGTTTTTTATATGTATACACAAAATAATTTTACACAGTGCACCCACAAATATTATGTAAACACAAACTTTTATTTTGGATGCGATTAATGTAGTCAGCTAGATCCAGTCCAAATCCAGAACAGATGCAGCCTGAGACAACCACAACAGCCCTAAATGTCAGTGTTGTAATAATTCTGATATTTAGAAGAATATCAGTAAACAGAGAGTTTCTGGTCTCATTGACTTCCATAGTATATATTTTTTTTCCTACTATCGAAGTCAATGAGAGCAGAAACTGTCTGGTTACTGATATTCTTCTAAATATCAGAAAATCAGCTGAGTGGATTCGAAAACGGTAAAACTCAAATGTTTAACCCAGAGGGAGCTGTAAAATTAGCCTATTTCCAAAAAAATGGAGTATCCCTTTAACGTTACTGGTTTGGAATGACATGAAGGTGGTGATACATCAACTAAATCAAAATGCTTTGACAAGAAATAATGAATGTTAACAAACTTGAACAACTTTTCCTCAAATCACGGCATCAATCAGTACTATAGTAAGCAAACTAGCAAAATCCATCAAATATGCTGAAACACATCTCTTACAACTTATAGTTTTTCTTCAAAACTTCATTTCTTAAGTTGTTTTTTTTTTAAATCTCCTCTAATTACTTTTCTTTTCCCATTGTCAGCTAAGACATCAAACAGTTATGCCAGCGAGGGTCATCTCATGTCAGTAACGCTCTGAGAGGCCTTTTTGTTTTAATTTCAAACAAACAAACAGCTCAAATTAGTGTATTTCATCTTGCTGGAGTTTGAAGCCTTTAAATAGCGAGAACATAAACATCCTCTACTACAAACAAACAAACGCAAACTATACAGTCTTGCCGCGGTGGGTATCCTACCAACATGGCGGACAGGGGAGGGGCTCTGTGTAATGACGACAACTCCTCATTCTCAATAGTTTACGTCAAAAAAAATAAATAAATTCATGTACATACCAAGTAGTGATGTGTCCTCCCGTATCGAGGCTTCGAAGCGTGCGTCGAGTAATCCGGGATGATTTCTGTGAGGCGCGTGTCGTCGAAGTATCCTCGAGAGCCGGCTGTGCCACGCGCGACTGCTTCAGGAAGTGCTTCGCGGTTTTTGGCGGACTTGGGCGTCGTGACGTCATTACTGACGTGGCGGCCATATTGGAGGATTACGCGCATTGTGAATGTTGAATTGTTGTCAATAAAAAAATAAATAAATAAACATAGTCGAACGAGAAGAAGCAGCAGAGTTGGGATAAAGAAAATAAAAAAGATGTTAAAATCCTTAAAAGGTTGTGGAATTTACCGGGAAATGTAAAATAGGGAAGCCAGTGACAGGGATGTGGACTAAACCGGCACTTTTAAAGGTTTGGATCCATATGAAATTTCCAACAAAGAGTCAGTTGGAACAGGTTAATCCGGACAGATAGTTAGTAACGATAGCTGTCTCAGTTTTTTTCTGGGTTTCTCACGTACTTGAGCTCTTTTCCCGCTGTCTTGCCGTTTTAGTATATTCCTGTAAAATATCCCGTATTTTAATATTCTCATAACATTAGCATTAGCCCTTTAATCAGACCCTGCAGTTGTCCTGTTGCTAAACTGTTACCCTCTTGCTTTAAGCATCGTTTTGCTTACTAACTTAAGATTAAGAGCTTAAAACAGCTAACTTTACTAACTACACTTTTGAAACGCATAGTTAAAAGTATGTTACATGTGTGAATGGTTGTTAGCACTATAACTGTCACTAAACTAGCAGCTAGGTGTAGCGCAGTTTAGCTTTGCCCGGTTAGCTGCTAGCGTAACGTACTGTACTCCCACTGTTTGTAAGAAATTTCAAATGGATCCAACCCGTTAAAAGTGCCGTTTTATCCACATCCCTGTCACTGGTTTCCCTATTAAACCTATCCCGGTAAATTCCGCATCCTTTATTTTATTTTTTCTCCCAACTCAGCTGCTTCTCCACATTCGGTTTGTTGGTGTGTTTACATTTGCGAAGCATCCAACATGGCCGCCACGTCCCAGAATGCACCGTGGCGCCCAAGCCCTATGGATTCCCCCTCACACTTTGTGGACTTGGGACTTTTTGAGTTTGTTAGCGATCTATTCAAGTTGAACCAATGGGGTGGAACGCTTCAGTGCTTTATGAAGCTTCATCTCGCCATCACTATCTTCAAGTTCGAATTTGTTTTTAACTGAATGTGGCTGAAATTCTTTTCGAGATCTTCTCCAAACTTTTCACCCGCATACGCCATACGTGCTCTCGAGGTGCACCATTTTATTGTTCCCCCTTGGAAACAAACACACCCTCTCAATGGTTCCCGCCCAGTCACCACACTACACTGCCCTCTACAGGAATTTCTGAGTATGATAACCCTTATTATTGTGACGAAACAGTACACGATGGCAGAATATCCATCTTTGGGTGAACTAATCCTTTAAAAATGAAAGACTTTGATCTTAGAGTTTCTCCCAGAACACTCGCAACCAACATGAAGGCTAAGAAATTTTTTATTTTATTTTATTTTTAAGAAAAAGCTATCTTTTTATCGTAACCCCTATAGTTATGTATTTCAATGTGTTCCCACATCACCTCTAAAAAAAAAGATTGTTGAAAGGGACAAAATCCCAGTCACCTCTCTCTCCAGTTCACTGTTTTGACAGGCTTTTTTCATTGTCTCTGAGAAACCTTTATTGCATGACCACGTCACATTTAGTTTAACCGAGTCTGTCATTTCCCCCTTTCATCTCGCTTCCCTGACCCTGACACTTTAATGTCAACATCCATTTCATAGCATCTTATCCTTAACATTGAATCAGGCTTTCACATTGGAAATCTTCACACTCAAAACACAAAGAAAGCAGTGCAAACAAGTTCTTCAGCCTGCTTCTCCGTCATGGATTAAAGCTAATGAGCCATTTGTGGGGGGGAAAAACAATAAAAACATTTTAAATGCTTGTGAACTGCATATGGACATTCATTAATGTAATCTCTTACATATTTAGGTCACAGCTCAGAATAAATAGTCGGTCTATAACACAATGTCATCACTCTGAATGCCTAATGAATGAATGAAACCGAATGCATTAATGAATGCCATTATAACAGACAAATGACTGTAGCATTGCCCTTGTCAAATGTTTCTGCCCTTTTTGTCCCACTAAAGTCCTGTCACAGGATGTGTTGTGGCATCTGTGGAGGTTTGTCTTGGCAAGCCATCACTGTGCAGGTGGAGCAAAAGATTAAAGAGTCAGATGTTACACACTCAGAAACACAAGAGCTTCAAGGCCACAACAAGGGCATTCTCAACCTGTTAACGAAACTAGTTCAAATCTAGCTTTGGACTTATTTTAATATCCCAGCAAGAAAAAACTGTAATATTGTGACTATATTATTATTATTATTTTAACAACTATTTTCTATTTTAATATATTTTAAGATGCAATTTAAAAGTTTTGGGTAAAAATAAATGATTAAGTGAAATGCTTTATTGTGATTTGCATGTTTAATTTATTTTAAGACATGTAAGCTGAAGATCTAAAATAAGTTAAAATGGTTGTTTCAACTGATTTAATTGTCTTATTTTTATACATATAAATGAGCTTGAATGTTAAGTTAACAGAACTAAGATTTGTTTTGATCTCACAAATTGTGTTGGATTTACTTAAAAGATATATGCACCATTTTTGCATCATACTTTTGAAGTAATCCGTAATCAGTTACTTAAGTAAATTTTTAACTTGGAATAATTTTACAGAAAATAAACTTAAATATTTTAGTTCACGTGACATCCTTTACTTAAAAATATATGTAACGCGATGTATACATTTTTAAGTAAAGTTGCTTGAACTCAAATAATAAAGTACATAACAAAGATTTTCTTGTTAATTTTAAGTAAAATTAGTCCAAGTTGGGATCACTTAAAAAGTATGATGCAAAAATGGTGCATATATATTTTAAGTAAATCCAACACATCATTTTTTAGAGTGAATGTTCTGTGATGCATGTTTGTGACTCTCCTTTTCGAACTCGTTTATCAAAATGAACAAACCTTTTTTTAAAGCGAACGAAATGAAAGAATTGACTCGGAAAAAGATTCGTTCATTTAGTTCGAACAGGAGAGTCACGAACGCGAATCACAGAACAGAGCAAGGCGAGCATTCGAGCTTATAAAACTTAAACTTTGTTATTTATTTATTAAATGAGCGATCGATTCGCTTGATAAGACCCTTATTCATCGTCTGGAATCGTTTAAAGCCCTTTGAACAGTTTGCACTGAAACTCTCTTTTGGACCTTGAACCGTTTGGTCCCCATTGAAGTCCATTATAAGGAGAAAATCCTGGAATGTTTTCATCAAAAACCTTAATTTCTTTTCGACTGAAGAAAGAAAGACATGGACATCTTGGATGACATGGGGGTGAGTAAATTATCATTTAATTTGAGTAATTATTGAGTAATTTGGGTGAGTAATTATATAAGTGATCTACTCCTTTAAGCTTAACAATTTTGAAAATCGTAACGGTGCAAATTGGTGATACATATTTTTTGGTAGTGTTTGCATCTGAATGAGAAAATAATTCATGTTATTTGAAAGTAGAACTCATTGAATGTGTAAAAAAGTGACCTAAGGATTGAAAAAATGGTTATTGTTAAAACAAAAATATATTGTTAAAACATAAAAACAGGATTGTTAGCCACAACAAAATAAATCCAACCATCCAGAGAGTTGCATTCCACGTATTTGATTCAGGTTGGCTTTGTCGTGAACAAACTCTAAAAAGTGAAAGTGAGATCGATTGTGCCATGAGAAGTTGTTGTGGCCCTGGTATGCCACTCAGAATATAGATAACAGGAATTTGCATGTCTGTCCAGATGTTGGGAAAAGTTTATTTGATTTATCGACGAAGGAGTTGTCATCACGAGCCGTCCTGTTTATTTACTGCCGTGAGCAGATGCCGAGATTCTGGCAGCTCCAATAGTGATGATCCGACAAAGTTTTGCGCTGAAGCTCAATGTGAGTTAATGAGGACATACTTTATTTTATGCAAGTCTGAATAACATGGGTGTTCCTAATAAACAAAAAAGGCATAAAAAGGTAACATAACTTTGAAAAAAAAATTTAAATCATGTACACTCCAGGAAATCCAGGAGAGACGGATCTAAATGCAGGTTTACTTTAACAATATAAATTAACACAAGGAAACATGGAGATAAAACAACTACACACACACACAACATGCATGGAAGAGAAACCGCTGACAATGAACATTGTGTTGTGTTGCATGCAGCTTTTGGGTGAATAGACTTTCAATGGAGGCATCGAAACTTTCAGATTGCATTAAAATATCTTCATATGCATTTCAAAGATAAATGTAAGTCTTATGGTTTTGCAATGGAATGAGAGTGAGTAAATGATGACAGAACTTTTTTTTTTTTGGGGGGGGGGGGGGGGGGTTCTTGGCCCACACACACATTGCAACCACCCCAACTTCCCCAACTTATACGGAGCCTGGAAATAACCTGCAATTAAAACTAAATGAATCCTATTTAACCCTCTGATGGTCCTCGGTCACTTCTGACCGAATAATTTTCTGTTTTGAATTATTAAAAATCACAGCTTCATCGGAAGGTTATGATACTTAGTGACTTTTCTGGCATTTGGTATGTGAATACAAAAAAAAATTGAGGTCATGATTCGAGCATGCAAAGTGGTCGTAAAAAAAAAATAGTCACACTCGTGGTCTTTGGTCAGAAATGACCGACCCATAGGAAATGAATGGGAAACACTTTTTTTTATCACTATTTAAAAAAATAATAATAGTAATCTAAAACTTAATAAGAAATCGTTTTGGAGATTGTTTCAAATATATATTCAAATCCACCAAAAAAAAAAAAAAAAGTAAATGTGTTCATAAACAGCTGGGGAATTCACATGCCTCTCCATAGAGAGCTGTACATGCCATCTAGTGGTTACAGCATGGTTCTACGCCTTTTCTCTATACTGTACCAGATGGTGCTAATTTTCTTAAAATATATATATATATAAAAAAAAATTCTGAAGGCCTAGAATCTATATTAAACTAAAATACTGCATTGATAATTTTAATAATATATATATATATATATATATATATATATATATATATTATTAAAATTATTAATGCAGTATTTTAGTTTAATAGTTAAACTAAAATATATATTTAATTTAATATATATATATATATATATATATATATACGTATACATATATATAAAATATGTATATATATATATATATATATATATATATATATTTCCATTGCAAAAATAGACAATAAATATTGCATAAATATTAATAAATTCAATCAAACTGTCTCAAAATACTAAATTAAAAAGAATAAATATTATAGAACAAAAATAAATTGCATTAGTTTTTACTGGGATGGAGGAAGTTTCATTTTTAGGTGTCCGGTCACTTCTGAGCGGGAAGGCTCAGGACGTGCCTCATAAACGAAGACCATCCGAGGGTTAATAGACATCTTCAATTGTTTTAGTATGTTCTGTCTAGCTTGTATGAACGTTTACACCAGTGCCAAGCTTATTTTTTAACTGCAAGAATAAAATTGTCAAATGTACCGAAGCGTATGAAAATCCACATGGCAGAATTCAATCTGCCACCCGTCATCCATCAAGTGGACAGGCTTCTAATCAGACAAGCGAACTCATCAGCTCCATCCAGCAGTCTCTCCATCTCCATCGCATTGGGCTGTGGGGAAAATGAGTGGCTTGGGGAAGACATCGAGATATGGCGACTGATTATATCTCTCGGTCTGAAAGCGATGAAGAGGGAGGTGGCCCTGGTCGAGACAGACCAATCTGTAATTCCCCAGGATGTTAATGAGGCCACTGGGCTGGTGATGAATGCTGAGGTTAAGACCAATGATGAGCCCTTGCCTTTATCTCCCACCCTCGTCGCACAAAATACAGCATGATCCTTGCCTTCTCGCCACTCAAAGCCCTTCACAGATCCATCACGGCCTTTGATTATTGATTGACTGTCGGCGGCGAACGCCAGGGCATCGAGAGGTCGTGCCCTTCTCATGCTGGCTCCATCAAGATAAGCCTCATTCTTCACCATTCACCTCCCATTGTGGGACCCGCAGTCGAGCGATCGTACCCTCCCACCCTCTGGATAACCTTGCGGGCCGGCTGTTATTCTTGATGTCGCGCCACTGGAAAAAGGTGATATTTCAATCCGATTGAGTGGTTTTAATGAGAATGTGTTGGGAGAAACTGGGTGGATTGATTTGTTTTGTCTTGGTTCGCCCTGTTTCTTTTACTGATTGAGGCACGCACAGCAGAAGCATTGCTTTATGATGAAAAAGGAAGAAAGAAAATATGAGGTTGAAAAATTTTATGGCACGTAGGAATAAATATGTGAGCAAATCAGAAAACATTAATGTCACATAGAGCACTGTTTAAACTTTTACATTCATTACCTACTCGTAAATGGTCCTGAATGAAGGTTTGTAATGGTGCAAATTTATGTTACTTGACATTCATGGCCCTCTAAATATGATCTTTATGACTAACTATTTGCTGGGTTTATGGTATAAGCAAAGCTTGTAGCTATAATCAACATGCGGCCACATGCGTTCATGTGGGACAAGGCTATTTAACTAGTGTCAGGATTCCACCAGCTCCACTCACTCCTCCCACTCGTTCACTCACTCACTCCTCCCACTCGTTCATTATCACCCGAGTTCTGATCACCATCACCTCATCATTCCATCTCCGTTATATTCAGCTCCCCTTCAAACACTCACTGTCTGGTCTCATCTCTACATGACACACAGACTCACCCCCGCTACTCACCCACTACTCGCCCGCTACTCACCTGCTACTTAACCCCGCTACTCACCCGCTACTAACCCCCACTGCTCACCCGCCACTCAACCGCTACTCGCCCCCACTACTCACCCGCTACTTACCCCCAATAATCACCCGTTACTCACACGCTACTTAACCCCACTACTCACCCGCTACTCATCCCCACTGCTCACCCGCTACTTAACTACTACTCACCCACTACTCACCCACTACTCACCCGCTACTCACCCCCACTGCTCACCCGCTACTTAACTGCTACTCACCCACTACTCACCCACTACTCAACCGCTACTCACCCCCACTGCTCACCCGTTACTAAACTGCTACTCACCCGCTACTCAACCTCTACTCGCCCGCTACTCACCCCCGCAACTCACCCGCTACTCATCCACTACTCAACCCCACTACTCACGTGCTACTCACCCCCACTGCTCACCCGCTACTCACTCGCTACTCACCCACTATTCACCCCCACTACTCACCCACTACTCACTCCCACTGCTCACCCGCTACTAAACTGCTACTCACCCGCTACTCACCCCCACTACTCACCCGCTACTCACCCACTATTCACCCCCGACTTACCCCCACTACTCATCCCCATTACTAACCCGGTACTCACCCCCACTACTCAGCCCCACTACTCACCCGTAACTCACTCACTACTCACCCCCAACTCACTCCTCACTCACCCCCACTACTCACCCGCTACTCACCCCCAACCCACCCCTGTTACTCACCCCTACTAATCACCCTCTTCTCAACTTCCACTCACCCCGCTACTCACCCGCTACTCACCCCCCACTACTCACCAACACCTGGCCTTCGTATACCATCTTCAGTCTTCAGCCATCCATCTACAACCCTTCCATGTGATCTTCCATCTGCATCTGCAACAGAGACTCTTATTCTCCTTCAGTTCAGTTCCCATCTGACTATCATCTGTTTGAACACTCACCATATCTCCGTCTACTTCTGCTAACCTGTTAATAAACATTGTTACACTTGACTCATGTTCCATCCGTGACAACCAGCTTAACGTGTGTTATATTTTAGCTTTCAGTTCAAGTTTGTATGTTTTGAATGAAATTTATAACAATACTCCACTATCAAATATATAAATAACACAAGTTTGAGGTCAGTAAGATTTTTTTTGTTAAGAAATTAATACTTTTGTTTACCAAGAATGCCTTAAATATGTTTCAAATGAATTAAAAAAAAATGTTTCAAATAAATGTTGTTCTTTTGAGCTTTCTTATCAAATTCAAAACATGGTTTCAACAAAAATATTAAGCAGAGCAACGGTTGATAAATAACAAGAAATGTTTCTTGAGCAGCAAATCAGCATATTAGAACGATTTCTACAGGATCACGTGACACTTAAGACTGCAGTACATTTTTTGTTGAAATTACTTCTGGAGAGCTAAAACACAGACACAGTTGGAAGCAGATTTCTCAAATGAGCAGGCATATGCAGACTATTGTGTTGTTTAGACTTACCGCAGAACATGCCTGCAATTTCAGATTAATCTCTGCACGGGTTTGTGGCAGAAGGAGCACTCGCATGATAGCATCTTTCATTCAGTCTCCTTTATACACTGGTGAACCAAGGAGCTTCTCTGTGCCGTCTGCAGCCGAGGGACATGGTCGTAAGGAAGGGGCGGGTGTAAATTTCCTGTTTTATCGCTTCAACAACGAAACCTACACATCTCCAGCGACATCTGGGATGAGCTTAACCAACCCATGCAGAAAAATGTCAGCCACCTCCCTGTCTCAAAAAGATTTCCAACGCCTCTCGTTCCTCAGAACTCCCCACTCCCGCTTATTTACACACTAACGGCGGGTTGGCGGAGTGAAGAACGAACGCCTACAGTCGGTGGTGTGACCCGGTGAAATGCAATAGCAGAGTGTAATATCCTCCCAGTGTGCCATTCACCCAAATGGAGCTTGATGTGGGTCGCAATATCCACAGGAAGGTTCTCAGTGGGCCACATTAATCGCATCCTGGAGGAGCAATAAAAAGATGCTGACTGAACGGCATCGCATCTCTGAGTTGGCGACGTTCATTCAGCTTTCAAATTCACAATTTCCGAGCGGCTTTCGTTTGCTCAATGATTCATTATAAAGTTCCTGATTTTCTTTCAGGGGTTGCTTACAGAAGAACACATTTTTGAGCCCATCCGCCTTATCATCATCCAAAGCTTCGCCATCAGATCAGTAGGCTTTTCTGGCAAATTTTAATTAAACTTGATTCATCATAATTGCCGGCGAGGTACAGTAAGAGGCCACCGTTGAACACGAGGAAGTCGAGTGTGATTTGAAAAGCCGACGGAGCCGACTGCATAGGCTAATTTAGTAAAATTGCATCCCATTAATTAGCAGGCTACATCAATTAAACTATGGCTAATCATCTAGCAACATCCGCACTAGTGTTTTCACACATTTTTCCAAAAGTTGCTCGTAAAAATGCTTAAATCATGCATGCGTTAAACATGATAAAAGCTCCCCGAGATGATACATGGAGGGCATACATAATGAATGTCTCGTGCTATTCTTCTGACATGATCGTTTTATAAGCAAAATAACCCACTGATGCATTCAGGACACACACTAATCGCCATTATGTATGCTAAAAATGAGATACTCATATCTCATATTTTTGAGATACAAAATATTTCAGTCATCTTTGCAGGAATGTAATAGAAAGATTGTACAAAATAGCTAACATATACGCATTACAGCCCTACTGCGTAATTAAAGCGATTTAACCGCGCAACCTTCTATAGTGTAATATAGTGCACAGTAATATAGTGCACATAACCAGTGTTGGGTAAGTAACTCTAAAAAAGTAATTAATTACTAGTTGCTAATTAACTCTTCAACAATGTATTTAGATTACTGTATGACTTACTCTCTCTAAAAAAGTATTTAATTACTAATTACTTTCAAAATCCCATATCAATCTCAACCAGCTGAATAATACAAGGATTGACATGAATCTGTTTTAATTCTTTCAAATAAATACTATAAAATTGCATGAATTGTCCTTAAACTGACCAAGAAGGTTACATTATAAAAACATAGGCTACTTTTTAACATCAGATGTTAAACCCACTATTGTTTCATGTCTGATCTCATGACATTTCACACTTTTTTTATACACATTTTACAATAATTCATACGAATTTGTACGAGTGCGGTCATAATATTTAGACGCCTCATAAAATGCATAAGAATCGCTGTGAGATCGGATTACACATTTACCTCAGTTACATCAGAAGTAACTGTAATTAAATTACAGATAAATGAAGAGTAATCCCTTACTTTACATTTTCAAGGGAAAAGAAATTAAATTACAGTAACTAATTACTTAGAAATTAGTTACACTGCCTATAACGTTCTTACAATATAAGTAGGGAAGGCATATGCTAGGTTGACCATAGTTTTATGTGGGTAGAATATGAGTCACGTGACTAAACATGCATTTCGAATACTACTGTTTTCAGATTAATCCACAGATGTATCCAGTTCTTTAAATAAAGTTATAAGTATGTCCGAATTTATCCGCATGCATACAGTATATAGTAAACATTAACACCATGAATCGATGTGTATTGTCAAAAAAAAGTGCTACAAATGAATTTGACTTGACTTTACTCGGCAAAAGATTTGTACTCAGAAGAATTGTGTGTCTTTGTTTAGTCAGGAAACAGGCCTGATAAGAGCCAAACACCATAATTCTGCTCTAGGCACATGGTCATATTTCACTCCAGACACACACCATGGAATTTCCTCTTCTCTTTATTGACTCGGTTATTTGTCATTCTCTTTGCAAAGGTGCCTGGCAATATTTCAGCGGACGCGTTGTTACTTTTTTTAATAAAAATTCTAGGTGCGAGGACACAGAGGCCCATGAATACATACAGAGCGGGACTTGATGTTCTTTGATCCACTGATAATTTTGCTTATAGGCTTGAAAAGAGCTCACAAAGCGTAAAAATATTCTTAGCAGGCCCTAACGGTGCGTTAACGCTCCATGCCCAATAATAAATAAATAAAAGAACCACGGCCGTATAACAAAGACGAAAGCTCTTACAACAACAACAAACCGCCAATATGCTTTAATGTGCTTGAGTTAAGACCGAAATGCAAAACGTTTTTCATTTCGGTGTGAAGAAAATGCTGCCTCTACAAATTCTGGAGCCATTCTTCACTCTGCATTATCATTTTGATGCCCGCCATCTGTTCCCCTTTCCCTTCACATCTCTCACCAGGTTAGTTCCACCATACGGCGAGAGAGCAGGTGAGACTGCGGAGGATTCGTGGAAATAATGAGAGCTTAGGTGAAGAGGTGGAAATCTGCTTGTGTGGGATGCTTCGCTCCACGACCTTTTTATTATTGGTGTTGTGTTTGGATTACTTTACAGCGCTTCGTCAGACATGAGCGTTTTTGTCTGGTTAAACAAATAATTTGGACGTTAAGCACTTATTTCGACAATAATTCTTCTGTAATTCTTCCATTAGTCCAACATCTTAAAGGAGTAGTTCACTTTTAAAAACACTTTTGCTGATAATTTACTCGCCCCCGTGTCATCCGAGATGTCTATGTCTTTCTTTCTTCAGTCGAAAAGAAATTATTGTTTTTGATGAAAACATTTCAGGATTTTTCAACGGTTCGAGGTCCAAATGAGAGATTCAGTGCAAGCTATCTGCTTTGCCAGTTAAACCACATGTGCTCTTTCTAAAACACTAATAGGGCAATAATATCCGAACTGTACGTTTTAAACTGTAACCATACACTTAAAGGGTTAGTTCACCCAGGAAAAAAAAAATAAATCCCATAATTTACTCCACCTCAAGCCATCTTACTGTATGTATATGACTTTTGCTTTCAGCCAAACACAATCAGAGTGATATCAAAAAAATATCCTGGCTCTTTCCAGCTTTATAATGGAAGTGAATAATAACTGAGATTTTGAAGCCCCAAAAAAGCTCATCCATCCATCATTAAAGTAATCCATACGGCTGTGGGGGGTGAAAAAATATCCATATTTATTCATCCAGGTTCCATATAAGGAATACGGAGGCGTATTGCATTCACTTGAAGAAAAAAAAATCTACTCTGTTTTTCTGAATTAACAAGTTAATTATCTCAGAATTACGAGATAATTTTTCATGGGAAAAAGTTTTTGCTCTGTTTTTCTGAATTAATGAGTTAATTTTTCATGAGAAAAAAAGTTTTTGCTCTGTTTTTCTGAATTAATGAGTTAATTCAGAAAAACAGAGAAAAAAAAATTCCATGAAAAATTAACTCGTTAATTCAGAAAAACAGAGCAAAAACTTTTTTTCTCATGAAAAATTAATTTATTAATTCAGAAAAACAGAGCAAAATTTTTTTCTCATGAAAAATTAACTCGTTAATTCAGAAAAACAGAGCAAAAAAAAATTCCATGAAAAATTAACTCATTAATTCAGAAAAACAGAGCAAATTTTTTTTTCTCATGAAAAATTAACTTGTTAATTCAGAAAAACATAGATTTTTTTTTCTTCAAGTGAATGCAATACGCCTCCGTAGGAATAAATATCCAGGTTTGTAAACTATAATCATGGTAAAGTTTGACACAAGTCGAGTTCTGACCCGACATACATGTTTCAAATTCATATTTTATAAATCTGAGATATATTCTCAGCATTAATTTACAGTGAATTTCTGTCAAACAGAATAATATTGAGAAGTATACATTTGATCCTATTTTCTAAATGTAAATATAGTTAATTCAGTGATGCCGTCGTTCTTCCATGCTTAAACTAAAAATCAACGTTTTCAGCTTCAGACTTTTGAGGAGCATTAATCAGGAAACTACAGCAGTGTTTCAGCTCCTCCAGCCGACTCGTATTCTTCACAACAGCTGATCTAATGAGACTGGCTTGTTACACTTTTCTAACTAGATCTTGCTGTTTCCTGCTAGTAGAAACGAGATTTTGATGTTGATCATATAAGATGTAATGCGGCTATCCTGCTGTTCATAATTGTCACCTTGCTTGTTTTGTTTTTCTCACTTTCATCCTTTTTTATGGCTAAGTATGTTTATGCACAGATTTTTTTTATAGTGAAGGAAAACAAGTGTTGTCATGTCTAACAGTTTTTTTTCCTGCATGCTAATCTGCATTAATAAGGATAAATCAAAGAAATGACATCAATGCAATGAAATTTCATTGCAGCAACTATAGGCATAGAAAAAAGCTAATAAAAAAATCAACTCACTTCTGTGTTTTGCTTCATTCAAACGCAAGTTAAAGAAGTATTTTAAAAAAAAACTTTTGCTGATAATTTACTCACCCCCGTGTCATCCAAGATGTCCATGTCTTTCTTTCTTCAGTCGAAAAGAAATTAAGGTTTTTGATGAAAACATTCCAGGATTTTCTCCATATAATGGACTTCAATGGGGACCAAACGGTTCAAAGTCCAAATGAGAGTTTCAGTGCAGCTTCAAAGGGCTTTAAATTATTCCAGATGATGAATAAGGGTCTTATCAAGCGAAACGATCGCTCATTTAATGAATAAATAACAAAGTTTAAGTTTTATAAGCTCAAATGCTCGCCTTGCTCTGTTCTGTGATGCGTGTTCGTGACTCTCCTGTTCGAACTCGTTCATCAAAATGAACGAATCTTTTTTCAAAGGATGACTCGAAGGGTCCTAGATAAGACCCTTATTCATCGTCTGGTGTCGTTTAAAGCCCTTTGAACAGTTTGCATTGAAACTGTCTTTTGGACCTTGAACCGTTTGGTCCCCATTGAAGTCCAGAGAAAATCCTGGAATGTTTTCATCAAAAACCTTAATTTCTTTTGGACTGAAGAAAAAAAGACATGGACATCTTGGATGACACGAGGGTGAGTAAATTATCAGCAAAAGTTTTTTTTAAAAGTCCTTTAACATCTAAAGTTTGCAAAGACTTCCTCCAAACACAGATATATATAAAAAAATACTTTTAAGTCTCCAATTCAACATCTCTCCTGTGAAACTGCCCTGGATGAACAATCCTTAAAAACATTACCGGTGAAATCTGTGATCGAGACTGAAATAAACTCTTTCCCCCGTCATTTCCTTCCCAAAAATGAAACTCCGTGAACCTTAGTGAACTCATCCAGACGGAGGAAAAGCTCTCCCTCTGGGATTCACATTCCCCCACTTGTTTTATCCATAAGCAGCAGGTTAATTTAATTACTTTTTGATAGAGAGCAGTCAATTTCACAGTCAGGCACCTAGCAGAACCTAAAAATTGTGGCCCCATAGGTATGATATATGAGGCAATAACCTATAATGTAATGAAGTCACCTTCAGAGCAGGACCTCTGTCAGTGAAGTAATAATGAATTATAACAAGCATAATAGTATTTGGGTTTGACATGGCAGGCGCTGGGTAAAATGAAATAAAAAAAAAGAGTGAGTTACACTCTCTGGAAACCGAAAGTTCACCGGCGAATCCATCAGGCTGGCACTTTCATTGTGGATCACACAGAAAGACATACGCTATAGGGCAATGGATCAGTCGGGATCCTCAAGCTGCTGTTATTTGAACCATTAGCAAGATACGTTTAAGGCTTAATGCATTATTTCTCTTCATCCAGGTGCCAAACAGGGCCTTTAATTGCAATATCTTTTGAAGAACTTCTTTATTATTGTACATTAGCCATAATTGTGCTTTTAGCAAACAAGTGATGCATATTTTAGAGATGCTACTCCTACTTTATTCTACTATGTATAGATTTACCTTTCTGTTGGCTAAGAAATATCTATCCTATTAAATTGAATTTGTCTTTGTACAACATTTCACTCAAACAATATAACATTGAATTAGAACACACTTTTTAAGTATATGATTTACTCAGAGGTATTAAATCAATATTTGCAGTGTGTTTCATCACATCTTCATTTTTGATCTGTGAAAGCAGACCTCAATACTTGGTAGACAATACACAATGACGGTAACATTCGATAGATCGTTTTTGTGTTCGAATGTGTCATTGTAAGAAGAAAATGAACTCCAAATGTCACAAAATGGCAAATTACTAATCATAACAACAAATGTAATGATAAAATAGTGTAAATACAGCTGGAAAACAGTGAAAAATGAACCTCATTAATGATGGGAACACCAGTATCAGAAAAGCTGAGTAATTTTACTTCATTTTATAATGTTGATATTGATGCTTTCGTTTCTACTCGCTTGAATTTTCTACTATAGAATTTACTTCTTTATTTATTCTTGCCTGAACTAACTTTTTTTCATGTAAATTACATTGTTTTTTTCTACATAACACTCCATAAATTATTTAAGTTGATTTGACAAAAAGAAAAAAAAAAATGAATATATTTTTTACAGTGACACGGCATGACAAAAGTGAGTGATAGGTCTTGGTAAAATGGGCTGAATAAATTCAGACAGTTCTCTAATCTAAATAGGCATATTTTAACATATTTTCTATCATTATACATCTGCCGACTAATCTAATAACGATTCTGCAAATGTTTGTGTCAGCTAATGTCTCTCACTTTTCAGCTAATAAATAATGCAGTGTATTTACATGTTTTGAAGGCAATTAGTTTGCAGAACTAGAAAGGCCTTCATTCAAAAACAGCACAGCGGTAATTACTGCTCCGACTCCAAATCAAGAAACACTTTTCCTTCTGAAAGGAATAACAAAATGGAAAGCATGTAGATGTGACGGTCATATAACAAAGCGGGGAGAGTGTTGTTTTGAGCCGAGAGGGCGTCAGATGAAGGACCAGCGCCTGATAATGAGGTTCTCGGCTGTCTGAGTGGACTTCTGTAGGGTTCACGGAGACTTATTACAATGTCACCTCGCTCTCATCTATATGGAGGACAGGTTAGGACATCACATCAGCGTTGCCAGTTAAAAAACAATATTCAGTGCCTCTGAGTGGAAAGCACAATGGTTTTCATTTAAATATTAAACAACTATTGGCAATCAGATAGCTTTGAAATAAAATAATTGGCCTCCTGATGACACCCAGAATCACATGCTCCCTCCTATTTACATTTATGCATTGCATTTGGCAGACACTTCTATCTTAAGTGACTTGCTTTCATTAACAGTGTGTTGATGAAATGGTTTGATGCTACTGTCACACGGCTGTAGTAATCGCTCAAAGTATTCAAATGGCACTATTATAAACAATAAATGAAATTTCAGCCTTTTAAATTATTGAAACCTCAGTCATTACCACCTTGACTTTTTGTTTTGTTTTCTACTTTAAGCTCTATTAACCCTCTGGGGTTGTTCGTTTCAGAGTCACACTCGGGGTGTTCGGGTCCAAATGCCGGGATTCATATTTAAAAAAAAAAAAAAATAAAAAAAAATAAAGATTTTTTTTTACTCGTTTTTTTTAATAATATTTTTTCTTTTCTTTTTTGGTGTTTTGAGAAAATTTCAAAAAAAAAAATTATAATTAGTATTAAAGCAATAATTATGACAAAAATTTCCCCCATTGAACATAGTTGAAAAAATATTTTTAAAAATATATTTATATATTTAAAAAAAATTAAAGCTGTATTTCATTTTAGAGTCAAGCCTAGGCCTCATAAAAGCAATTTTTGAAATGAGATGGATGCCATCTGGTGGACAAACTGAGCATTTTAAAAATGCAAAACACGTATAATCTGAATTTTTTGGTGTGTTTGTGTCTAAAAGTGTGTGTGTGTGTGTGTGGATGTGTCTGTTTTGCACTCTTAATGTTTTATAGATTCACCCCTTCACTGTTGTGTGCTTTTTTTCCAAGATCGTTGCTGATTTGTAGATTGTACGCACACAAAAAAACTCAGTATTTTCATATTTTTGTCAATTTCCCATTCATTTTCCATGCGGGTCCATTTGGACCCGAACACCCCAAGTGTGACTATTTTTTTTACAACCACTTAGACTATTCACATCCTGTCCCCAATTTTTTGGGGTGTTTAAATACCAAATACCAACAAAATCACCAAATTTCAGACCATTCCGAGGAAGCTGTGATTTTTTTTTTTTAAAAAATGTTTTAATTCTTCGGATCCATTCGGGTCCATTTGGGCCGAGGGTTAAAATGTAGAATTTTCTAACCTTTGTATCGTATAAGAGGTGTGCTCAAGTTACATGTTGTCTATATGCATTTTACTTCAAAAAAAGTAAAAAAAAAATAAATAAAAAAAAAAAAAAAAAAAGTAGACCTGGTCAAAAAAAAAATGTTATTGACTCTTACGTTTATTTTTCTCTTAAAGGAGTAGTTTTTTCATTTAAAAAAAAAAAAAACTTTTAGTGATAATTTACTCACCACCCTCACCCCCATGTCAACCAAGATGTTCATGTCTTTCTTTCTTCAGTCGAAAAGAAATTAAGGTTTTTGATGGAAACATTCCAGGATTTTTCTCCATATAATGGACTTCAACGGGGACCAAACGGAAGTCCATTATATGGAGAAAAATCCTGGAATGTTTTCATCTAAAACCTTAATTTCTTTTCGACTGAAGAAAGAAAGACATGGACATCTTGGATGACATGGGGGCGAGTAAATTATCAGCAAAAGTTTTTTTTTTTTAAAGTAATCTACTCCTTTAAGTATTTACATGTATGTGTACAGGAAAGATGGAGTAGAACCCTAAATCTCATACATGCAGCATATTTCATCTACTGTATGTGTGACGCATCCCACCCTCCAGTTGCTCTGAACGTCATCATTAAACTCCTGGGATCTACTATCTCACTCGCCTCTGTGGTTCCTGTGGGCTTAAACCAATTAGCGAATCCTCTTTATCTCAAACGACCAATAAATCAGTCGGCCGCTGGACTGTGAATTGGCCGCGCACCCAAATCTATAGAGCATGTACGAAGGACGCCAGAGCTCATGATTAATACCGACCGACCGGCCTCCATAATGGCACAGAAAATATGAATAGGATGCGTATGTATATATTGCATTTATATGAGCCCATGCTTCATCAATCACCTGTAATATGTGCTAATTTGTGGCCAGTATAGGATGCAGATAATGCAGAGCCATTCGACGGTATTGATGTTTTCGTGCGGCTGATTGCATTGTCTGAAATCCGCTTGTTTTTCACCAGCACAAAAGCTTGTAATTCACGGTTTTATTCTATGTTTGAGTGGCGTGCAAAATTTCAAGGGGTATTAGCGAAAGCCCCCGCATCTTTCATTTTACGACTCAATTAAACGAGACGAGATCTGCGGCGGTGTATGTGATTAACTTTTTAATCTGGCCACAAACTATGAGATGCATTTTTTGGAGAGCAAATTAAAGTGACAAGAATTTGCCCCGAGCAATTCCTGCTGATAATCTACAAAGTGAGAGCAACACAATCAGACAGTCTAACAATGGTTCATTTTTCTCATAAAAGGGAGATAAATTAAGCTTTGATGACTGAAAATCATCACGAATGCGCAGCTGCAGAAAAAAGAAACGGCTCAGATATACGGTGAGGATATCTCGTCATACGCCAAAGATAGAATTTTTTTGCGTCACTGTCCAGATGCCAGGTCTCTAAAACTTAACAAACCATTCCTTTCCAGAGAAGCTGCCATTGATCAAACCTAAAACGCTTGAATACAGGTTTTAGATCTTTTCTTTACTCTGAATGCGTTCAGCCTTGCCACACAGGGTCAAACACTTTTACAAGCAGCTGGAGGGAAGGACGTCACCGAGTGGCACTTTTCTTGAGGAGTTATTGTGTTATCGCTTACATGCATGCCAACAATAAGCCATCAGCTGCCACTCTACAAAGAGAGACACTTTTATTTTATTGAAATGGTTTAGAGTACAACAGCTGACCTCTAAAGACAGGGTTTGAAAGCACCTTACTTTCCTTCATTGAAAGCTATTAAACATGTACATGTCTTACAACTGGTGTCATAGTTAAAGCATAAAACCTGGCATGGAGATCAGAATCTTATTTCACCAAAAAGAAAAAAAAGTCAAATTTATTTTGTATAGCACTTTTCACAATATACACATGAGCTGCTTTACAGAAAATGGTGATGTTAATGTTTATATCTGCATGGCTTTAGTCACATTGAACAGATTAGAGCTGTTATAATATTGGTATTGATGTACATACTGATTTCAGGTACGAGCTAATTGTGGTTTATCATGATATTGTTACACTCCGTAAAATTCTGGGGTGTTTCAACCCAAATTTGGGTCAAATATGCTGGACAAACCCAAATGTCGGTTTAAAAATGTAATAAAAAAAAATTACAGTTGAATGTGAAAGTTGAAGTTGGGTTAAAATTTTAAATTACATTTTTTAACCCAACATTGCTGGGTTGTTTCAACCCAAATTTGGGTCAAATATGGACAACCCCAAATGTTGGGTTAAAAATGTAATACAGTTGAAAGTGAAAGTTGAAGTTGGGTTAAAATTTTAAACAAAATGTTTTAACCCAACATTGCTGGGTTGTTTCAACCCAAATTTGGGTCAAATATGGACAAACCCAAATGTTGGGTTAAAAATGTAATTAAAAATTTTAACTCTTGAACTTCAACTTTTTAACTGTATTTTTTTTATTACATTTTTTTTTACACTGAACTAACCCTAACTCTCAACAAAATTGCTAGTACTACCGCCAAATAAAAAGTTTGAGGCTAAAAACAAATGATTGCTAACTGAAGCAGTGTGATACTACATGTAGCTTTGCAAAAATGTTTCGTCATTCTTTTGGTTTTTAGACACATTTATTCAATCTTATGTCTTGCATTATTAAAGCTAATGCATACGAATTGGGATCTCGGTAAATGAATTTGACACTGTGTTTGTGTAAACATATTTAAATAGCTGTATTTTTAGCCCTCTGGCCTAACTGTCTCTTTCAGATCTTGCTAAAGTGCTTACTGGGTTTAATCGGGTCTTCATTTTGGTTTCATTCCAACTATCATTGTTTTGCTGCATGGCCCAACCATGTTTTAGCTCAGAGACAAAAGTGTAACTAGGGCATACATTTACATTTGATTTTTAAAAAACAAAACTGTGAGGACCTCAATTCCTCATTTCAGGACACAACTGCACACCACTGGTGCAAATCCAGCATGTAGGACGAGTCTTCACCTAGAACCAAGGCTGTTTTCAGCTCCAGCACAACCATTGCCTGCTATTGTCATAATGAATAATGTCGCATTGATCTCAGTGGGCTCTTGAAGTGCGCTCCACGCATTAATGAAACTCACAGCTCCACTCATGTCGGGATCCAATGCAAACAGCTCGGAGATGAAAGTCGAGGTATCACTCAAAGCAAATTCTCTTTGGTTTTCAACATGCGTCTACATTTAAAACATCAGCACCGGAGTGTAATGGCATGGAGAACCGTGCCAACACGATTGCTTTACAAATTTATTTTAGATGACTTGCACGATCAGACAAATATGAGTGTTGCAATCATAAAAAATAACATCTCTGTATAGATCGTCACAACAGTTTGGACCTCTGTGAAGGTGTTTCTTCAATTTTTAGCATATTTTTATGTTCCAGGGGGTTGCTTTTAAAAGGAGCCGCTAGAGCATATAAAACACATCTTTGTCTAGAACTTTTTTATCTTGTCTCTTGAAATAAAAGGCGTCGTACAAAGTTCAGTTTACACATTTTAAAATTAACTAGTTCAGTTCATACTACAAAAAATTAAGTAGTTCATTCATAGTTTTTTATTTCCATCAGTTGCGTGCTTTTTTATTTTTATTATTGCCGCCCACAGCAAATATACAACCACATTTTATCGACGGGCATTTTGCACAGAATGCACGATTTTTTCCCATTCTCATCGACCTCGTCAAAATCCGTTTAAATGATCACACGACGCCTCCTCGCTCGCTGTTTTGGCGACGGCGGCCGCGGTGCGACACTGGTGGTTGGTGTTGCCAGATTGGGTGGTTTTCCGCTACATATAAGGCCTGTTTACGTGTGTTTTAGCTGGGTTTTCGCCTGGACGGCTTTATAGAACTCTGGCACCCTATTGTACTAAGTTAAACTGAGAGAGCGTGCGTTCAGAGACACCAGAACGAATGAGTTCACAATAACGTTCATCAGGCAGTAGTAATACAGTACGTTCAGTTCACGTTCGCCCAAAATATGAACACGTTCAGGGCAGGCACAACATTGGATTCGCTGTTTAGATGCGCTCCCAACATCTCTCGTCTTTAAGAATATCTTGAAATTTTGTACCCAAGAGCGCCTGTTTTTATCTTGATAATTGTTTGTAATGTAAAGCAAACATTTTCGTTAGCCTAGGCCTAGTTTTAAAACCGCTGCGCGGGCGCACGCGTGCTTAGAATTAAAAGACCGTTATCGGTCGTTGGTGTGGACGCATAGCTATCTTTGTCGTTATATTTATAGTTATCATGCGTACACAGTGTCCTAACTAAACGCGACGCCGCAACAAGGGTATCTTTTCCATGTGAATCACTCAGTTTTTGTCCAAACCAGACGCGACGGCGACACGCGAAGTTTCTAATTTAGAATTTCTGCGACGTCGCGGGTGACAGAATGAAGAAATTACACTGGTGGAGTAGCCTACACATTATTTATTTTTAGTTAGAAATAGGTCACTGTGCCACAAGCGATAACGGATAATTTACCTCAGATCTTGAAACCATATAATGTAGCGTTCAAAATGAATTATATGCGAAACAAACAACTACTTCATAACAAAATTAGTCAATGGGAATATTTTGTTAATGTCTTGATTTTTAATAATGTTATTTCTTGATTCCTCAAGCCATCTTTGGAGGTCACATCCACTTTAAAACTCACAGACACAGATTATTTTTAAAAAAAATCTCAACTTGAGTTTCACAGAAGAAATGAAGTCATAGGCTATACATCATGGACGGCATTTGTGAGTAAATAAGATAACTTTCATTTTTGGGTGGAGTATCCTTTTAAGAAAGTAAATAGGGTTCATTTTGATTTCATGTTGACTTTCACCTTAAACTCTGGGCCCAACTAAACCTCTAAACCTACCTACGCCCATGTACAGTACATTGAGTGTTTTCTTACCTGTCTCTGAAGGGCTTTCTGTCACACTAGCATCTGTAACATGACATGCTGGAGAGAAGCTCTCCACTGCCATCCTTCCCAGGGGGACTGTCTCATTTGCTTGATGCTGCTGTCGTTGAGGTTCTCTGATAATAAAGGACAATGTCACAGCCCACACAGCTCCACTATCCCCCCACCCCAAACACACACACTTAAACTCCTTCTCCGCAGCCGGACCCGCCACTCAAATTAATCAGCCTGAAACGGCATCATCCCCGGCAACTCTGTCACCGCACGAGTCGACAGAGATGTTCCAGACGCTTCTCTGCTGCCCGTCCGGCCCGAGTCATCATTAGTCCCAGCAGCCACAGCTGCAGCCGAGAGCTCCACCTGCCAATTAGGGGCACCTGTCCAAACACCAGTGCCAGTCACTCACTGCTCACAGCGCGAACACACCCCCGCAGTTCACACTGAGCCGGGGCACTTTGACATTCTCTGCCGTTTTGGTCTGAGATTTTGCAGAGGAGGACAAAGTAATGGCTGGATAAATAAACGACTGTAAACTGACAGATAAGCCAGTTATTTATGAGTAATGAGCATTCAGAGGTTTTTAAAACGCCTTGCATAAAGGTCATTAAATATCATGTTGCACTTTGTCATATGTTTACAACGTGGGTCCATCTGGAAATCGTGTTCTGTGCCAATATGTGTCATGTAGAATAGATGACACTGAGCGGTAATAGTGGAGTTTTTGGTAAATCCTGCGACACCTGACTCTGTCACAGTGTTATCGTGAATGCTTGGAGCAGAGGCGATTGTGAGCGACCATGAAATCACAATGGACAATTCTTGTTTTGTCATTTTTTAAAGTAATGTGCTTTCGAAATCTCTGAACAATCCTGGGACACCTCCATTGGGTCACCTGATGGAGATTTAGGACACCATTGGGTCATTTGATGGAGTTTTAGGACACCATTAGGTCAGCTGATGGAGTTTAAGGACACCATTGGGTCACCTGATGGAGTTTTAGGACACCATTTGGTCACTTGATGGAGTTTTAGGACACCATTAGGTCAGCTGATGGAGTTTAAGGACACCATTAGGTCAGCTGATGGAGTTTTAGGACACCATTTGGTCACTTGATGGAGTTTTAGGACATAATTAGGTCACCTGATGGAGTTTTAGGACACCATTGGAGTTTTAGGACACCATTGGGTCACCTGATGGAGTTTAGGACACCATTGGGTCACCTGATGGAGTTTTAGGACACCATTGTGTCACTTGATGGAGTTTTAGGACACCATTGGGTCACTTGATGGAGTTTTAGGAAACCATTAGGTTACATGATGGAGTTTTAGGACACCATTGGGTCACCTGATGGAGTTTTAGGACACCATTGGATCACTTGATGGAGTTTTAGGACACCATTAGGTTACATGATGGAGTTTTAGGACACCATTGGGTCACTTGATGGAGTTTTAGGACACCATTAGGTCAGCTGATGGAGTTTAAGGACACCATTGGGTCACCTGATGGAGTTTAAGGACACCATTAGGTCACCTGATGGAGTTTAAGGACACCATTTGGTCACTTGATGGAGTTTTAGGACACCATTAGGTTACATGATGGAGTTTTAGGACACCATTGGGTCACTTGATGGAGTTTTAGGACACCATTAGGTCACCTGATGGAGTTTAAGGACACCATTTGGTCACTTGATGGAGTTTTAGGACACCATTAGGTTACATGATGGAGTTTTAGGACACCATTGGGTCACTTGATGGAGTTTTAGGACACCATTAGGTCAGCTGATGGAGTTTAAGGACACCATTAGGTCACCTGATGGAGTTTAAGGACACCATTTGGTCACTTGATGGAGTTTTAGGACATAATTAGGTCACCTGATGGAGTTTTAGGACACCATTGGAGTTTTAGGACACCATTGGGTCACCTGATGGAGTTTTAGGACACCATTGGGTCACCTGATGGAGTTTTAGGACACCATTGTGTCACTTGATGGAGTTTTAGGACACCATTGGGTCACTTGATGGAGTTTTAGGAAACCATTAGGTTACATGATGGAGTTTTAGGACACCATTGGGTCACCTGATGGAGTTTTAGGACACCATTGGATCACTTGATGGAGTTTTAGGACACCATTAGGTTACATGATGGAGTTTTAGGACACCATTGGGTCACTTGATGGAGTTTTAGGACACCATTAGGTCAGCTGATGGAGTTTAAGGACACCATTGGGTCACCTGATGGAGTTTAAGGACACCATTGGGTCACCTGATGGAGTTTTAGGACACCATTTGGTCACTTGATGGAGTTTTAGGACACCATTAGGTCAGCTGATGGAGTTTTAGGACACCATTAGGTCAGCTGATGGAGTTTAAGGACACCATTAGGTCAGCTGATGGAGTTTTAGGACACCATTGGGTCACCTGATGGAGTTTTAGGACACCATTTGGTCACTTGATGGAGTTTTAGGACACCATTAGGTCAGCTGATGGAGTTTTAGGACACCATTAGGTCAGCTGATGGAGTTTAAGGACACCATTTGGTCACTTGATGGAGTTTTAGGACATAATTAGGTCACCTGATGGAGTTTTAGGACACCATTGGAGTTTTAGGACACCATTGGGTCACCTGATGGAGTTTAGGACACCATTGGGTCACTTGATGGAGTTTTAGGACACCATTGGGTCACTTGATGGAGTTTTAGGACACCATTGGGTCACCTGATGGAGTTTTAGGACACCATTGGATCACTTGATGGAGTTTTAGGACACCATTGGGTCACTTGATGGAGTTTTAGGACACCATTAGGTCACCTGATGGAGTTTTAGGACACCATTGGGTCACTTGATAGCGTTTTAGGACACAATTAGGTCACTTGATGACACCAGGTGACAACATGAGATCAACCAATAGCAAACCACAACAATCCAATCAATTCCCAATGGACAAAAACAAATCCCGCTTTACATTTATGTTATTTTTTGGTCCAACAAGCGATGTGAACACAACAGGTAGTTTCAAACTCAGAACATTGTGTATATAAACGTAATCTGTAGAAGATTATGAGAGAGTCATTGAACATTATTCTTGGTTATCCTCAAAATCTCAAGGCTGTCATGAGCTGTTTCTCAGTTTATCTCTCTAAACAGGGGCTACAAACCTGCCATTAGAAGGTGATTGAGTGAGACCTCAGCCTCCCTCCCTCCCATCATGCTGCGGTGTGCGGAGGTCACCATCCTAACCCCAAATCATCTTTATGGCCTCCTGCACGCTGTGGATGTCAATAAAGTGCACTCTGAGTCCACTGTATTGGGACACGTTCATGCTCTGTGAATTTAACCCCTAAAATGGCTCTTGGAGACCACTAGTGTAATGGACAACTCTTATAAGCATTATAAACCAGCTTTTAAGCCTTCCTGTGATGCAAAGTGTACAGTAGGTGGACAACCAGGATGACACTTACCGCCGCGGCAAAAATAAACCAGCCGTATTTCAAAGTCGTCACAAAATGACCACCAGGTGGCGCAAAGGGACATTTAGTGAAAGCAAAACGTAATTATGTAAAAGTAGCCTACATTTTAAATAGAATATAGCAAACTTTTTAACCTTTTAACTTAAGGATGAGTTGGGGGTGGAAACATTCAGACTCACCATTTTAAGAATTGTTTTTTTTATTTAATATGCATCGGACTCACTGAGCAAGGTTAAGTGCGTGACAAATTTTTAGAATGACGAATACAAAACGCATACGAACATTACGGACTCAGTGTTTCAAGTCAGCTTACCATGATGCAATCGTGTTTGAACAAGAAAACTGATACAATCGTGTTAAATCAAAATGAATTTAAATAAGTGTTGTCTTTTGATGAGAATGTTAAACTCATTGTTTTTAGATTCGCTTATCCAGGATTGATTTTAGTTATGTTATTGGGTAATTGATTTTAAAAATCACTTATTACTTTTTTGGTTGTTTGTGTTGTTTTTCCTCTGCACGATTATCTATTTTATTATTGTAAGGTGTCCACAAATAAAAAGAATCATTATTGCTATTATAATCTCTAATATATCCTTGATTTCGTGTTTTTTTTTTAAATTTTTTAATTGAATTTTCATATAATACAAATATAACAAAACATCGACCACACCCAAATAATAATAATAATAATAATAAAACAAATAAATAAATAATAAAATTAATAAAATAAAAATATTTTTTTTAAATGAAAAATATTTTAAAAATAAAATAATAATAATAAAATAAATAAATAATAAAATAAATAAATAAAAATATTTTTTTTAAATAAAAAAATATTTTAAAAATAAAAAAATATTTTACATAAAAAAGGACTGTACCATAATAAGGCAGATTTGTGTAATAAAATAAAATAAATAGCAACAACATTACATAATGCATAACATCCATAAATTTCGTGTTTTAATGAGGAATGAGGATTGAACTTACTAAGTATATTTTCTTATGTTAATTTCTGTTGATTGTGTGATACTTCTCGTCATCTTTTTAATAACACAGCCAATCAGCACAACGTGTCTGCTCAGACAGTAAGAACAAAGGGTTTTTAAAAAGAGAAATCTCCTCTACTTATCTTTTCCCTTTGTCAGCTAAGACATCCCTGAGCTGAATAATATCTCAACAGTTATGACAGTGAGGGTCATCTCATGTCAGTAACGCTCTGAGAGGCCTTTTTGTTTTCGTTTCAAACAGACGAACGGCTCAAATTAGTGTATTTCATCTTGCTGGAGTTTGAAGCCTTTGATGAATATCTAAGTGGTGTCTGGAGCCACAGGGCTTTTGACCAACCTACAGCTCCATTGATATCCATCTCGCTGTACAGGGATAGAAAGAGAAGCTCTCTGCCATGGAGAGCTGGAAAATGGCAGTCACTTATCCCCTCACTTCATTATTCAACACGGTACCAGTTAAGTCTAGTGAGACATGAGACATGAACCTCACAGGTGAGGCGCCTTTGTCCTGTTGAAGTACTTCAGAAGAACCGTGAGCTGGCGAGTAATTACGACTGAATGGACGTGTTTAACCCCGAAGTGAATAATTCGTGCTGCGGAGCACGCAAGGAAAATTTGAATGCTCTTGACTCTTTGGATTTGTCTCTCCCGGGGACTGTTTTGCTTCCCGAGATCATGTCCGTCATTGCCCGGGGCAGACGGAGTGTCTTTGCCACAGGCGATGAAACTTTGGCCCTCTCCCGAAAGATATCGGAAGCGAAAGAGTTCAAAGACGAGACTCTGTGCTCTTATTCTTTCACTCCAGCAGAAGTCACAGGCAAATCTCCCACTGAAAAACCCGAAAAGCATACAATTATGCAATTTCATCAGTTGCCTGCAGTTCCAAATCATTGAATTTCTTATGATCTCTTCCTGGAATAAGAAATTCACACTTTACTCCTCGCTCGGTGATCGGCGGAGTACTCCATCAAGGTCTTCTCTCATTACACTTCTGTACCGAATCATGGGGGAATCCGTGTAGGTCGCTGGGGTCTCTGCATTGCGGTCGGTGTAATTGAAAGGACTTGATGAGAAGCGTGTGCCTGGTGCAGAACTTCACTCATGCATGGCCACATCTTTTCTTCAGAAAATGTAAGAAAAGACACTATTAAGAGCGTTCAGGCCAATGTCAAGAGCGTTTCACTTGTTCGCTTGTGTATTGGGTACTCGCGAATGACTTATAGAAATCTGGTACCCTACTGTACGAAGTCACTTGAGTGCTGTCAATACACAAAAAGAAAGTCAGATTCATAAATCGAAGATTATAGCCTGGAAATAAAATATAAAATAAAATTGTTTTTGACAAACCGGTTCCAAACAATATTTTATTTTTGTTTTGTATTTTATATTCATTCCGATTTGAGAACGGCATTTAAATTCTAATTAAATTCCTGATTTTGAATTGGGGTAAAAAATGGGATCTAATATTGATGGATGGATGGATGGATGGATGGATGGATGGATGGATGGATGGATGGATGGATGGATGGATGGATGGATGGATGGATGGATGGATTGATGATGGATGGATGGATGGATGGATGCATGGAAGGATGTTGGATGGATGCTAGATGGATGGATGGATGGATGCATGGATGAATGGAAGGATGTTGGATGAATGCTAGATGGATGGATGGATGGATGCAATATGGATGGGTGGATGGATGCATGCATGGATGAATGGAAGGATGTTGGATGGATGCTAGATGGATGGATGGATGGATGGATGGATGGGTGGATGCATGGATGAATGGAAGGATGTTGGATGGATGCTAGATGGATGGATGGATGCAATATGGATGGATGAATGGATGCTGGATGGATGGACGGATGCAGTATGGATGCAATATGGATGGATGGATGTTGGATGGATGCTAGATGGATGGATGGATTCAATATGGATGGAAGCTAGATGGATGGATGAGTGGATGGATGGATGCAATATGGATGGGTGAATGCTAGATGGATGGATGCTAGATGGATGGATGCAATATGGATGGATGGATGCTAGATGGATGGATGGATGGATGGATGAGTGGATGCATGTTGGATGAATGCTAGATGGATGGATGAGTGGATGGATGCTGGATGGAAGCTAGATGGATGGATGGATGCAAGATGGATGGATGGATGCAATATAGATGAATGAATGGATGGATGGATGGATGGATGGCCATAGTAGGTAAGCAGCCTGGCGGGGACACCAGTATCCAAAAGACAACATATGCTATGTTTTTTTTTTCATGGTCCAGCTGTCAAGGATTTTTTTGGATCTCAGTAAGCCGAGCTGTAACCCCGTGATAGCTGTTGGAGGGTGGTTTCATTTGATGATGGTGTCATCCAACACTCAATGCATAATGCAGGGAACATGTCAAAATTACCGAGCGTAACGAATAAGTGACCGAGATTGAGAATTTTCCTCCTAATGGGGTTGCCTAGAGTGTGATCCAGATGCACATTACTTTTTGAAGGGCAATAAAAGGGGGATTCTTGATGGTACTCTCGGGCAAGGAGAGAACATTATTAGTCTCAGTTCCTGCAGATGCAAAGAGAGTTTGTTCCTTATTTATCTCCTGTCGGCTGCGACTAGATCCCCGGCAAGTCGACTTTTTGAGATAATACATTTCCAACATTCGTAATGCCACCTTAAGTGCCTCTAGAGGAGTACAGTAAATTAATAGGCTGCATACCTCGATCTCAGGCAATTACATTACCCACTGATTTATGAAAAAACAGCCACAAATGGGACAGTAACCTTGAGCCTGTGAAATGCAAAGTGAATTGAGTTTTCATGGAATTCAAGTCCCTGCAAGAGAAACTTCTGGGCAAGCAAACTTTTAAGAGTGTGGAATACTCATCAATACGGCCCACGTCGCTGATGGCATAGTCAGACTCCACAGAAGTAAAGGCTGGAAACACTACACAACTTTTAAAATAGGAACAGACAGGCAGTCGAAACGGTTAGAGAGGAAAAACTGGGCATCATGCACAAAACGACTGAGGACCATACGCCACCAGACTTTCAAGCGGTTCCAAAAAAACAAACTCCTGCAGAGCCTCATTGCTAGGAGACGAATTATGGAAACAATAAGTGCTCTAAAATCAGCTCAAAATATCAGATACATTTGTTTCCGTTCAACTGGACAGATTCATAATTTGAAGCAAAAAAATTGGTTTGACTTTATTTTGATGGTCCCTTCAACACATTCTGATGACTACTAACTCTTGAGTGTCTCATTACACTGGTTTAGAGTTTGAATAAGTTAACGAACTTGGATTGCAAAGTTACTTACAGTCATGAGAATGTCTGTTGGCGGATCATCGCAATAAAGAGTTGGCAGATATTAAAGGGATACTCCACTTTTTTTGGAAATAAGCTCAATTTACAACTCCCACAGAGTTAAACAGTTGGGTTTTACCGTTTTCGAATCCATCCAGCCGATTTTCTGATATTTAGAAGAATATCAATAACCAGACAGTTTCTGGTCTCATTGACTTCCATAGTAGGAAAAAAAAAATATACTATGGAAGTCAATGAGAGCAGAAACTGTCTGGTTACTGACATTCTTTTTAATATCAGAAAATCTGCTGAGTGGATTAGAAAACGGTAAAACTCAAATGTTTAACCCAGACTCAGGAGTTGTAAAATTAGCCTATTTCCCAAAAAAGTGGAGTATCCCTTTAAGGAGACAGTCTACTAATACTCTAATGAGAGTTTTACTTGCAAAGTTACGTATAGCCAACATAATGTTCAAAAGGGATAAATCAATCAAAATAAAGGGTTAATAAACTTCAAATAAAGGGTTACCAAAAAAAAAATGGCAATACTGTCAAATACAGACTGGCTCTGACTTTCTGTAAACTGACGTCAACTTCTCCAGATTGCAAATCGGGGCAAAAGTTGTGTAGTGTATTCTAGAGCCCGACCGATAAAGGATTTTGAAGGCCGATACCGATACAAATATTTTTTGCTTTTAAAATCCGATATATCGGCCGATATATATATATATTTTTTTTCAGAAACACGCAACAAAACATTAACATATTTCCCTAACATTAGTTATTTATGAGTTTTAACTGAAATAATATGATAATGCATTTTAAAAAGAAACTTGTTTCTTTTATTGTCACAACAGAACAGACTAATGATAGTGGCATTAGCTAGCTTTGTGGTTAGTGCCCTCTGGTGGACAAACTATACAACTCCAACACTCATGACATGGTTCAGCCGTGTTTCGTCCGATTTTATTTTATTTTTGAAATATTCATTTATCGGCCATTATAACTGCCGATACCGATAGTTTGGAAAATGCCTAATATCGGCCGATAATATCAGTCTGGCTCAAGTGTATTCCAGCCTGGCTTATTTTTGTCCATTAGTATTTATTTAAAATGATATTAAAAATTAAGTTCAGTTACAAAACCACAAAACTTTTAAGCTGCTCAATGAAATGTGCTATACCAACGCATTCTCATCCTAGGGCGTCATATAGTGACGCTTCGTCTAAATCTAACGCACATGGCACCCTTTAGCGTCAATATAACGTGCAGAGAGCTTTGTTCGCTTTAGGTCTGTGTAGGCTCAGGGTTAGACCACTAGGAGGCGCCTTCTGCCCCATATATATCTGCATCTCACATTGACGCTAAAGGGTGCCATGTGCATCGGATGTAGTCAAAATGTCAAAAGCGTCACTATATGATGCCTTGGGATGATAACGGGCTGATAAACTATGTGGTAGGTTTTGCAGCCAACAGCAACCTTGTTTCTAAATTGTATTGTCTCTTCATTAAAGTCTTTCACCTCTTGAACACAAACCCCCTGACGGTGTTCACATGCCACTTCCATTGTCGATATTTAATCAGCTGTATGACTTGTTGTGATCAGCACGCTTGGGGATATGAAACGGAGGAACAACAAATGCATCTGATGGACACTCTGCATGATTTACTTGTCAGTTGCATGAATTTGCCACAAGCTGGCGAGCCCCCAATAACAGATTAAAGCGAGGCCTGTTATTGTTCGAAGCCTAAACAGCCAGTGACAGCTTATTGTCTCGAGAGGCTGAAAAGCACCGTCCGAGTCACCGCCGCCGGACTCGTCAATATTCTGACAAATCGGCCGTGCCGCTTTCATCGTAAACATTATCTTTAGCTCTTCTGCGCATTTGTGCATGGCGAGGCAAGAGGCCGGTAAATCCTGGACTAGCTGGTTCTGTCCCGTTTCTATTACGGAAGGTAATGAGGAGAGGCTGGAGGTGAGAGTTCTCATCCACCCGCAGTAATTCCCGGGAGCGTGTTGTGTGCTGCATTTGGATCTCACAGTGGATGACTGCACACCTCCTTGCTCTTGAGAGCAGACTGCAAAAACTCATCAGGACAAACAAGCCTTAATGCGTATGCGGCATCATAATGAATATTGCAGCGTTAAGGTGCAGGTGAACCATTTAGCCTTTGAGAAACTCAGGCCAGACTTTTGTGAAGGGGAGAAGTCACTTTGGCATCAGGATCCCCGTTGAGTGACAAAACACTTAAATTCTCTGCTAGAGTATACACTAAAAATGCTGTTGCCATTAGACAAGGGCAGGATCAATTTGAGGGTGTCAAAATAGTCCTTTAGAGGTAAAGTGCTATTCTGAAATGCTTGACACCGCTCAATTTGGCAGCTATAAGGTAAGGTCTTGTTTTTATGAGAGTAAAGATTGCTGACTCCATAAAGATCAGTACCAGAGAGTCTCGTTTTCCCTCACGAGTCACGACACATACTAGGGCTGGGTAATAAATATCGATTTCTCGATATTAATCTATTCTCATTTTTACGAACCGATATCGATTCTTAAATCTCAAGAATCGATTAGTCATCCTGTTTCATTTGAATGAACGGATCATTGTTTTTTTTTTTCCAAAAAAAAAAAATCGCAATAATCTTTGTCCTTTGTTAGTATTGATATGAAACAAAGTCTCAATTTTCAAATTACGTCCATTTTCATTAGAAATTCAAAAACATAAATAGCGTTTTGGCGCTGTGGCGGGAGATCGCTCTGACGCAGCTGAAGAGAAGCAGCAGCGCTGATCTCACTTCCGGGTTAATAATTCCAGTAACAGCGGCAAATAAACATGAATGAGCATCTGAAAGTGTGTTAAAAGATAGAGTACAACTTATCGAAATCCGTATCATGTCACACTGATTCGCTCAATCAGCGTTTCAACCGTGGAAAGACGTCAAAACAGCTTGTAATCAATGTCATCGTCATATTTACCTCAGAAAACCCACATAAACTCGTTAGTCAGCAAGAAAAAATAACTCTAGAGAGGAGCATTTTGCTAAATATATACACCATATTACATTTGCATTATAATCTGAATGTTCTTCAATATTTAATGCATATTTGAATAAATCTGGCATGTTTTTATGACAGCCACCATTTAAATGTTTATATTTCATATAATCTTCTTATTATAAAAATAAATAAAAGTGTAATTTAAGTGTTTGTATAGCTACAAAACAGTTCATTATTACCTTCATATTAGGCTAATGAATCATATAGGCTACAACTAGACTCCCATAGTTTACAGCATTAGTTAGAGATTTGATTCCCTTGAGAAAAATAGCCATTTATTGTAACTGATATCCAAAATAATCAATATTGAATCGAATCGGAATCGAATTGCAAGCTTGTGAATCGAAATCGAATTGTGAAATTTGTGTCAATACCCAGACCTATACATACAACACAGTATGGCGCATGACGTGATGCTTCTAGAGACGCATTTGTTCCCATTCGAAATCTTCTGTTCCAAGCAAATCTCATTTATGCTGGCAAAAGCATTTCTTTGGGTTTCTGTTGCTGCTGTTGTTGAAAAATTTGCCCAGATGTGACAAGAAATCATTAGAGTATTTCAGCCAAATCCTGCACAAGCAACAAAATGCAGACTGTAGCGTTTACGCAACGTGGCGGGGAGGGAAGACGGACACAGGGAGATTACGGACACGCTTTTATATGAAAAAACACAATGCATATTCAAGGAACTGAAGGAGTCAGTGTAAGTCACTGCTTCAAAGGGTTAGTTCACCCTGATATGAAAATGATGTCATTATTTACTCACCCAAATATCATTCCAAAACCGATCAAAAAAACAAAAAACAGGGTAATACTCAAAAATAAAAATTTCCGAAACGTATATAAACCCTGAAAGGAATACCGACATTGATTGTTCATCAAATTAGATGAGCATGCACAAAAGCAAAAAGAGCAATACAATGAAACAAGTGCAAACATTACAACAATTAAATCCACGTTTCGTAATCTGCTTCAGGTTGTAACACAGCTGCACTTGGAAAGCAGCATAATTCAATGTCCTTAGATCATACATCACCACTTTGACACAAAGCAATTAATATCTTGAAATGTCCTGCAATGGATGATGACAAAGAAGGACAAAGGCAGTTGGCAAATACCCTGTTGTAGTCACAGAGATTAGCATATGTGCACACGTAAACTGCAGTCCACCCATAGAGCCAAGCTGTTTATGATGAACTTGATAAATGACCATTAGCACACACACAGGGGTCAAGTGTGCGGGGGTCACAGATTAATTCTCACCGGCGACAGGCTAAATAATTGTTGGTTTTCTTCCTGTATGGGTCACTGAATGTAAGCTAAAGGCTACATCCATGATTAACTCGTTCACTTTAGTCATGAGGAAAGTGTCCTTTGACCTACTTTCTGTATTGATTTATGAAAATATACAGGGGCGGTTACACTAATTAATTAGCGCGTCATCCTCATATGAAATATGACAGGGCTTAAAAAGTTTAGCCAAAAATGAAACATTGTGTAGTAGAATCATGGTAGTTGTTGTGTTGACCCCCGCTTTATGGGGTTATCTTTAGAGCCAGACTGATATATCGGGCGGCCGATATTAGGCATTTTCCAAAACATCGGTATCGGCAGTTATAATGGCCGATAAATGAATATGTAAAAAATAAAATAAAAAACGGACGAAAGACGCTTCAATCATCTCTCCTTGGCCTGTTATATGTTTTACAATTTGCAGTATGATGTTATCTATTGCTAAATTATGGCTCATCATAGACTAGCTAACCACAAAGCTAGCTAACGCCACTATCATCAGTGGAAGACCGCTAACGTTAACATTAACGAGCTTGGAAACCACAATGAACTTTTTCTGCCTAAATAAAGTAATGATTACTGTATTTATAACTAGCATATCTCTAGTTACAGTCCCTGCATTGTAAAATATAAGTTATACATGCAACTGCGAGGAGTGAACATTTAGACGTAGAGAAAAAGTATCAAACGTATCTTGTGCAGAAAAGTTAGCTTTTCTTTTACACGTGTGTGAAATCCAACAATATTTAATTGAAAATAAAAATATCGGCCGATATATCGGAATATCGGATTTTAAAACCCAAAAATATTTGTATCGGTATCGACCTTCAAAATCCTTTATCGGTCGGGCTCTAGTTAACTTTTGGCGAAAGAACCCCCAGCAAACGATAATGAATAATTGTGGTCCATCACGAATGTGCAAAACAAACAACTGTTGCTAGCTAGACTCGACCCTAGTTTGACATTTGACATTTTTTCAGGATGCGTACTGTGTTTCCATGGTTTCTACCATATGACACAATGACACTTGTGGATTTCTCTGGATTTAAACATTGTTGAAAACATTTAGGATAGTGTGATTATAGAAGTCAACAAAATATATAACAATGTTCTAGTGGTTTTTGGCTATTGTAGTACTTTAATTTACAGTCATGTTCCCCATGTACATATATATTAGTAAATAACAGGGAAATATAAATATATATTTATATATGAAGAGTTCAGATGCAAAAGCCTCTAAGTGCCATTTGAAATTTTCTTCTAGAATGATCATTTTTATCAAGCTTGTATATTTAAGTTCAGTAATTTCACTTAAATGGCAATGAAGATTACCTATTAATTGTCATTTAAGTGAAATTACTGAACTTAAATATACAAGCTTGATAAAAATGATCATTTTAGAAGAAAATTTCAAATGGCATTTAGAGGCTTTTGCATCTGAACTCTTCATATATTTAATAATATAAATATAAATAACAGGGAAATAACTAGGTACCAAAGCTACCCTTAACACATTTGGTTACCTTAAATTAACCAGTACTTTCTTGTGTAACACTCTAAGTGCACATACTGTAAAATAAAGTGCAACTTGATATATTTGAATGCACAAAAAATCTCTCGTATTGTTCCTTTAACCCGAGGGCACAATGATCGAAGTCCAACCGACTAGCTGAGCGAAATCTCTGAGATGATGTCTCTATATCACGCTTGTAAACATTTACGACTATGCCTCAGCTTTTTGAAAAAGTGCTCGTCATAAATGTCCTCGTTGTATATAACCGACGCCTGGTGTCTCTCGTGTGTTTGTGCACCCTGCCCCATATGTCATCTTGATCAAAGGGAGAGTGTGTGTCAGAGAGGGGAGCTGGATCAATCCGAGTGTTTCACTCAGGGCTTTCTTCAGCCCTGAGCTCTGTAATCACCTGCTTTAATGATGCCCAAGAGTCGCCATCATGCAGCCTTGACTCCGTCCTGGCACTTGGCAAGTCAGCAGCTGTGTCCTTACTGCTCCATGAGCAATCATGTCCGTGAAATTCTCACCTTGTGCTGCTCGTTCCTGCATAGGGAATAGAAGTGTTTTATATAGAAGAATAAAGGGATAGTTCACTTTGAAATTAATTTTTGATATGTTTTAGCTTACCTCAGGGGCATCCATGTCTTTGTTTCCTTTGTTTTCCGTCTGTCAGTCCTCGAAATCGTCTTCCATTTCGTATAGCAACTATCTATATGTTTAGTGAAAGGTAAACAATGCGTGACGTAACTTAGTAGACGCGCGAGAGATCACTTCCGGCGTAACGTCTGGAGACGATTCAGTATCTAATTTAGATCAGTTCGACGGCTGTTAAAACGATATAAATACTGTTCGTTTTCTCACACAAACCACTCGTTTCGTGTCAGGCGGTTATGTTTACTTACATTCACGAGTCATTAAATCATGTTTAATTTGGACTTCTCTGTTCATGCTCTACAACACCGGTTTGACCGAAAAATGTCAAAATTGAAAATACTGTGGAAACAAAGACACAGTTCCCTGTCAAACATAATTTATCCTTACTTGTGTAATTTTGCCAAATGTTTTCTTAATTACACATCTTTACTTGATGTTTTTTTTTTCTAAGTTCACATTGCTATCAGGTAAACGATATAATCAGATATCGTGATATTCTTAAAGGGATACTCCACTTTTATTTAAAATAGACTTATTTTACAACTCCCTTAGAGTTAAACAGTTTTACCTTTTTTGAATCCGTTCAGCCAATTTTCAGATATTTAGAAGAATATCAGTAACCAGACAGTTTCTGGTCTCATTGACTTCCATTATTGTATATATATATTTTTTTCCTACAATGGAAGTCAATGAGACCAGAATCTGTTTGGTTGCTGATATTCTTCTAAATATCAGAAAATCGTCTGAATACATTTGAAAACTGTAAAACTCAAATGTTTAACTCTGGGGGAGTGGCAAAATGAGCCTATTTCCAAAAAAAGTAGAGTATCCCCCATAAAATATATATTTTATATAAATGTGTCAAAAAAGAATTTTAAAATGAAAAACTACACACAAAACACAACTGACAAAGATCTGTGACCATAAAAATGTGTTAAATTAATTTGAAATAATAAGTCAACAGGGTTCAGCTGACAAAGTTTGGTCAGATATTTTCTATTGCTTCAATAAAAATGTAAACTGTGGGAGAATTTGTTTTATTACAGACTTAAGTCAAGTGCGTTTTACATATCAAACAACAGTAATTGCATATCAAAAACACTAAGTGCTATGTGGACGGTGTCAGTCTCTGCCAGGCTTTACAGAGCGGTTCTGTAGTGCCGTATTTGCGCAGTAAAGTTGTGGCTTGGGCAGAGATGTGCTGTGGGAACAGAGTCGACTGTTTCTCCATGTGCAGAAAGACGATGCAGCACTCCATCACATCCGGAAAAGGGTATTTCTAAAATAAGAGAGAAAAAAGAAATCTTCTGTCATGAAATCAAATCGATTCGGTCAGAAAACATGGCTACTCTTGAGTGGCTGACGATAGAGAAAGCTCCCATAATCGAAGCTAAGCAGCCGAACCCTGAACAATAAGATCATCATATTTGAGACACTCATTTCTAAGGCCTCCAAATGTTTAAAACATTGCTGAATAAACCTGTTATACACAATTTACAGCATACCTTCTAGCATCTGATTGATAGTTTATAATTCAAGTAGAAGGTCTTTTAGTATTATGTGGTGAAGTCCTTGTAAAAGTAAGAATATTTTTTTATATTGTCAGTAATATGAACTTTATTATTCATTATATGCAAGTATCATATGTGATAGGAATGTTTATTTGTGCATCTTTTAGATTTACATTTCAAGCTATCAGAATTTCATCTCACTTTTTGGACATATACTGTAGTCAACATTTGAAGTGAAAAAAAAATTAAATAAAAAGAACTTTTGCTGATAATTTACTCACCCCGTGTCATCCAAGATGTCCATGTCTTTCTTTCTTCAGTCGAAAAGAAATTAAGGTTTTAGATGAAAACATTCCAGGATTTTTCTCCATATAATGGACTTCAATGGGGACCAAACGGTTCAAGGTCCAAAATACAGTTTCAGTGCAAACTGTTCAAAGGGCTTTAAACGATTCCAGACGATGAATAAGGGTCTTATCAAGGACCCTTCGAGTCATGACTCGAAAAAAGATTTGTTCATTTTGATGAACGAGTTCGAGTCACAAACAAGCATCACAGAACAGAGCAAGGCGAGCATTTGAGCTTATAAAACTTAAACTTTGTTATTTATTTATTAAATGAGCGATCGTTTCGCTAGTAAGACCCTTATCCATCGTCTGGAATCGCTTAAAGCCCTTTGAACGTTTTGCACTGAAACTGTCTTTTGGACCTTGAACCGTTTGGACCCCATTGAAGTCCATTATATGGAGAAAATCCTGGAATGTTTTCATCAAAAACCTTAATTTCTTTTCGACTGAAGAAAGAAAGACATGGACATCTTGGATGACATGGGGGTGAGTAAATTATCAGCAAGTTTTTCTAAAAGTGAACTACTCCTTCAATCAAAATTCATGTATAACTTTGATTATATCCCACTTTAAACGTAAATCAGCAACTGCTCCAAATTGCATATTTTTGCTCAGTTTTTACTACTCATATGATAGTTTTCTCCTATATCATACTTAATGAGCCATAAAAGCCTGATGTCTCAAATATGATACTCAACAAAAACACATTTTCTGACTATCATTTTAAATATCAGGCATTACTGGGTTCACCCAAAAATGAAAATTTTGTCATCATTTACTCATCCTCAAGTCAACACAAAAGAATGTCAGAAACCAAACAGTTGATGCTTCCCAAAATAATAAATAATGGAAGTCAATGGGGTCCAAATAATAATTCAACTAATGGAAGTCAATGGGGTCCAAATAATAATTCAAATAAAGGAAGTCAATGGGGTCCAAATAATAATTCAAATAATGGAAGTCAATGGGGTCCAAATAATAATTCAAATAATGGAAGTCAATGGGGTCCAAATAATAATTCAAATAATGGAAGTCAATGGGGTCCATCAACTGTCTGGTTCCCTATATTCCTCAAAATATCTTTTGTGTTCAGCGGAAGAAAAATCAAGTCATTCCAAACCTGAATGAGTTCTAGTAAATGATGAGAGAACTTTCATTTTTAAGGTGAACTGTCCCTTTAAGTAACCGGAGCGTCTTACTCTGAGCAGCTCGGGAATGGCGGTGAGCACTTTATGGTGTTCAGCAGCCTGTGCAGTCAGTGTAGAGAGGGACTCACTGCTAAAGAGAGACAAAAAGAGCTGTTAGACATTTCTATGAAGCACCTGAATCAAAGATCCAGCATCAGAAATACCTGCTTCCACCCGCAGATCCTCCACGTTCCTCTTCCGGGCTCACGTGAGTCTCTTTACACTGGCTGTGCTGCTGAATCAGGCTCGCCACGCTCTTCTGAACCTCTGCTATGGCTCTCTGGGTGGCCTGGAGATTAGCGTGAGGTTCAGAGAGAAGAACGTTCCAGAAGGTCTCAGAGAAAGTGCCTTCAGATTGAGCTTCTCCATTACAGTCTGCTTCGTCTTCGCTGTGGTTGTCCTCTGTTGAACGGTGACCGTTGCTGATGGGGTTATTGGTCAAAGCTGAAGTTTCATCACTGCAGTTCCACCATTTCTTATACATGAGCTGATAACAGACGAAAGCCTCCACGCTTTGAGCAATCGTCCAGCTTCTCTCGTCACTCGGGTCTAGTTTCTGTTTGTAAAGTGCCACTGACTCCAGACCTGCCACGAAAAGGAATATGAAAGATTTGAATTAGGGACGCATCAAAATTTCTATGGAAGCTTGTTTCCGCCATAGAATGAAAAGTATAAAAGGTAATTGTGACTTTTTATCTCACAGTTCAGACTTTTTTTCCCTCACAATTGCGTGTTTACTTTTCGCAATTCTGAGTTGTCATGAAAATTAACTCGTTAATTCAGAAAAACAGAGCAAAACTTTTTTTTTCTCATGAAAATTAACTCGTTAATTCAGAAAAACAGCAAAAAAAAAATTCCATGAAAATTAACTCGTTAATTCAGAAAAACAGAGCAAAACTTTTTTCTCATGAAAAATTAACTCGTTAATACAGAAAAACAGCAAAAAAATTCCATGAAAATTAAGTCGTTAATTCAGAAAAAAAGCAAAAAAAAAATTCCATGAAAATTAACTCGTTAATTCAGAAAAACAGAGAAAAAAAAATTCCATGAAAAATGAACTTGTTAATTCAGAAAAACAGAGCAAAACTTTTTTTCTCATCAACAATTAACTCGTTAATTCAGAAAAAAAGCAAAAAAAAATTCAATGAAAATTATCTCGTTAATTCAGAAAAACAGAGCAAAAATTTTTTCCCATGAAAAATTATCTCGTAATTCTGAGATAATTAACTCGTTAATTCAGAAAAACAGAGCAAAACTTTTTTCTCATGAAAAATTAACTCATTGAATACAGAAAAACTGAAAAAAAAATTCCATGAAAATTAACTCGTTAATTCAGAAAAACAGCAAAAAAAAAATTCCATGAAAAATGAACTTGTTAATTCAGAAAAACAGAGCAAAACTTTTTTTCTCATCAACAATTAACTCGTTAATTCAGAAAAAAAGCAAAAAAAAAATTCAATGAAAATTAACTCGTTAACTCAGAAAAACAGAGCAAAAACTTTTTCCCATGAAAAATGATCTCGTAATTCAGAGATAATTAACTTGTCAATTCAGAAAAACAGAGTAGATTGTTCTTTTCTTCAAGTGAATGCAATACGCCTCTGTAATTTTGATTTTATTCTGGTGTTCGGTGTATCTGTGGCCGTGTACCTCACCTTGTGGTAAAAGCAGCGGGCACATCTCTGCCATCAGTGTGAAGTGTCCCGCCTCTGAACCTCGAGTCAGAGCTTGCAGAAGCTCCTCTAGAGCAGACGGCCAATCACACAACAGCTGACTCAAAGCACACAGTGTCACGTCCAATGAAATGTGAGATAAGAGCTGAGGAAAGAAGATTAGTGAATTCGACGATGACATCAAATAGACTTCTCATAATAGTAACTATTATAGTCATTACTATTTTTTCTATATGATCTCGATGGCGTTGGCATCTTTACACACATACTTGCTTCATGGGAACTCTAGTGGTGGCGGGAGGACTCTCGACGGCTCTCAGCTGTTGATGAAGCGTCTTCACTTTGACCAGGTCAACAGATGCCACCGCACACTCGCTCTGCCACACGCTGAGTACCGCGGAGAGAAAGGTCTCCTCACAGGGCTTAGACCAGGTGTGTGAAGAAGCCACGGTCCAGGTGACCACACCTGTATCGGTCAGTCTCTGAGTGAGGATCTCATTAACACAGAACATCAGTCTGTGACCCTGTGAAGAAGAGCACAGAAACATGCTGAACATTGATCATGTTTCAATAGTTACCACTATAAGGAGAAAAAGGCCTTCTACGATGAATAGAAAGTTCAAAAGAACAGCATTTATTTAAAATATAATCTTTTCTAACATTATAAATGTCTTTACTGTAACTTTTGATCATGCTATACGGAGAAAAAGGCCTTAGAATAAAGTAGATTTCTTCATGGTGGCCAGTTGTTGGTTAGACAAACACACTATTCATAGTAATAATATGAATTATTTATCATATATTAGATATTTATTGTCTTGCATGAAAAATAAATCCACTAAAAAGACAATATTTTTCTTTCCTTATAAATCCGTGAATGAATTTAAATCAGTGCCAGTTCAGCTTATTGAACATACATGTATATCTACACTCAAAAGTTTTAGATCAGTAAGATTTTTTATGTTTTTAATAGGGCTGTCAAACGATTAATCACGATTAATCGCATCCAAAATAAAAGTTTGTTTTTACATAATATATGTGGGTGCACTGTGTATAATTATTTTGTATATATATATATAAATACACACACAGGCATGTATATTAAAGAAAAAATATTATTTATATATAAAATATTTATATTTATATATAAAATAAATTTTATATAAATCTATATACAGTATATACATGAAAATATGCCTTAAATATATACATGCATGTGTGTGTATTTATATATATAAAATAATTATAAACAGTGCACCCACATATATTATGTAAACATAATCTTTTATTTTGGATGCGATTAATCGTTTGACAGCCCTAGTTTTTAAAAGAAGTCTCTTCTGCTCACCAAGGCTGCTTTATTTGATGAAAAAAAAAATAACAAACAGTAATATTGTGAAATATTATGACAATTTAAAATGACTGTTTTCTATTTTAATATATTTTAAAATGTAATTTGAAAGCTGAATTTTCAACATCATTACACATCAGTTTTCAGTGTCACATGATCCTTCAGAAATCATTCTAATATGCTGATTTTATGCTCAATAAACATAAATTATTACTTTCAATGTTGAAAACAGTCGTGTACCATTTTCCCCCCAAAATTCTACAATGAATAGAAAGTTCATTCATTTAAAATATAATCTTTTCTAACATTATAAATGTCTTTACTGCAACTTTTGATCACTTGAACTCATCCTTGATGAATAAAACTATTTTCTAATTTCTTTCCCACCAAAAATAAAAAATAAATTCTTACTGACCCCAAACTTTTGAATGGTAGTGATTAATGTTACATTTCAGATCAATTCTGTTCTTTTGAACTTTCTATTCATCAAAGAATCCTGAAATAATAATGTAAGAAACTGTTTTCAACATGGATAATAATCATAAATGTTTCTTGAGCATCATATTATAATAATTTTATTATTACATAATAAATAATAATAATAATATTATTACATATTATAATAATCTCCCATGTGACACTGAAGACTGGAGTAATGATGCTGTAAATTCAGCTTTGATCACAGGAATAAATTAAACTTCACTATATATTCACATAGAAAACCGCTGTTTTAAATTGTAAAAATATTTCACAATATTACTGTTTTTTTGTATTTTTTAATCAAATAATTGCAGCCTTGGTGAGCAGAAGAGACTTATTTTAAAAACATAAAAAAAAAACTAACCAATCTAAAACTTTTGACCGATAGTGTGTATATATATATATAATAACAGCTGGAAACAAACCAAAAGCGAGTCTTGTGTCCTCAGGACTTCCTGTGCTGCGGCCCAGTCCTGGGAAAGCATCAAGTCTTTGGCGCACCTCAGAGAGAGAGAACGTGCCAGCTCACTTTCTCCCGATACCCACGCCACATTAGCCGCCGACTTCAGTGACATCACATCCCCTTTCTTGGCAATGACTTTAGCTGCGTCAAAGCTGGAGTCTGCGGCGAGGTAACTGACAGGTGGAGGAAGAAAAAAAGAAATCTTTAGTCAGTTTCAATTATATTACAACATTAACTGTATACAGCTATTTAAATCATACCACAATATTATACATATACATGTTGAATCAGATCCAGTTTCTCAGCCTCATTTCGTTCCAAACTATATGCATTTCTTTCTTCCGCTGAACGCAAAGTAGATATTTTGAAGAATGTTAGTAACTAAACAAGTTCAGTTCTCATTGACTTGCATTGGATTTTTTTGTGCATACAGTGGAAGTCAATGGGAACCAAACCAATTTATGCCAAGGCCTGATTTTTGAACTCCAGTCTCACCCACGAGTGATCTTGCGTTATTTTCTTATCACTTCTCACGCATATGTTTGGATATGAAAGGTAGTTTGCAGACCAGACAAAGTTGTCTGCGATTCTTTCTTTTGTAAGTTATCTTGTCGCCGATCCATCGTGCAGTGTGAACTCGGCATTAGTTATTAAAGGAGTAGTTCACTTTTGAAAAAGAGTTTGCTGATAATTTACTCACCCCCGTGTCATCCAAGATGTCCATGTCTTTCTTTCTTCAGTCGAAAAGAAATGAAGGTTTTTGATGAAAACATTCCAGGATTTTTCACCATATAATGGACTTCAATGGGGACCAAATGAGAGTTTCAGTGCAAACTGTTCAAAGGGCTTTAAACGACTCCAGACGATGAATAAGGGTCTTATCAAGCGAAACGATCGCTCATTTAATAAATAAATAACAAAGTTTAAGTTTTATAAGCACAAATGAAAATGAACTTTTTCAAAAATGAGCTTTATCAAAATGACCAAATCATTTTACGTGTCATTTGGTTCATTCAATGAATGAAATGAACGAATTGACTCAGATTTGATGAACAGGAGAGTCACGAACGCGCATCACAGAACAGAGCAAGGCGAGCATTTGAGCTTATAAAACTTAAACTTTGTTATTTATTTATTAAATGATCGATCGTTTCGCTTGATAAGACCCTTATTCATCATCTGGAGTCGTTTAAAGCCCTTTGAACAGTTTGCACTGAAACTGTCTTTTGGTCCCCATTGAAGTCCATTATATGGAGAAAAATCCTGGAATGTTTTCATCAAAAACCTTAATTTATTTTCGACTGAAGAAAGAAAGACATGGACATCTTGGATGACACGGGGGTGAGTAAGTGAACTACTCCTTTAACATTAGTTGAAATATCTTCTTTTGTGGTTCGAAGAAAGAAATGCATTCAGGTTTGGAATGGCATGAGTAAGGGTTGACCGAAATTTTCACTTTTGGGTGAACTATCCCTTTAAATTATTAAACTTTATAACCAAAAAAATGTCATTTAGTAGCCCGACATTTAGCATGCATACCCAATAAAAACAAACAGACCATTTAAAGGGATCATGAATTGTAAGAGGTCACAGTATACATAGATGCTAATGTGTTTTCACTCACCATTTGGCGGCAGTAGCGTAATGTCCGTCCTTCTCCAGCACCGCAGCCCAGCTCATGTAGAGGTCCTTCAGCACGGGGTCCTCCGGCTGGAGTCGGGCTCTGGCTAAAGCGATGGCCTCGCTGAAGATTCATTGCAAAAACAAACGTGAACCTTCTACTCAGGCCGACACCATTACCATGATGAACAATAGTTTATGGTGATGTTTCTAACCGGTAGAACTGGTGGCCCTTCAGAAGGCTGATGGCCTCGTAGAGTTTATGGATGGACACGAGATGCGACGCTGCTTTGAGGAACTGCTCTTGGTGGCAGAGCTGCTTCACATACGCCTCCACAGTCCTGGCCCACACCTGGTATCCCGCTGAGAGAGAGAGGGTCAACCACAAATAAACATGTCCAGGAGAAATCTCTATGGGGTTGTTTAAAATGTATTTTATATACAGATTTTCCTGTCACATGCTGGTTACACCACACTGACTGGCCAATATTCTGTAAACTGCTTCACTACATTTTTAAAAAGAAATGATAAAAGATTAATCCTCGGATGGTCTTCATTTATGGGTCACGTCCTGGGCCTTCCCGGTCAGAAGTGACCGGAGGCCTAAAAATTAAACTTCTTCCATCCCAGTAAAACCAATGGAATTTATTTTTGTTCTATAATATTTATTCTTTGTAATTTGGTATTTTGAGACGATTTGATTGAATATTTTAATTTTTATGCAATATTTATTGTCTATTTTTTTCAATAGGTATATATATATATATATATATATATATTTCTCTATATATATTATTTAAAAAAATATTAATGCAGTATTTTAGTTTAATATAGAGTCTAGGCCTTCAGAAAAAAAATATTTTTTGAAGAAAATTATCACCATCTGGTTACAGTATAGAGAAAAAGCGTAGTATCATGGTGTAACCACTAGATGGCATGTACAGCTCTCTATGTAGAGACATGTGAATTCCCCAGATGTTTATGAACACATTTTTTTGTTGTTTTGGTGAATTTGAATATATAATTGAAACAATCTCAAAAACTATTTCTTATTTTAAAAAATTGTAAAAAAAAAAAAAAAAAAAAAAAAAAAAAAGTGAATTTTTGTGTTTTTGTCAATTTCCCATTCATTTCCTATGGGGGTTATTTTTGACCAAAGACCACGAGTGTGACTATTTTTTTAACGACCACTTTGCATGCTCGGATCATGACCTCAATTTTTTTTGTATTCACATACAAATGCCAAAAAAAGTCACCAAGTATCATAACCTTCTGATGAAGCTGTGATTTTTAATAATTCAAAACAGAAAATTATTCGGTCAAAAGTGACCGAAGACCATCAGAGGGTTAAAATCCCCCTGGAGTCAATACTTGTATCCCCTAAAACTCATATTTGAACACCAAATGACACATTCAAGCGTTATTTATTTAGTTCACTTTGAAATTAATTTTTATCTTCCCTCAAGGGCATTCAAAATGTTCGAGTCTTTCGTTCGTTTCCACATTAGTTTCAATTTTGATATTTTTAGGTCAAAGTGTTCTTGTGTGTCAGTCATATAATGGAGGTCTATGGTCACCACCTCAAAGAGCATGCACAGAGTCATAACACCAGAGAACGTCTCACCCATTGGAGCTAAACTGAGGAGGTGGTCAGTCAGCTCTCCTTTCTCCACAGCAACATTGATTGCTCCGATCACATCTCCTTTCCACAGCCTCAGATACACCATCGAGTCGTAATGACCAGCCTCCACGTGGCTCTCCTCTGTTCAAAACACACACAATGAACTTAACACCGCTTCCAAATCACTTCCCCTCAGATCTTGGCCCGACTCACCTTCCTCCTGAAACATCCTGTAGAGGGCATCCCTGTCCGTGAACAGGCCGAGCTGAATATGATCTCCAGATCCCGGAACACAAGCTCCGCTTTGTCCTGAGGAGCAGAAGAGACAGGAAATGCGCTATACACATGATAACCGCATCTTCACTCTAATTTTGTCATTGCAGAAGTTTTTAAATTCCTCATTGATCTACATGAGAAGAGAAGCAGTGATAATACCGTCTGATACCGTAAATATAACTTGGTATATGGATAATAAAGAAGTAGTTCACTTTTGAAAAAAACTTTTGCTGATAATTTACTCACCCCCGTGACATCCAAGATGTCCATGTCTTTCTTTCTTCAGTCGAAAAGAAATTAAGGTTTTTGATGAAAACATTCCAGGATTTTCTCCATATAATGGACTTCAATGGGGACCAAACGGTTCAAGGTCCAAATGAGAGTTTCAGTGCAAACTGTTCAAAGTGCTTTAAACGACACCAGACGATGAATAAGGGTCTTATCAAGCGAAACGATCGCTCATTTAATAAATAAATAACAAAGTTTAAGTTTTATAAGCTCAAATGCTCGCCTTGCTCTGTTCTGTGATGCGCGTTCGTGACTCTCCTGTTCGAACTCTTTCGTCAAAATGAACGAATCTTTTTCCGAGTCATTTGGTTCATTCAACGAATGAAACAAACAAATTGACTCAGAAAAAGAATCATTCATTTTGACGAAAGAGTTCGAACAGGAGAGTCACGAGCGCAAATCACAGAACAGAGCGAGGTGAACATTTGAGCTTATCAAACTTAAACTTTGTTATTTATTTATTAAATGAGTGATCGTTTCGCTTGATAAGACCCTTATTCATCGTCTGGAATCGTTTAAAGCCCTTTGAACAGTTTGCACTGAAACTTTAACCGTTTGGTCCCCATTGAAGTCCATTATATGGAGAAAATCCTGGAATGTTTTCATCAAAAACCTTAATTTCTTTTCGACTGAAGAAAGAAAGACATGGACATCTTGGATGACACGGGGCTGAGTAAATTATCAGCAAAAGTGTTTTTTAAAGTGAGCTACCCCTTTAAGATGAGATGCAGATCAAAGTTACTTTTATTAACACAAGTAAATTATTTTTTCTTTGATTATTTTTAGTCATACTGATGCGCTGTCTAGTATAAACTGACTAACTGTCCGCTCTGCGCATCTCGAACAAGAAACACGGCTTCTTCATACTTTCGTTTGATGTTTCTCATATGAAACAGAAATGGCAGCTCTTATCAGTCGGGCATCTTGGTGGTCGCACCAGTGCAAACTCTAACAAAATTTAGTCACACCAGCAAGGGAAAAGGTCCCAAATTGGACCATTTGGTGGCATTTTGTAGCCGTGTGGTTATCTTAGCCTTTAATGTCGGGCTCCTCACTTACCATGCGAGTGTCTCACAGCAGCGAGCGTCAGACAGTCTTGTTGAAGTTCCTCTTTGGGTCGGTGATCCATAGAAGTACTGAGCGGGAGAATGGAGCGAGGCTTTCTCTTTTTTAAAGACAGATCTGAAACAAACAACAAATGATGAGCTTTTACAAAGTTCTGCGATGAGCGTTCATGACTCTCCTGTTCGAACTCGTTCATCAAAATGAACAAATCTTTTTCTGAGTCAATTCGTTCGTTTTGATCGTCGAATGAACCAAATGACTCGGAAAAAGATTTGTTCATTTTGATGAACGAGTTCGAACAGGAGAGTCACGAACGCGCATCACAGAACATTGTAAAATGTTCAAAATCAAAATGAACAAATCTTTTTGCGTGTCATTTGGTTCATTCAACAAACGAAACGAACGAGTGACTCGGAAAAAGATTTGTTCATTTTGATTAAAACTTGCACTGAAACTCTCATTTGGACCTTGAACTGTTTGGTCCCCATTGAAGTCCATTATATGGAGAAAAATCCTGGAATGTTTTCATCAAAAATCTTAATTTCTTTTCGACTGAGGAAATCTTATCTAGCGAAACGATCGCTCATTTAAAAAAAAAAGTTTAAGTTTTATAAGCTCAAATGCTCGCGTTGTTCTGTTCTGTGATTCGCTTTCGTGACTCTCCTGTTCGGACTCGTTCATCAAAACGATCTTTTTCTGAATCAATTTGTTTGTTTCGTTCGTTGAATGAACCAAATGACTCGGAAAAAGATTCTTTCATTTTGATGAACGAGTTCGAACAGGAGAGTCACGAACGTGCGTCACAGAACAGAGCAAGGCGAGCATTTGAGCTTATAAAACTTAAACTTTGTTATTTATTTATTAAATGAGCGATCGTTTCGCTTGATAAGACCCTTATTCATCGTCTGGAATCGTTTAAAGTCCTTTGAAGCTGCACTGAAACTCTCATTTGGACCTTGAACCGTTTGGTCCCCATTGAAGTCCATTATATGGAGAAAATCCTGGAATGTTTTCATCAAAAACCTTCATTTCTTTTGGACTGAAGAAAGAAAGACATGGACATCTTGGATGACTAAATTATCAGCACTACTCCTCTAAAGCAGAGACCGACCTGGTTTCTCTCTTTTCTTCTCCTCTTTGACTTCCCTTTTAAGGGCATGGATGAACTTTTCTCCATTCTGAACCCTCTCAGCGCCACGCGTGTCCACACTGCTCTCTCTGGACCCGCCTGTGACCCCAATGATAAAGGTTATTCATCACACAACACCCGGACAGCCGGAGTGACATTTCAAAGACGGCGCTGGAAGCGGAAGAAACAGCGAGAGATGAAAGAGAGAAAGACGAGCCGTTACCCGTGACGGAGGGAGCGTCTGTGTTGTCCTTCTCCTCCTCCTCCTCCTCATTGTCCGACTGGCCGTCTTCTGCCCCTTTACTTTCTTCACATAAATCTAATTCACTTTCTTCCGCCTTCATCCCTCCTTTTCCCGGGGCCTTCTTTTTCTTCTTGGGTTTTTTCTGAGGTCCTCTCTTTTTCTCGATCTCAACACGTTTTTTACCTGTTGATGAAAACATCAAAGTATAAGTGTTTTAAAGTTTATTCATGCTTATGTCATGGTCTAGTAGTAAAGTGGAAGAACTACAGCGATGCAAGTTCACTTTAAAAAAACTTTTGCGGAAAAAGTTTTTTTTAAAAAAGGTTTTTGATGAAAACGTTCCAGGATTTTTCTCCATATAATGGACTTCAATGGGGACCAAACAGTTCAAGGTCCAAAAGACAGTTTCAGTGCGAGTTTCGTTCGTGAATCTCCTGTTCGAACTCGTTCATCAAAATGAACAAATCTTTTTTGTTCATTGAATCAAACAAATGAATCGAAAAAAGTCTCGTTCATTTTGATCGAACAGGAGAGTCATGAATGTGCATCACAGAACAGAGCAAGGTGAGCATTTGAGCTTATAAAACTTAAACTTTGCTATTTATTTATTAAATGAGCGATCGTTTCGCTTGATAAGACCCTTATTCATCGTCTGGAATCGCCTTTGAACAGCTTGTAGTTTGCACTGAACCTTGAACCGTTTGGTCCCCATTGAAGTCCATTATATGGAGAAAAATCCTGGAATGTTTTCATCAAAAACCTTAATTTCTTTTCGACTGAAGAAAGAAAGACATGGACATCTTGGATGACACGGGGGTGAGTAAATTATCAGCAAAAGTTTCTTTAAAAGTGAACTACTCCTTTAAAGAGAGACAAAATTTGAATTTTGTTATTAAACCAGACAGAACTTGTTTCCATTAGATATGTTTGTTTGATTGTATATAATGATATACACACTCTTGGGAGGAGTGACGTGTTCCTGCTTGGATACGGCCCACTCTTGGAGGGTGAAGTCATCTCCGCCGGTCCAGACCAGATCTGGGTGAACAGCGGACCACTGGACACACATCAGACGGCCCGAGTGACCCCTGTAGTTACACACCGGCTGCTCTTTCAGCACATCCCACACCTGCCAACAAGCAGTTTTTATACACTAATAACATCTCATTTGTATTTTTTTCTAGACGATGGATTATACAAAACATATGACTATTAGGGGTCGTTACATAAGGAACCAAATTCACCAATAAATAAATAGCTTTAAACATCCTCTTCATTATAAACAAAGCACTTATTTAATCTATCTCCAAAAATGGGTCGTTTTGATATTATATATAATTTATATATATATATATATATATATATATATATATATATATATATATATATATATATATATATTATAATATATATGATAGAATATAATGATAATATATATTATATATATATATATATATACACACATATAAGTTTTTTTTTTTTTTGCAAAAACTATTATAAGTAAATTATTACAAGTAAACCTCAAGGAACATATTATATATATGAAGAGTTCAGATGCAAAAGCCTCTAAATGCCATTTGAAATTTTCTTCTAAAATGACCATTTTTATCAAACTTGTATATTTAAGTTCAGTAATTTCACTTAAATGACAATTAATAGGTAATCTTCATTGCCATTTAAGTGAAATTACTGAATTTAAATATACAAGCTTGATAAAAATGATCATTCTAGAAGAAAATTTCAAATGGCACTTAGAGGCTTTTGCATCTGAACTCTTCATATATATAATATGTTCCTTGAGGTTTACTTGTAATAATTTACTTATAATAGTTTTTGCAAAAAAAAAAAAAAAATATATATATATATATATATATATATATATATATATATATATATATATATATATATATTATGACCCCTTTAATATAAACCATATTTTCATAAAATTTCCAGATAAAATAACCTTGAATTCAATTATATTACTGCGGCATAAAATGTTTTTAAACCTTCTAAAAAATGTTTTAAATAATAAATATAATTTCACACATACTCTGTGTTTGTGTTTCTTTGTGACATGCAAGATTTATTGTATTAAAATTTAAATGCAAAAGAAAAGGCACGAGAGACGGCTATTTTTGTCAATTTTAAGTTTTAATTTAAAATGTTTGCGATTTTAATATAAATACACGGTTAAATATTTGACCACTTACTTGAGGAACTTAATATATATATATAGGTCTACGTTGTTTAAATTGTGTTTAAATGTGCATTCAAGGTTGTAAAATGCTAAAATCGCAATGCTGATGAAACTTTACTTTTAATAAAAGTTGCTGCATAACTTCTGACTTTGAAATAAAAATAGTGAGTATGTGTTTGTGGTAGAGCCGTGGATCAGTTACGCACTGCACACGCAGCATAATGTGAAAGCACCGCACACGGAGTGTGTGTGAAACAGCCGTAACTTGCCTGAGCGGATCCGTCATAACACGCGGTCACCAGACGCCCGTCGTGATGGGGACTCCAGGCGAGGCCGGTGATTTTGTTGGTGTGTCCAGAGAGAGTCCTGAAAGGTTCAGTCACCAGCACTGGATTCTCTGATGGGGTTTCTGAAAGTGGAAAGACGTCAGTTAAACAGCTTGTAATCAATGTCATCGTCATATTTACCTCAGAAAACCCACATAAACTCGTTAGTCAGCTAGAAAAAATAACTCTAGAGAGGAGCATTTTGAAAAATATATACACACCATATTACATATGCATTATAATCTTAATGTTATTCAATATTTAATGCATATTTGAATAAATCTGGCATGTTTTTGTGACAGCCACCATTTAAATGTTTATATTTCATATAATCTTCTTATTATAAAAATAAATAAAAGTGTTTGTATAGCTACAAAACAGTTCATTATGACCTTCATATTAGGCTAATGAAGCCTATAGGCTACAACTAGACTCCCATAGTTTACAGCATTAGTTCAGAGATTTGATTCCCTTGAGAAAAATGTCCATTTATTGTAACTGATATCCAAAATAATCAATATTGAATCAAATCGAATCAAATTGCAAGCTTGTGAATCGAAATCGAATTGTGAAATTTGTCTCAATATCCAGCCCTAGTATATATTATGAATACTGTGAAAAGCATGTCATTTTTTTGTCATCGTATGCATAGAATATAGAATAGTCAACACGATAATTCCAGCCGCTTGTCTCTCACCTATGGCGCTCCTGAGGTCATGGACGTAGACCGTGGCGTTACTGGAGCCGGACGCCAGCAGATACTGCAGCTCCTTCTGGGACGAGTGTTCATGGTGCCAGCGCAGAGAGTTTATGATCTTATGATGTTGCTGGACGGTGCACAAGAGCTTCAGCGTGGGGGCCTGCAACACCTCGATAGACCTACAACAAAATGAGCTTTATTTGATGCATAATACTCTAAAATATTGTTGCATATGATATATTTCATATTTTAAGACTAAATGAAATCAAAATAGAGTCTGGTCTTATTGTGCATAACTCATGTGTCATTTTTAAGCGTGCATTTCTCCACCTCTGATGAACTAAATCCATGAGGAATGAGAAAAATGATCTTAAAAAGAAATATCTCAGCCTCATGACCCAGTTAAATCCAGATGGATGCATCATTTCCTAATGAATATACGGTCTCCTTATTCAAAAATGAACCAAAACAACACTGAGTAGCTTTAATTTTTTAACATTAGTTATTGTGTAAGATATTATGAACCAAGAAATAAACAACACTAACGTTCAAAAGTTCACGGTTGGTAAGATTTGTTTATGTATTTCTTCATTTTTTATTTAGTACCTTATGCTCACTAAGGCTGCATTTCAATTTTTTTTTTAAATAAAATGTTTTAATTTAACAACAACAACAAAGAATTCTATGATTTCACTTTCCTTTAATTTCTCCCTATTCTCGCTTGTCTGAAACGTTGTATTTTAAACACTTCTAGCATTTGTTAGCCTCGCTCGCTGTATTCCTCATTTGTAAAATCGCTTTGAATAAAAGCATCTGCAAAATTAATAAATAAAAATACAGTAAAGCATCACGAAATATGATCACAATTTAAAATAACTTTTCAATTTTAATATATTTTAAAATGCAATTTATTCCTGTGATCAAAGCTGAATTTTCAGCATCATTACTCCAGATCCTTCAGAAATCAATCTAATATGCTGATTTGCTGAAACATTTCTTACTATTATAAATTCTGAATGTACATTGTGATGCTTAGTATTTTTGTGAAAAGTGATCAACAAAATTTATTTGAATTTAAATAAATGTCACTGACCAATTTAACACATTCCTTCAAAAATATAATTTTCTTTCAAAAATAAATATGACCCCATATTTTTATTTTAAATGGTACTATATTTTTTTTAAAATGAACATCATTATATTATGAATAAAACAAAAACACATAAAGAACAAATAATATATTAACTAAAAAATGATTAATAATACAATAACGTTAACAACTTAAAACTTAAAGGAGTAGTTCAATTTTAAAAAAAACTTTTGCTGATAATTTACTCACCCCCATGTCATCCAAGATGTCCATGTCTTTCTTTCTTCAGTCGAAAAGAAATTAAGGTTTTTGATGAAAACATTCCATGATTTTTCTCCATATAATGGACTTCAATGGGGACCAAACGGTTCAAGGTCCAAATGAGAGCTTCAGTGCAAACTGTTCGAAGGGTTTAAACGATTCCAGACGATGAATAAGGGTCTTATCAAGCGAAACGATCACTCATTTAATAAATAAATAACAAAGTTTAAGTTTTATAAGCTCAAATGCTCGCCTTGCTCTGTTCTGTGATGCGCGTTCGTGACTCTCCTGTTCGAACTCGTTCATCAAAATGAACGAATCTTTTTTCGTATCATTTGGATCAATCAACGAATGAAATGAACGAATTGACTTGGGAAAAGATTTGTTCATTTTGATGAACGAGTTCGAACAGGAGAGTCACAAACGAGCATCACAGAACAGAGCAAGACGAGCATTTGAGCTTATAAAACTTAAACTTTGTTATTTATTTATTAAACGAGCGATCGTTTCGCTTGATAAGACCCTTATTCATCGTCTGGAGTCGTTTAAAGCCCTTTGAAACTATCTTTTGGATCTTGAACCGTTTGGTCCCCATTGAAGTCCATTATATGGAGAAAATCCTGGAATGTTTTCATCAAAAACCTTAATTTCTTTTCAACTGAAGAAAGAAAGACATGGACATCTTGGATGACACGGGGGTGAGTAAATAATCAGCAAAAGTTTTTTTGAAAAGTGAACTACTCCTTTAATGGAAAGGGTTACCAATTAAGGAGAACATGATTAACATTATTACCCATCTTCATTTCCAATGGCCAGAACGCTGCCGTCCGGTTTCCAGCTCAGGTCTGTGTGTGGGGGGATCTTGTGCTGAAGAACAGAATGACTTTATCAATATGAACAAATTTAGCAAAGACAAATACGAACGAGGGATTTCTCATCTTACTTTGATGCTGTTAGTGTCTCGGATGAGCTTGTCGATGTTACTGGCCTCTCCGGAAAGCTTCCAGGGGTCGTGCTGGAGGATGACCCCCTCTCCGGCACAGCTGTATAAGCTATAGGACGGCTTGTCTCCTGAAACACACACGTACACAACTATTAGCGGGAACAGCACTATTACTATTGCTCATCCCTTCAACAAACAAAAGCAATTATCTCCAGCCCCTCGAGCAGCCGAGATGGATACGGTGATCACGAACGTGTCATTTGTCAGCAAGCAGGGCGGAATTATGTTTTCATTCCTTGATTACCCAACAAACTCTACGAAGAGCATTCACTCAATTACAGAGCGCTTTAAAGAGGAGCTGGCATCACTTATTGCTGAAGGATTGAACTTGGCGCCACTTCAAGATAGTCATGCGGATGCGTTTAATGAATCGACTTACCGAAAGACATGGGCGGCACAGGAGGACCCCATGAAAGAGAGTAGACGGTTCTGCGGTGGTAAGTGCTTGAGATCTGAGGAGGTCTGAGTGTGGAAACAAATGATTTTTATTAAAGATTAAAGGAGTAGTTCACTTTTAAAAACCTTTTGCTGATAATTTACTCACCCCCGTGTCATCCAAGATGTCCATGTCTTTCTTTCTTCAGTCGAAAAGAAATTAAGGTTTTTGATGAAAACATTCCAGGATTTTTCTCCATATAATGGACTTCAATGGGGTCCAAACGGTTCAAGGTCCAAATGAGAGTTTCAGTGCAAACTCCAGACGATGAATAAGGGTCTTATCAAGTGAAACGATCACTCATTTAATAAATAAATAACAAAGTTTAAGTTTTATAAGCTCAAATGCTCGCAATTAATTTTTGCTCTGTTCTGTGATGCACGTTCGTGACTCTCCTGTTCGAACACGTTCATCAAAACGAACAAATCTTTTTCCGAGTCATTTGGTTCATTTCGTTCGCTGAATGAACCAAATGACTCGGAAAAAGATTTGTTCAATAAATGAACAAATCTTTTTCCGAGTCAATTCGTTCATTTCGTTCGTTGAATGAACCAAATGACTCGGAAAAAGATTCGTTCATTTTGATGAACGAGTTCGAACAGGAGAGTCACAAGCGTGCGTCACAGCAAGGCGAGCATTTGAGCTTATAAAACTTAAACTTTGTTATTTATTTATTAAATGAGCGATCGTTTCACTTGATAAGACCCTTATTCATCATCTGGAATCGTTTAAAGCCCTTTGAACAGTTTGCACAGACCTTGAACCGTTTGGTCCCCATTGAAGTCCATTATATGGAGAAAATCCTGGAATGTTTTCATCAAAAACCTTAATTTCTTTTCGACTGAAGAAAGAAAGACATGGACATCTTGGATGACACGGGGGTGAGTAAATTATCAGCAAAAGTTTTTACGAAAGTGAACTACTCCTTTAAGAAATCGCAAGATTTCAGATGCATAAACTGTTGCTCTTACTTGTTAGAGTAAACCTCATATATGCCCACTTTACCATCATCGGTACCGAACGCCAGAGAGCCCTCTTTTAGTGGATGCCATGCCAACTGTAAGAGAAGTGGGAGAAAAAAAGGGCTTGATTTTGGCACTGTGGGAAATATAACTGTGGATGAAACCCATCTGACTCACAGCAGTGACTTTAGATTTGATCCCCTGCCAGAAAGTCTTGATGTCATATTGGTTCTGGATGGACATGGTGTTCCAGACCCGAATCATGCTGTCTCCGACCCCTAGAGCCAGACAGCCGGTGCCCACCGGAGAGAAGCTGAGGCAGTACACGAACCCACCCAGAGTGGGCAGAGTCCAGCAGCACTCCAGAGACGCCAGGTCCCAACACTTGATCTGAGTGATCAGACACTTGTTTAACCCCTTAACCGTCACCCCTCTTTTAGAGAATGGGGGTTAAAATGCACTATTCACACTTAAATGGTTGTAATTTAAGAATGCTTTGGAATATACCCAAGTTTGGTCTTGTTTTAACGGAAACACTCAGCAGATTATTGCTGAAGTGAAAACACTTCAAAAAATGAAAGTATGAAAAAGTTATGGAAGTTTAAATTCACAGTAAATCAAATATACTGTATTATATATTTTTTATTTTATATAAAATATATATTTTACAAAATTATAAAATCAAAGCCATAAATCTAACCAAGTTATTTTCCAAATTTGAAGTTGATATCACAAAAATTGAAGTTCCCATGAGATTTTGTTTAGGCGTAGTACCAAAAATAGCCACCGGGTGCCATTGAGTTCCATTGAATTTAGTTGTATACATTCTGCCTTGACAAATTAATACATTTCTGTCCAAATATCAATTTTGTCACAAAATTTGGAACCTTGAGACTCAGACCTTTCTGACAATATGTGTTTCGTCAAGATTAGAAAAGGTTTTGATCATAAATAATCAAATATAATGATGCCCTAATAAAATAAGTACAGTTTCTATGGTAACGCAATGTTCAATTATAAAACAGTGTTCACAGGATGAATTCTAAGTTTTCAAATGACACCTAATTTAGGATAACTACTAAAATATGTGATATAATAAAAAAGGCGATAAAATAATATTATATTTTAGAGGATAATAAATATGAATATTATAATTTTTAGAGGATAATATTATACTATTTTTTTTTATTAAAAAAAATACTAGATTATATGTTTTATTATGAACTTTTAGCATAAAAACAGAAGTTTCAATGATTAATAGTGGGTGCATCGACTATTTGTGACAAAGGTCAAAACTCCTGTTATGATGCAGATTTTTTTGAGGTGCACTCTTGTCATAAATTCATCAATTACTCTTCCTACATAATTTGTAACACAAAACAGGGGTGGAATATCTATTTAGAAGTCTTAGACCTTTCCAACAAAATATAATTTGTCATAATTAGATTAGGATTTAATAGAAATATAGTGAAGTAAAGTTAGGCGTCCCGGTACGGGGACGGTGACAGTTAACGGATTAAAAGCAAGGTATTTTTGTAAGGAGAAATAAAGGTTATTTATTCTAGAGGGAGTCCTCACCTCTCGGTCCATGGAGGTGCTGAGCATTAGTTCTCGTTCCCCCGAGCGAAACGAGCTCATGTTGAACACGATACGGCTGTGGTTCTCTCCGTCCGGGGAACTGCCCAACAGACTCCACTTCTGCTTGCCCGACTTCACGAGATCCCACATTACGATCTCACCGCTGCACGACGACATTCACAGTGATTCGACTCGTGTTCGTTCGCTACAGAGCACAAAAAGCAAACACAACATACCCAAAACAGCTGGACACGATCTGTGAAGGCCTCCCTTTGGGCCAGTGGACCGTCAGCCAAAGTCTTTCCTTCAGCGCCGGATCAACTCCCACTCCTCGTCTCTTCAGGAAGGGAAGTTTCAGCGTCATTACACCTGAGAGGAGACACACGGTGACCTCAGTGACACCTGAAAGATGACATAAACCACTCTCTCTCTGTCACCTTTGCCCCTGGCTGTGCTCCATATCCGCACGGTCTGATCTCGACTACCCGACGCCAGGTAACACCCCACTTCTGCTCCTTCTGTCGCCAAAGTTAATCCATCTACAGAAAGAGTCAAGGATATGTCATTTGTTTTATTGTCCAAAAACATTAAATTTAAAGGGATAGTCCACTTTGAAATGAATTTTTGGTGTGTTTTATCTTACCTCAAGGGCATCCAAGATGTAGGCGTCTTTGTTTCCGCAGTAGTTTCAATTTATAATGGAGGTCTATGGTCACCACCTCAAAGAGCATGCACAGAGAAGTCCAAATTAAACATGATTTAATGACTCGTAAATGTAAGTACACATTGATGGCCTAAGACACGAAACGAGCGGTTTGTGTGAGGAAACCAACAGTATTTATATCGTTTTTACCTCTTGTATCCACAAGTGATCTGAGGGCGCGGGCGCTTTGTGGCTGTGGATACAAGAGGTAAAAACGATATAAATACTGTTGGTTTTCTCACACAAACCGCTTGTTTGGTGTCTTAGGCCATCAATGTGTACTTACATTTACGAGTCATTAAATCATGTTTAATTTGGACTTCTCTGTGCATGCTCTTTGAGGTGGTGACCATAGACCTCCATTATATGACTGACACACAAGAACGCTTTGACCTAAAAATATCAAAATACTGCGGAAACAAAGACACCTACATCTTAGATGCCCTTGACGTAAGATAAAACATCCCAAAAATTAATTTCGAAAAGTGAACTATCCCTTTAACAAAAACTGGGAGAGTCAATATAGGTAGAGAATGATTTTAATGTCACATTCGATTGCATTAACAAGCTTTTCGTCAAATCACAAACGCACCGCCGGTTCCCTCCGTTTGAGAAACCTTTTATTCGTTTACTTAAAAAGACAGTGCATTTTTGACATCACATAATGTTATATTATCTTTTTTTCATGTATTATATTTACTGTGGATATCTTAGGACTAGGGCTGTCAAAACGATTAATCGCGATTAATCACATCCAAAATAAAAGTTTGTGTTTACATAATATATGTGGGTGCACTGTGTATAATTATTATATATATATAAAAAACACACATGCATGTATATTTAAGAAAAAAATGTTATTTATGTATAAACTATTTATATTTATATATAAATCTATATACAGAATATACATGAAAATATTTCTTAAATATATACAAGCATGTGTGTGTATTTATATATCTAAAATAATTATACACAATGCACACACATATATTATGTAAACACAAACTTATATTTTGGATGCGATTAATCGCGATTAATCGTTTTGACAGCCCTACTTAGGACCAAAAAATCATTGCATTCGGTTGCTTTTGCTAGGCACTCATGAAATAGCCTACCCTACCTTTAATAGTATTGACTTACAAACTGAGGCGAGACGGATCTTGATTGGTTACCTGCGTTTTCTTCTGATCGTCCGTGTAGAGGCTCTTCTCTGGGACGAGGGCACCATGCCAGCGCATGAATCTCATCATCATGCCCCCTCAGTCGATGAATCACCTCCCCTTTCTTACTGATGTCTATCACTACTATCATCCCATCCTTGTACCTGAAGGAGGAAGCATGTACGATTAGAGAGCATCGCTTATGAGTCTAGGATCACAATGAACGCATTTTAACCCCTTACCTGTTACCCCCCTTTTTGAGAATGAGGGTTAAAAATGCACTATTCAAACTTAAATGGTTGTAATTCAAGAATGCTTTGGAATATATATACCCAAGTTTGGTCTTGAAAACACTTTAAAAAATTAAAGTATGAAAATGTTAAGGAAGTTTAAATTTACAGTAAATCAAATATACTGTACAACATAATTTTTATTTTATATAAAATATATATTTTACAAAATATTTTTTACTCTAAAATTACTATAAAATCAAAGCCATAAATCTAACCAAATTTGAAGTTGATATCACAAAAATTGAAGTTCCCATGAGATTTTGTTTAGGCGTAGTACCAAAAATAGCCACCGGGTGTCATTGAGTTCCATTGAATTTAGTTGTATACATTTTGCCTTAGCAAATTAATACATTTCTGTCCAAAAAAAAAATGTGGAACCTTGAGACACAGACCTTTCTAATAATGTGTTTTTTCAAGATTAGAAAAGTTTTTGATCATAAATTATGAAATATAATGATGCCTAAAAGGGGAGGAGCCTGATAAAATAAGTTCAATTTCTATGCTAACGCAACATAAAAGGTTTTCACAGGATTAATTCTGAGTTTATAAGCTTTCAAATGATACCTAATTTATGATAACTACTAAAATATGTGATATAATAAAAAAAACGATAAAACAAATAATATTATATTTTAGAGGATAATATATATATATATATATATATATATATATAATTTTTGGAGGATAATATTATACTTTGATTTTTTATTATTTATTTAAAAATACTAGATTTTATGCTTTATTATGAACTTTTAGCATAAAAACAGAAGTTTCAATGATTAAAAGTGGGTGCATCGACTTTTTGTGACAAAGGTCAGACCTGTTATGATGCAGATTTTTTGAGGTGCACTCTGGTCATAAATTCATCAATTACTCTTCCTACATAATTTGTAACACAAAACAGGGGTAGAATATCTATTTAGAAGTCTTAGACCTTTCCAACAATGTATAATTTGTCATAATTAGATTAGGATTTAATAGAAATATAGTGAAGTAAAGTTAGGCGTCCCGGTACCGGGACAGTGACAGTTAACGGGTTAATTACTAATATATCAAGCCTCTACCCCACTGCGATGTAGTTTTCTTCATGTGGAGAGCAGGACAGGCAGAAGATGGTTCGCGGTTCAGGGAAGAAGCTCTGGGTGTCGTTGCTGCTGACCCAATAGCACACCACGATGCCCTTCTCGTCTCCTGTGACCAGCAGAAGCTTCTGCACTGGAGACCAGTGGACCGCAGTGATGGTGCTCTGTTCAAACAACAACACAGCCATTTACAATTGTTGACCATGTACATGCTAAAACTAACAGGAATTGAAATGAATAAAGTAATCAAATGTAAAACAATAGTCTTCACTGTATAAATTAAACATGGATAAATCCTTATTAAAGTTACTAAAGTAATTTAGGCCCTGTGAACATGTGTATTATGACAAGTAAACTTAAAAAGTTAGTATTTTGTCAGCAAAATATCTTTATTTTTATGGAATATTAATATAAAAATATATCCGTATTGTCACAGAAATTGAACTACACCACCTATATTTTGCTTATTTAAATATGTAGCAACAGTAAGTTCTGATTTTATGGTTTTCATTGTTGCTGCAAATTAGAAAAAAAAAATCTAAATTTTTAACAAAAATAAACCCCAACAGTGAGAATTTTAGCTGACTGACAGCTGTCAAAAATACTCGTGATAGTCTTAAAATGGGTAGAAAATATTTCAGCAAAAGTAGTTTTGATATTGTGGTTGTCATGGAGTTACATTATAAATGTAAAATTGTGTGATATTACTGAAAAATAAAAATCTAAATTTATTAAAAAAGTATGTATGAAGTATGTGTATAATAGTTATTTAAATGTATATTCAAACTAGATATACTAGTAGAACTGTCAAACCCATCCAAAATAAAAGTTTGTGTTTACATAATATATGTGTGGGTGCACTGTGTATAATTATTATATATATAATATATATACACACACACACAAATGCTTGTATATATTTAAGAAATATTTTCATGTATATACTGTATATAGATTTTTATACAATGATATGTAAATATAAATATTTTATATTTAAATAATATTTTTTCTTAAATATATACATGCATGTGTGTGTATGTATATATATATATATATATATATATATATATATATACATACATACATACAAAATAATTATACACAGTGCACCCACATATATTATGTAAACACAAACTTTTATTTTGGATGCGATTAATCGTTTGACAAAGAAAATATATATATATATATCATATGATGATAAAAAAAATGTTTTCATTTAGTTATTTAGGTAGATATGGCGACAGTAAATGTTGGCAAGGCAATCAAAAATCGTTATACTTTTAGTATATCTGGTAAAAGTGAAAAGTGCAGATAGAACAGCTTATGAGTCAGACACAACTCTATAAATCCCGACAGGTCAAGTATTCACTCACCTGGTGAACATTATGCTCTTTCAGCAGTATTTTCTGCTCAGAATCCCAGATTTTGACGGTCTTGTCGTCTGAAGTACTGGCACAAATGTGTTCCTGTCCATCATAGGAGCAAAATGCGAAACCAGAAACTCGTTCCGTGTGTCCGCTGAGTTCCCCTGCAGAAAGATGGACTGATCAGATCAGATCCAAACGACAAACACTGAATCAATGAAAACACACAGCACAGGATCTTACCTGTGACTGCTGGAGATGCTGGGGTCACATTTAGCAGATAAACTGTATTCTTTGCTCCAAAACCCAGCACTCCCTTTCCATTGACGTCACTGCAGCGTGAACAGTACCAGTTTGGAGAGGCTGGCAGATGTCTTTGGTGCATTATAAAGAGCAAATTATCGCTGCATCAAGATCAGAAAACAAAACTACGGATGGTGAATTCACTTCTCACGTGTACTCATGCTGCCGAAAACAGAAACACACCAGCTGCCGGATAACGACAGCGTGTGTCGTAAAAAAGAATATACGGAACGCGAGAAGGGACTACACAGATAGTCAAATCTCTTTTTTAAGACCAACGTTCAATAAACATGTTAGCCAGAAATATTGAATATTTTGTGAATATTTTAGAAAGAAACAATCATTCCATTCATAATAAAAAGTATAACTTTAAACTCATTTGTAGTAACACTTGCCGTAAAGCACAGCGTCGTAATGTATTCAACCTATCATTTCAGAGAATCGGTTCTTTCGGATAGTTCATTTCAACGAACCAGTTCGAAACGCAGTAACCAAACAGCAAGTATTTAAATGTGTTAAATTAATATTAATATTAAGTACAAAGTAACTACGCAACCTTGATAGCTCAAAAAAAATACAAAAATGAACTTAAAATATTATTTTTTTTAAACTGACTGTATTCAACCGACTCATCTAAAAGATCCGAATCAAAACGATTCCCTCACGAATCGGACATCTCCAAACAATCAATATGGCGGCCTCCGCTGTGACTTGGGCTGGTTAGTAAAATCAAATATACTTACGTTGTATTTTCATTCATATTGGTATTTCAGTTGCTTTTGGTTTAACTGTGAATCATATGAATATTATCGACAGGTTTGTCCTCCATTAGTCGTGTTTGTGGACATATTCGCTCAAGGTAAGAAAAGCCCATGCAGTTGCTGTGCAAAGGAAAGGACACAGATTGTGTCAATGCTATCTCGATAAAAACAGATCGCTAGGTGTTGAGACACAGCCTATTTATTATTCTTTAATGTCTTTCTCTTTTCATCAGGTTGCTTGGATCGTCCTCTACATTATCACAAGTGTCATGTCTTCACACAAGCCAAGAGTTAAACACCAAACACTGGGAAAGGAGAAATCTGACTGTATATCCACCCCAACAGAAAGATGAACCACGCAGACCAGCTGTTAGTTACACATTTAATTCACTTTTACAATATGTGAATGAATGAAGTTCATTAAATGATGCTGTTTGACTTGTGTTTTGTGTGTGTGGAAAAGGAGATCCATCACTGCAGACGTCAGATCAAATACAGCAAAGACAAGATGTGGTACTTGGCTAAATTGGTGAGTATTTTATATATATATATATATATATATATATATATATAACACTATATGAACACAAATGTGTTTATGAACACAATATATATCTATATATAAAAATACACACACATGCATGTATATTTAAGGAAAAAATATAATATATATATAATAATATAATAATAATATTATTATATATTATAATAATATATATAATATAATAATATTATAATATAATAATAATATAATATAATAATATTATTATAATTATTAATATAATAATAATATATATAATATAAATTATATATAAATCTATATACAGTATATACATGAAAATATTTCTTAAATATACAAGCATGTGTGTGTATTTAAATATAAAAAATAATTATACACAGTGCACCCACATATATTATGTAAACACAAACTTCTATTTTGAATGCGATTTATCGTTTGACAGCCCTAAAATACAATGAAGCAAAGATAGAAATAAAATAATCATTGCTTTTCAGGTTTTTCAAGCATCTAACAGTAGTTTTCTGGCTTATCAAATGTAAAATAACAGCATATAATCTTCACTGTATAAATTAAATAAAGATGAATCAATAATTAATAAAGATACAAACATGAAGTTGTTTGATTAACAGGCTGATACTGTACACACGCTTTGTCTTTCTCGAGTGTTTACGTTAACCGTGGGTGGAGAACGGTACGATTTAATTTTTTTAAATTCAGAACCGTTATACTCCTATTGTTGATATTTCTATAATACGGCGTATGGAGTAATGAGGATGGTCTGAATATTTTAGTGATGAATGTGTTTTCCAGATCAGAGGTATGACCATCGACCAGGCACTCACTCAGCTCGAGTTCAACGACAAGAAGGGAGCTAAAATTATCAAAGAGGTAAAAATACACTGATATGACCTATTGAACTGCTCAAATAATATTGATTAAAATATGTTTTTGCTGTGAAATCATTAAATGTCACATTTTGACATATGTTTAAGAAGCTGTAAGGTTTTTAATCTTTGTGTTAAAGGTTCTTTTGGAAGCTCAGGAAATGGCGGTCAGGAATCATAATGTGGAATACAAATCAAATCTATATGTTGGTAAGTCCCAAACATGTAAAAAATTAACATTAAAGTTATTAGCACTTTATTTTTGTGCAATGTTTTGTATACTTTTAAATGTACACAAGTGCAAGTTTATCTTAAATATTCTGTAAACGTGACTCGCATAAGCATTTTGTCATAAATCGGCGATGCAGTCCATAGATCGTAAAACTTTTCATTGCACCAAAAAATAATTCACAAGCGAACGTTATTGACACGCTAGCAACAATAAAATGGTTTTAAGCTTATCAGTTTTGTGCTTCAAAGTTTTAAAATCAGTTTTAAGAATATATGTCTCAACCAAAAAAAAAAAACAATTGGTGAATTTTTGTTAATTTTGTTAAACTATTTTGAGAAAAAAATAAAGGTGGTTTAAAAATTAATCCATATTTTGCTTGGAAAAAGGGCATTATTATTATTTTTTTTTTAAATTTCAATATTTTATGTTTTATCTGTTATGCTTCTGGCTTTTTAAATATATATATGTTGAGTCATTTATTTGTAATGGCTTTTGTATTTGAAGGTAAACCAGTCTTTCTAACAGTTGAATTATATTTTCTTCGGCCTGACTTCTACAGCTGAGTCGTTCTCTGGCAAAGGGAAATACCTGAAGCGGATTCGTTATCATGGACGTGGCATGTTCGGCATCATGGATAAAGTGCACTGCCACTACTTTGTTAAGCTTGTAGAGGGAGTGCCGCCCACCGTCGTGCAGAAGACCGGATTCGACCAGGCCAAGGAGTATGTGGAGCAACTGAGGAACCGAACAATTATTCACTCACTGTAATGTCAAATTAACATGATTTTTTTTTTGTTCATGTAAATAATAATTGAAAAATAAAGAAATCATGCCATGCACTGCTTTTGTTTGAGCTTGTGTTTAAATCTATATCAATATATATATATATATATATATATATTAGGGCTGTGCAAAAGTTAATTGTGATTAATCGCATTCAAAATAAAAGTCTGTGTTTACATTATATATTTGTGTGTGCTGTATATAATTATTTTGTATATAAATACCTATGCATGCATGTATATATATAAGAATTATTTGTGCTTAAATTCTGTAAATATATTTAAATACATAATCTATATTATATAAATAAATAATTATACAATTTATTATAATATTAATATTTATATAATATATAAATAATAAATAAATATTTTATATATGAATAACACATTTTCTTAACTATATACATGCATGTGTGTGTATTTGTATATACAAAATAATTATATACAGCACACACAAATATATTATGTAAAAACAGACTTTTTGGATTTTAACAGAATTTTGGATGCGATTAATTACAATTAATTTACATACACACAGTATGCATAAGTTGGGGTCGAATTTAATGATTCGATTGTGTTTCACAAGCTTGTAATTCAATTCAATATCAATTAATTTGCAAATAAATCAGGTACAGAGCATGGCATAATTTTTGAAGGAAAAAAAATGTCTGGGTCATTTTGACCCAAAATGGCTTTAAATAGATTTTTTCTTTCAAAAAAAAAAAAAAAAAAAAAAAAAAAAGAATGCTCAATTAGATGGTACAAGGCCTTGCTTAATCTTCATCCACCTGAAACTGGGTAACATGCACGAAAAAATTACAGTTCAAGGTGTTTTTGTGGTTGAAAAAAAAAAACATGGTCAATTTGACCCATCATAAAATTGAATGCAAAAACAATAAACCAAATACTACGACATTTTGTAATTCCGATTTTTCAATTGAACTCAGATTGTAAAGAAACTTCTGTACTAAATCAGAAAAGAATGTAAAAAGCTTTTTCACGAGTGGTCCCAGATGCTTGGCTTCTGCAGTATGTCAGGTAGGCCTATAAATTATATGAATATATAAAACTGTTTCATGTGCACGGGGAGGAATGCAATGAATTTTTTATTTAGAGAAGAAAGTGGATTTAATTCGCCCAAAAATATTCAAAGCCAAATTACCTGAAACCCTTCCAGCTCTGGTTGTTCTGTCTGAAATGGGCACGGTCCTCTATCCTATTATGCAGTGTCATTAGTCCCCCTCATTAAATTAGGAGGGTGAAATTGAAGCAGCTCCTTAATGGCTTATAATTTGAGGGAATGGTGTTGCTTTGTGCAGTTCCCTCATCTATCAACCGAGACCTTGTAAACCTTCGATCAGATCTTAGGAGAGCTCCACCCTTCCAAAACCAGCGAGGCTTTAACGTTTGACATCCCACCAGATTAACTAACAAATTATGAACTGAAAAAGAAACGTGCCTTGGATTTAAAATACAGATAAACGTATTTAAAATATACTAATCTTCCTGTTTATCTCAAACAGTAAACCATGAGTCAAGAGTTGGTTTGCATGGAAAGAAAGAACTGATCAAATGTTTACCTTGTAATTTTAGTCGCTTCGGATGAAAGAATCTGCCAAACGCTTAAAGGGATACTCCACTTTTTTTGGAAATAGGCTCATTTTACAACTCCCCCAGAGTTAAACTGTTGAGTTTTACCGTTTTCGAATGCATTCAGACGATTTTCTAATATTTAGAGGAATATCAGTAACCAGACAGTTTCTGGTCTCATTGACTTCCATAGTAGGACAAAAATATACTAGTGAGTGAGAGTGAAGCGGAGTTAGCTAGTAATAGTTACGTTACGTTGTAACAGTGTAGTTGACTGACTGTCTTTTTAAATTTTGACAATGTGACTGAAGAGTTTCTTTAATAGCGCGTGACAGTTACAGCAATGAGACGGATCATCTCTCCTTGGCCTGTTATATTGAAAATGTATGTTTTACAATTTGCAGTATGATGTTATCTATTGCTAAATTATGGCTCATCATAGACTAGCTAACCACAAAGCTAGCTAACGCCACTATCATCAGTCTGTTCTGTTGTGACAATGCATTTTAAAAAGAAACTTGTTTCTTTTATTGTCATATTATTGTAGTTAAAACTCATAAATAAATACAAATAACTAATGTTAGGGAAATCTGTTTCTTCTGTTTCTGAAAAAATAAATAAATAAATATTGGGCGATATATCGGATTTTAAAACCAAAAAATATTTGTATCGGCCTTCAAAATCCTTTATCGGTCGGGCTCTAATATTAATCCATTAAAACCCCAGCCATCACTATGAGGAACCCAAACCTGGATCAGTGTAAAAGCAGGTTTTCGGCGCTCAGTGTTGTTGTCTGATTAGATAGCTCAGCTCCTGAGGCCTGTAGTGTGGTCTCAAATAAAATGCTATCTCCTAGCCCCAATTTCAGCGGACAAGAGCCCTCAATTTCAGGTTAGAGCCCTGGTTTAGACCTTCACTTCTACCGCTCAACACGTAGCACTGGAAATACTGGTTATCTTCACATTTCTCAGAGCATAGCTGTCAAAATACATATTGCTTGTTGCATCCTAAATTTAACCCAAGTATGCAACTTTGATGTGTGTTGTTTCAAATAATAATTGACTAGTATGTTAGCCTCACTAATAGGTCTGTGTATCCCTGTAGCACTCTATTCCCCTTTGTAGAAAATCAATGGGGTTTTTACTTCTGGAAGCTGACTGCTGCACTATGTTATGTGGCTTTTTACAAGGAGAGGTGTGTGCTATTACTTTCTAAGTGTTCCCGAAACACAATTTTTATGGCGGATGATAAACATAAATAAATCCAATGATCTTACGCTACAGGATAGACACAAGTCATGCCGTAAAATATCTGTGTAAGTAACCAACTAGCAAATGCATTTTGTGCGCTAACCACCACTCAGAGTAGCATAGCATCGTATATGCATAAACACAAATGAAAGAGGGGAAAATGTTCAAAATATAATAATCAGGTTCAGATTAATGTTGTGTTGACCTCAAGGGATTAATCTGTAATCTTGGAAAACTAAATATCATGGGCTGCAGTGTTTCTCCTCGTTGAAAATAAAATACTTCGTCATTGGTTTTAGAGACTTACCTAACCCATCTCTAAACATGAAATTTAAATGTCAAGATGGGGCAAGAGCCTGATCGATTTTTAAATCTTTATCTGCATGAAAAATGATGATAAATAAGACATGTGCAAAGATGAGCAAATGGCACATTTTGTTAGACCCAAAACCAATATTTAAGCAATTTAGTTGCTGTGTATAGCATTTCACCTAAGCGCGTTACATATAGCACACTCTCAGAAAAAAAGGTACAAAAGCTGTCACTGGGGCTGTACCTTTACACTTTTGTACCCAAAGGCTGCATATTGGTACCTTAGTGGTACATATTAGCACATAAAATGTACATATTAGTACCTAAAATTTACATATTAGCACCTAAAATGTACATATTAGGACCTAAAATGGACATATTAGGACCTAAAATGTGCATACATATTAGCACATAAAATGTACATATTAGCACCTAAAATGGACATATTAGCACCTAAAATGTACATATTAGGACCTAAAATGGACATATTAGCACCTAAAATGTACATATTAGGACCTAAAATGGACATATTAGGACCTAAAATGTACATATTAGCACTTAAAATGGACATATTAGCACCTAAAATGTACATATTAGGACCTAAAATGGACATATTAGGACCTAAAATGTACATATTAGGACCTAAAATGGACATATTAGCACCTAAAATGTACATATTAGCTCCATCTAGGCTACTTAGCACCTATAATGTACATATTAGGACCTAATATTGACATATTAGCTCCTGAAATTGACATAATAGCACCTAAAATGTACATATCAGCACCTAAAATGTACATATTAACACTTAAATGTACATATCAGCACCTAAAATGGACAACAGTTTACCTTTTGAAAAGGTACAGCCCCAGTGACAGCTTTTGTACCTTTTTCAATGTGAAATGTTTAGTTGCTATGTGCATTTCACCTTAGCGCATTACAGCAGATTATGGTTCAAAGTGAAATGTGCATCTGAGGAATTTCAGTGGCTCATCTATAACTAACAAATCAAAAAACATATTAGTCTTGCAGCAAAATTATTGATGACTTGCCTTACATGTACAGATGTTTTGTCCAATGAAAACCTCTCTATCATGTCCCCTCTGTTGCTGCAGGCCAACTGTCAAATAATGGATTATTGTTTTGGTGTGAACTAAAGCCTACTGGGTATTAAAAAAAATAATATTCCTCCTTAACTTTTTGTCTTTGGAAAAAAATGTAATTCTTTGAAATGTAGAGATTTAAGGTTGACACAGGAAAACACTTTGAGCTGTCCAGTGTTTTCAGGGAGTGCCTAGAGAAGTTCATTTATCAGCCTGTGGGGGTAACAAATGATTTCGGCTTACTAATAAAATCTGTGGCAGAAACCACTTGTCCCAAACCACAAGGCACTATGGGATATTTTGCCCTTGAGGCCCAAAGTAAAAGCCACACCACGGTTTCACTTTTTTCTACTAAGTGTTTCTGCTTAGACCGTCCACCAAATTTTATATATATGTATGTATATATATATATATATATATATATATATATATATATATTAGGGCTGGGAAACGATTTATCACATCCAAAATAAAAGTTTGAGTTTACATAATATATGTGTGTAGTGTGTATAATTATTTTGTATATATACACACATATGCATGTATATATTTAAGAAAAAATGTGATATTAATAATATCAAATATTTATGTATAATATTAATTTTGTATAAATATATATAAAGTATATACATGCAAATATTTCTTAAATGTTTACATGCATGTGTGTGTATTTATATATACAAAATAATTATACACACACTACACACACATATATTATGTAAACACAAACTTTTATTTAGGATGCGATTAATCGTTTACCAGCCCAAATAAATATGTTTATAAACTTTATATATATATATATATATATATATATATATATATATATATATATATATATATATATATGCCTGCAGTTCAGTTGCTTTATGTTTAGGTCTATATTGTTTTTATTTCCCCGGTGTCGAAATCATCAGGCGAACATGTCAGGCAACACGATTCTTGGCTGCATGTCAATATCCATGAATCACTGGATCTTTAGTAAGTTGTAAGGAACACTATATTGAGTCCAACATTTAGTTTAAATTTATAAAATTGTTCGTTTTAGTCGCATTTTCGCAGTTTTCCCCTATTAAATCCATTCACGCAGCAGATCTTTGGCCACTCAGTCAGGCTGAGGGGTTGTTCCGGCGGGAAAGTGACGTCAGGGCACGTAAACGTTAAAGAAATAGTTAAATCAAAAATCATTTACTTTTCTAATGTTGTTCCAAACATGTACCATATTATTAGCCTGACTTCGTCATACTCATATTCTAGAGAGCGTTGGTCTTCCCGACCAAAAAATGTTGTTGCCGGAGTTCGGGCTGGGTCTAGGCTACCATATTATACGATCTTAAGATAGTTTGAATAATTTTGATAACAAATCGGTTTGCCCATAGTAGATGGGAAAAAAAAAATCTCGGATATAATCCCGAGATATAAAATGGATATAATCTATTTATATATTCTTTTTGAAAGGAGGAAGCATAGGGAGAAAGTCATAAGATTGGAACAACATGGGGGTGAGTAAATGATGACAGAAATACTCTCGTCATGGTAACTGTTAGCTTTTGTTTTGTTACATTCCAAGTTATGAAAATGAATAATTTATTAATTAGAGGAATAAAACATGTAGATCGATCCACACTCAGACTGTGAGGCGCTTCCTCCTGCAGTCTCTAGATGTCGCTGTTGGAATTCGATACAATTCTCCCAACAACAAACTGTTTGCAAATATGAAAACCTTTCAATTCCGTTCTGTTTTTTAATTAAATACACTAAAAACACCAATAACATAGCCTATATGTTTTAATAAATGTCACTGTAATGAAAACAGGTGAATAGAAGACTGCTATTTAGTTGGTAAAATATGCTACCACTTTCAGGTTTTTAAGGTTGATTTTGTTTCATTAACCAATATATTTATCTTTTATTACTCAGAGCCCCTTTTCATTACTTTTTCTTTTACTGCTGAGGACATTACAGTTTTACCATTAGCCTACTTCAATGTGGAATGGCCGAAATGTTCCAATTTCTTCCATTTAAAAACCATTTCTAACAAAAGGCTTATTTGATAACGTAACTGTGTTTTGTTACCTCATCTTACTGTCCTGTATGTTGCAGCATTGAACTTGCGGCGAAACAAATTATGATTCATTCCAGCTAAACTTTCAGTGTGAGTGCTGCAAAAGTTATTTTTATATTAACATTCTGCCTCTATCCAGTTAATGAAATATTGATTTGAGAATGTATTGTAAGCCATGGAAGTTTTAAAAGCGGTTAGTGCTTTAGCCAGGAGCCATTCTGATCCTCTATTACGTTCTTCTGTGAGTGATTAAATGTTCCCCAGGCTGGAGGTATTTTAGGGCTATTGCACAATAATTAGCAAAACCTCAAGCTATTTGCAGAACACAAGAAGGCTATTCAAAAGATCCATTATTGATTATGTAAGTTTGATCTCTTAGCTGAAGTGACACTTTAAAAGTTTTAAATGACGTTCGAGTTCGAATTTAAGTTTAATATGCAAAATTTAAAGCTGTTTACATACATCCAGTTAGAAAATATGTTTATTGAATAGTTTTACATGAACATGTTGCTAAGCTAACAATGCATAATTGCAATAAGCATAAAATACAGTAGTCATAATTCGAACTTCCACTTTAAATGTTGACTACTGCACATGCAATTATTTTTATCGACACTTTCATATATATATATATATATATATATATATATATATATATATATATATATATATTAGGGTTGTGCAAAAATGATTTGCGATTAATTGCATCAAAAATAAAAGTCTGTGTTCACATAATATATTTGTGTGTGCTGTATATAATTATTTTGTATATATAAATACACACACAATCATGTATATATTTAAGAAAATGTGTTTTTCATATATAAAATATTTATATTTATATAATATAAATTATGTATATATATATATATATATATACACAGAATTTAAGTGCAAATAATTCTTAAATATATACATGCATGCATAGGTATTTATATATACAAAATAATTATATACAGCACACACAAATATATTATGTAAACACAGACATTAATCGCAATTAATTTTTGCACAGCCCTAATATATATATATATATATATATATATATATATATATATATATATATATATTGTTTCTTGTAGATTACAAAATACTGCATGTTAGGGATGTTTAATATACACTACGCACTACACTTATTAACTGACAGCTTTGTCCACAGATACTTCACTATTTAATTGAACTTCTACGGTTTGAATCTTAAAGTTTCAGCTATTAAGTTAACACAGGCTTAGTTTTACAACAACAATGGCAAAAACTAAAGATGATGGCCATGATTGTGATGTCTCGAGGGCCTCAAGATTCTCATATACCATCATCACTTAAGCTAACGGATTCACTGCAGACTGTTCATGAATAATTGGACTAGTGCTGCACGATTAATCGTATCGCAATCGTAATCGCGATGTCAAACCTATGCGATTATAAAACGCAAAATCCACGATTTTATATGAAATAAACAAATTAGAGCTATTAACGCAGCATCTCTTCTTTTTTTGTCATCCTTTGATTAGTGTTACATGATCCCGATCTTATTCGTGCAAATGCCTTAACCATTTTGCACGACGAGAAGTCAAAAGAGAGCGCACTGCCTGTGAATGTCCTGAATGTGACCAAAGTCCTTTTAGTCTCTAAAGTGACGCGCAGAAAGACGCGCGCCAGTAGGGCCCGTTCACACATCGCGTCTTTTGCGCGCTCATGTTCATTATTTTAAATGGAGGCGCGCGCTATGCGCGCTCATAATGGAAGCGACGCGGTCGCGGTGCGACGCGCTCGTTTTTTCCAGGCGCGTCCGCGCCGCATCGAGATAAAAACATCTCAACTTTTCAGAATGCCGCAAGCGCACCGTAGGTCACGTAGGTAGGTCTACAGAGAGTGCGGCTGATGGTTGCTTAGCAACGACAGACGCCACCGGAGCGCAACCGCCCTAGCGCTTCTTTGAAAAAAGGATAAAAACGCACACGCCTAGCGTTATCTACGCGTTTTTAGACGCGATGTGTGAATCGGGCCTAAGAGAAGCCGTTGCCGAGACGCGGATCTCACACGCGCCTCAGGCCCGATTCACACATCGCGTCTAAAAACGCGTAGATAACGCTAGGCGTGTGCGTTTTTATCCTTTTTTCAAAGAAGCGCTAGGGCGGTTGCGCTCCGGTGGCGTCTGTCGTTGCTAAGCAACCATCAGCCGCACTCTCTGTAGACCTACCTACGTGACCTACGGTGCGCTTGCGGCATTCTGAAAAGTTGAGATGTTTTTATCTCGATGCGGCGCGGACGCGCCTGGAAAAAACGAGCGCGTCGCACCGCGACCGCGTCGCTTCCATTATGAGCGCGCATAGCGCGCGCCTCCATTTAAAATAATGAACATGAGCGCGCAAAAGACGCGATGTGTGAACGGGCCCTTAAAGGGCCAGCGGCGAATAAAGCGTTCTGTCAGTAAAGTTAATCAAAGAACAAAGGGAACAGAGAAAATTACTCACTGCTCTTGACTAAAGAATTTTTGTAGCTTTAATAAAGATTAGTCTACATATAATGTATAGTTCATGCAGCGCAGACTGTTTGATAACTTCATTCAATTTCTGTATCCAACCTGTTAAGACAGGAAGGGCACAGGTAAATATGGCATTTATTATGGGTTTATGTGAGGATTGCTTGAAGTTCACTTAATTTAAAAGCTGTTATATTTTTTAAGCCTAATAAATATTTTAAAAGTTGATTGTTTCAATTGTAATGATGGAATCACGTCGTCATTTTTATCCAGAGTGTCGTCATTTTTATCCAGAGATCAATGGTTTATTGATCATTATAGGTGTTATCAATCATTTAGTTGTTTTAGCTGTTGTTGCTTTGAGTTGAGAAATACACATTAATACACGGAATGATCACTAATTTGTGTGTGCATTTTTACTTTAGAACCAAGCAATGTGACTCATGAAACCATTTATTATATCGCAATCGCATATCGCAATCGCAATATTGACCTCAATAATCGCAATATGACATTTTTCCCAAATCGTGCAGCCCTAAATTGGACAAAAGCTTTTACTTAATTAATTTCAGTGCTGACATTTCTCACTGTCCCGAGGGGGTTTCTCTCTACAGGTGTTCCTTCACAATGACTAAAATCATAATCGCTTGCACATTTCTCACAACTTCGAGAGGTGGCGATGGGATCATAAGGAACTGATGCTTATTGTTCTCAGCCCCAATAGGATCCATTCATTTATTGCTTTCTTCTTCTTTTTTTTAACTCAGTTTCCTGGTATGGTGGGTATGAATATTAATCAATTCCAGAGAATTTGTTTTTAGTTATCAGGTTCTGAGAAGATTCTAATGGAATTTTATTTCACTCGTATTTAAGTATTCTGCCATTTCTTATTAAATGCCATGGCCCATGACAGCGACTGACATGCCCTATTATTTGTAAGAGCAATTTTACTTGCCAATAAAATCCTATTCTCATTCAGATTCTCATTTTCTTGTCTTTAAATTACATTACGTACACTATATCTCGGCTCCTTGCTATCTAGACCACAGCCACCTTCCAATCATATTAGTATTCTAGGGTGTTCATTACTGAAAAGACACCTATGAATAGGCCCTAATTTGTCTGCCACACAAGTGACACTTGCATGGGAGACTCAACTCACAATTGACTTCAATTAATTTTTTTGAAGAGTTTGAAGTTAACATTTTGCTAAGCTACTGGAAGCAAATAAATACGAGATTTCATCAAAAAGATCTTCATTTGTGTTTTAAAAAATTAATGAAAGCCTTACAGGTTTGAAACAATTTTTTGGAACAACATCAAGGTGAATTTTCCTTTTTGTGTGAACCGTCCCTTTAAAGGTGCAGTGTGGGATTTTAGCGACATCTAGCGGTTCGGTGGCGAGTTTGCACCAGGTTTGTATTAAGAGGGCTCAGCCCACTGCTCACCCCTCCCTTTCGAAGAAGCTACGGTGGCTCACACGGGACAAACATCTCGTCGGCTGAGACAAAAGAGAATAGCCAGATTAAGCCAAGAGTGTGTAACATTGCCACTGTTTCTGTACCAGAGTCCAATATAAACCACATCATGGATACAGTTTACAAAGCCGTAGTCAGATGAGGATCAAGGGTTTTAGTATATAATTTAATATAATGATAGTAATCAGCTGATTGTCTCACAAACGTAACCAGTTCACTTTTTCTCCCCACATGGCAGCAAACCCATTGTACAGCGAGGGAGAAGAACCACATGAAACTATGCAGCTGTATATTTTTTTTTCTAACAGGTTAGTAATAGTTTAACTGGCTAATATGAGCTGTTACTCACTGTGGCTGAGCTGGGCGGTCAATGACATGAGTACTAATCAGCGGTCTCGCGAAAGTAACAGCACATTTATCCCCACATAACACACTCATAACACGGCGAGGGAGAACTAAGTTACATTAAACAATCCCAACTACATATTTTACACCACTCACAAGGGAAAAGTCACTACTCACGGAGTGTAAGGCTAGCTTCTGGCTTTCCGCTGATTCTCTTTCAAGGTAGTGATGAAACGCGTTCTGTTTGTTCGCGTTCGGCTACGGTAGAAAAATGACGTCACAATATGGCGACCTTCATAGAAGGGGATTCCCGCGGTTATGGAGATATAAATGTCTCATTCTAAGGTAATAAAAACATTACGGTTTAATTAAGTAAGTTCTTTATACACCACCGAAGACATAGTTATGGATGTCGTATTGCATTTCTGTTAATAGATACTCAACTTTTTTAATACACCGACGTCACATTCTGGGCGGTAACCCGGATGAGCGGCCAAAATGGAGGCACTCGGATGTAAACAACAGCATGGATTGCACTGTTTATACTACTGAACATATTGTTACACACAAAAAACAGAAAAAAACCCGTGGTATGTGCAAAATCATATAGAGAAGGACTTACCACGCAGGAGAGAGCGCAATATTTTGACAAACTAAAGTTAATACGTGGTAAATGTCCGAACGAGCTTGCCTCTCTAGCCCGTAGTGCAATTCTTCCTTGAGTGTGGACATCATTTCAGATCTGGTTATTTACTCAACCCAAGACCAATAGTTGACTTTCTCAGCCAACGAGAAATCAAGGTTTTGGAGGGAGAAACATCCTGTTATGGTTTCATGTAATGCAAGTGAAGGGTACCAAACGTAACATTTTTGACCAGTCCACAATTGAATATTTATACAGCTTCAAAGGGCCCCATTTAATGAATAAAGGCCTTCAACAACCACAATCATTTCATTTTATACTTTTAACTTAATAAAGTAGATGTACAATGCAGTGCTAATTGATGATCGTGAACTTGTAAAACACATTTTTCATAAAAATAACTGATCGTTTTGCAAGTTAATGTGGAGCCCTTTGAAGATGTCAAAATATGGAGATTGGACGGTCAAAAATGGTCTACCTTGGGCACCATTCACCTGCACTCCACCTTAATAAGAAAAGAAAAAATCTCTTAAACCAAGAAATGAAATTTGGGCAAACCATTCCTTTAAAGGCTGTAACAAAGGGTCAGTTCTCAGGACACGTGCCTTGTAATTGGACACGACACCACCCGTGGCGATAGAAAACATTTTAATACACAACTGCCTCGAACAACAGATACAATAAAAACACGTACCACAAACAGTCGAGATCGTGTGACGAACACATTTAAAACGCCTACATAGGACCAGTGGATTTGTGTTCTCCATCTAAAATGTATTTATTACAGGAAAAATGCTTAAAGAGATAGCAATTTCATTTCGAAAGTTTCGATTTTAATATACATACATGCTGGCTTGTTTTAAAAACACAACCCCAAAGTCACGAAGGCATTTCCTCTGCTCTCTCAGTGATGATTAAATCTCGAGCCTTTCCAGAGAATATCAAAACATTTCTAAAAAGGACAGAGCATGTTAAAATGCCTGGAGTCTCGTAAGCAGTGAGATACACAAGCGCTGGTCCCATGCTTAAAACGATGGTGTTTTTAATACTGTAAAACAAAAGATAAAATAGTCAAAAAAGCAGCCGATGGGAAGAACAGGAGCACATCTAGAGTCCTGGAACGTGGTGGCGTGATGACTACGGAGCAGAATCGGATTTCCCAATGTCCCTTTAGAATGCATGAAATCATGTTTGTATAGAACAATTCTGAGTGGGATTAAAACAAGTGCGTCATCCACTTGGCTTCAGTCAGTGCTTGTTGTTGTTGGCTTCCTCCTGCGAGGAATTGGAGATTCCGTTCTGACTTTGAGAGGAACCGGATCCCAGGCCATATAGTCGCCCGCAGTACTTGGCATCGTCGATGTTGTCCTCAAAAAACAGCTGAGGAAATAAATAAATAAAACATGACGGCAGAGTTAACGATCGGCACAGATCCCAGCATCAGCCATGGTCTCGTTTAAAAAACACCGACCTCTTTCATGCGGAAGAAAGCCATTCCGGTGAGCAGCGAGTCCGAGCCGGCCTGATGCTGCCTGCCGATCCGCTTCAGCTCCAGCTGGTCCGCAACCTCCTGAAGTCCACCCTGAACACAGCGAAACTCCCTGATCATCTTTAACCCCGTAACCGTCACCCCTCTTTTTGAGAATGGGGGTTTAAATGCACTATTCACACTTAAATGGTTGTAATTCAAGAATGCTTTGGAATATATATACCCAAGTTTGGTCTTGTTTTAAAGAAACACTCAGCAGATTATTGTTGAAGTGAAAACACTTCAAAAAATTAAAGTATGAAAAAGTTTAAATTCACAGTAAATCAAATATATTGTAATAAATATTTTACAAAATATTTTTACTCTAAAATCAAAGCCATAAATCTAACCAAATTTGAAGTTGATATCAAACAAAATTGAATTTCCCATGAGATTTTGTTTAGGCGTAGTACCAAAAATAGCCACCGGGTGCCATTGAGTTCCATTGAATTTAGTTGTATACATTCTGCCTTAGCAAATTAATACATTTCTGGTCCAAATATCAATTTTGTCACAAAATTTGTAACCTTGAGACTCAGACCTTTCTGACAATGCGTGTTTTGTCAAGATTAGAAAAGGTTTTGATCATAAATTATGAAATATAATGACGCCCAAAAGGGGAGGAGCCTGATAACATAAGTACCGTTTCTATGGTAACGCAACGTTCAATTATAAAACGGTTTTCACAGGATGAATTCTGAGTTTATAAGCTTTCAAATGATACCTAATTTAAGATAACGACTAAAATATGGGATATAATAAAAAAGGCGATAAAACAAATAATATTATATTTTAGAGGATAATATATATTATAATTTTTAGAGGATAATATTATACATTATTTTTTTATTTTTTTATTAAAAATACTAGATTATATGTTTTATTATGAACTTTTAGCATAAAAACAGAAGTTTCAATGATTAAAAGTGGATACATCGACTTTTTGTGACAAAGGTCAAAACTCCTCATGTTATGATGCGGATTTTTTGAGGTGCACTCTTGTCATAAAGTCATCAGTTACTCTTCCTACATAATTTGTAACACAAAACAGGGGTAGAATATTTATTTAGAAGTCTTAGACCTTTCCAACTATATATAATTTGTCATAATTAGATTAGGATTTAATAGAAATATAGTGAAGTAAAGTTAGGCGTCCCGGTACGGGGACGGTGACAGTTTAATAATGACAAAACACAACATCTACAACAGTGCGTGACATACCTTGAGGTTTTTGCAGCTCTTCATAAGATACTTGACGTCGTAAATGGCTGGGAAGAAAAGGTTTAAGATCTGAAAGAACTCGTGTTCCTCTTCTGGCAGCCGGGTGTCTGTGAGGAGCTTCACCAGGTACCCAAAATCATAGCCACTAGTGAGGACACAAACGCAAAAAAACACTTTTAGATCTCACTAGTAGCCAGATTGACTAAACAGGACAAATTAGCCTGAGCGAAATCCCCAAAAAGCACAATGTCGAGTGTGTGACTGAATTTTACATGTGTGACTAGTAAATTTGCCACACGTTAAACATGGAAAGGGATGTCAATGAATCCAGAATGAGTGAGTGTGAACAATAGGGGGTACGGATGGCGAAAACTACAAATTTTCTTGACCGACCACCGAGTCTCATTAGCCGGTTGAAAACGGTTAACCGATTAGTTTAAAGGGCACCTATTATACCCCTTTTTACAAGATGAAATATTGGTCTCAGGTGTCTCCAGAATGTATTTGTGAAGTTTCAGCTCAAAATACCCCACAGTTAATTTATCATAACCATTTGAAAAAGTCATGTCCACCTTAAATGCAAATGAGCTGCATATCCCCGCCCTGCCTTTGGATGAGGGCGTAACTTGATACCTATAGCAGTCACTCTAAGCAGACGGGCTGAGAGAGTGAGAGAGACCCGCTGTTTTGAATGTCATTCAGCCGTACATGTTTGAATCGGAATATATAAATAGTCTCTGATCAGACCCAGATGGCAGAATAAACACAAATTTCCTAGATCGCATCACATATAGATACAAAAAAAAAAAAAAAAAACAGTGATGGAGTCCGGCAGAGATTGATGGATCTGTGTATTACCTGTGAAAGGAGAGCCACTTGACATTTTCACACAGCACCAGGCCCGACGTCATCAGGAGCTCTGCGAAGTAGAGTGTGTCGATGCCCTCCTCCTCGTGCTTCTTAAACTGCAGCCCAGAGTTCTGGAGGAGATCTATGGAGTCCTGGGAGTACATGTCCTCTCTGCAAAACAACACCACCATTAGCATCACTGGCTCAGGTAAATCTGTCAAACACTCAAGCCCTGTTTACACCTGATACTGAGATGCGTTTTGGCCGTTTTTACCATGACCAGATGAGGGAGACACATCCCCGTTTACACCTGATGTTCACTTTCAACCACTTCTGTCCTGATTTGATCTGATCTGAGTGGGAAATTGATGTTTTTTTTTTCAGATCTTTGGATTAAATAAGCTTGCGCAATTTATATGTGAACAGCATTTTTCTCCATATAATGGACTTCAATGGGAACCAAACGGTTCAAGGTCTAAAAGACACTTTCAGTGCAAACTACAAACTGTTCAAAGGGCTTTAAACGATTCCCAACGATGAATAAGGGTCTTATCAAGCGAAACGATTAATCATTAAAAAAAAAAAAAAGCGCTTGTTTCGCTTGATAAGACCCTTATTCATCGTCTGGAATCGTTTAAAGCTGCACTGAAACTGTCTTTTGGACCTTGAACCGTTTGGTCCCCATTGAAGTCCATTATATGGAGAAAATCCTGGAATGTCTTCATCAAAAACCTTAATTTCTTTTCGACTGAAGAAAGAAAGACATGGACATCTTGGATGACACGGGGGTGAGTAAATTATCAGCAAAAGTTTTTTTTTTTAAAAAGTGAACTACTCCTTTAAGGAAGTAATGTTGGACACCTACGTCAGATTGAACTTGAAGTTGAACTGCCATGTTGTGGTTCCTGGCGGGTAGTCTCCCTCTTCATTCATAAACGTCAAACCCAGCTGGATGATTTTTAAAAGGTCCACGTTGCACCTCAGGAGCTGGTACTGATAGTCAACAGTACTGCGAAACTCTCCGATGGGACGAACCACGACACCAGGAAACTCTGTGTCCTGAGGATACAAAGCACAAATCTTCAGCTCATATTCCTGTTAAAGCACCTACACTCCTGTCAAACATTGGGAATCATTAAGATTTATGTGTTTGAAAGAAGTCTTTTATCATCAATACAGTAAAACGGTAATATTGTGAAAAATTACTACAATTTAATTTTCAGCATCATTACTCCAGTCTTCAGTGTCTAATATGATGATTTGATGCTTAAGGAAAATTTCCGTTTTTGCTGCTTACTTCAGAAAATATATATAATTATCAAGGATGCATTAAATTAATCAAACGTGTCAGTAAAGGTATTTATAATGTAACGAAATATTTCTATTGCAAATACATGCTGTTCTCTTGAACTTTTTCATCAAATAATCCTGAAGAGCAAAAATTATAATGGTTTCCACAAAAATATTAAGCAACAAACGGTTTTCAAATCTGAATATAAGAACTATTATTAATAACCGAGCACCAGCAATAATAATCATGTGACTCTGAAGACTGGAGGAATGATGCTGAAAATTCAGCTTTGCATCACACGAATTAATTACATTTAAATTGTTATTTTAAATTGTAATAATATCTCATAATGTTACCATTTTTCCTATATTTCTGATTAAATAAAATGTAACATTGCATGAGTTGACTTTCAAAAACAAATCTTACTAACCCCACGCTGTTAAATAGTAGTGTATATAAACTAACATGTGCTATTTGACCTATAAGGTTGTCTCAACTGTCATTTTAAAGTTATTATAGGACATTTTCCCACATCTATAGTAGATTGAACACCACAGGCGCACACACACCATGGCGATATAGTTGTAGCTTTGAATGATCTGTCTGATCTTCCTCATCTCCTCCTCCACATTGCTGGCCCAGACCTCACAGATAATTTGACTGGTATCTGCAAGTGCGGCTGGCATGATGATGATGATGATGATGATGAAGGCCGAGGAACTGATCGAGTATCCCAGCGATCCTGAAGCTCTCACACGGAAACTAAACTCTGTCAGGAAGATCAATTGAGTTATCATCATGGCATTTATTCTGATTCATCTCTCATGAGAATGGAAATATATATAAAAAGTACATGATCAATGAAAGACTGATGAATTTTAATAAGTGCTTGTTAACTCAAAAATGAATACTCTAGCAACTAGAATCTTCAATTTGAATCTTATCAAGGATTGTGTAGTTAATAGACTTTCATAGTGGACCTAAGACTGAAGTAAGTTGGGTGAATATTAAATGAAATATATTTGTGAATATTAACATGCACAACGTTACCAGACCCAAACAAACAACTTGTAAACTCGGTTATCAATTGACTTAGTCCAAATGTAACGCTAACGGGAGTGGAACTAACATAATAAACATGTTATATTAATTAAATATTCACTAACATTAACATCTTAAGTCTAATCTGGATAACTCTAACCTTTCACAGGCTAGTATCTAGTAGCAAATATCTAAAAATGTATTTTATTATTCATATTATTTGACAATAAAGAAGTTTAAAAAATAATAATCATGATTTTGGTGCAAGGGTTTGATATTAGCTTGAAACGCTAGCGTTAGTCTTCTGCCGCCAAACACGCTGACAAACAACATTTCCATTCCAGTCTGAGAATGAAACGCTACTAAACACACATTATACTGAGTAACACTAAGTTTCAAACGACTACTTACCTGGCAGGTGGTTAGGTGTTCTTCAGCGTTGATGTAGAAGCCGCTGTGCAGCTAGCATTAGCAGCGACTCTAAACACACAGCGCGCTGCTTCCGGTCCCAAGGGCTTGTGGGAAAATACCCGCCAAAACTATAGCCTTTCTATCGATGGCAGTTGTAAAAGAAATACAGTCACAAAACGATTTATATTAAATATATAATGATTTACATTTACGATGGATATGAAGTTTTGATTTCTTTTTACAATAGTAATATATTTACATCTTTACATTTACATAGATTAAATGTATTAAAGCCACAGTTCACCCAAAAACGAAAATTTGATCATTTACACGCGCTCAAGTTGTTTCAAACCTGTATGAGTTTCTTTCTTCTCTTGAACACAAAATATATTTTAAAGAATGATGGTAAGCAGACATTTGACGGCAACCATTCACTTCCATGGTATTTGTCTGGTTAGCAACATTCTTTAATATCTTCTTTTGTGGAAAAAAAAAATAAAAACTCATACAAGTTTGGAGTAAATGATGACAGAATTTCCATTTTTGGGTGACCTGTCCCTTTAAATTAAAATTTGAACTTGATATAATGGGCAAAAGGTTGTCGTTTGAGTCAAGCAACTTATATATATAGGGCTGTCAAAACGATTAATCGCGATTAATCGCATCCAAAATAAAAGTTTCTGTTTACGGTGGGTGTAATATATGTGGGTGCACTGTGTATAATTATTTTGTATATATATATAAAAAACACACATGCATGTATATTTAAGAAAAAAATATTTATATATAAAATATTTATATATAATATAAATTATATAAAAATCTATATACAGAATATACATGAAAATATTTCTTAAATATATACAAGCATTTGTGTGTATTTATATATATATATATATAATAATTATACACAGTGAACCCACATATATTATTTAAACACAAACTTTTATTTTGGATGCGATTAATCGCGATTAATTGTTTTGACAGCCCTATTATAAATATATATTCTTGAGCTATATATATATGCTATTCTTGAAAATCAGTGTAAGTTGTGTACTGTGATTTTATAGCATAAATTGAATAATTTGCTGAAAATGCCCCATATGTAGTCTTCTTTCTGATATTGTACTGTTAACAACTGCACATAATAGTTGGAATGAGAAGAAAACTGATTGGCCTCGATCTCAAAACAGATAAATCTATTAGAAATTTGTGAGAGTAAAAACAGAAACACACACAAAACATTATAAAGATTAGAAGAAAGGAACTTTTTATGTTTGTTGTGAAACTACAAAACATACTCTTGTGCTGGTGATATATTTACAATTCTGGTTGACAGTACAGTGTCGATGATAAAATTCACAGCTTTCAAAAGTCTCACAAGAAAAAGAAAGACAGCACACCCAAATCACAAAAGTGCAATAAATACAAGCTGTACTTCTCCAACCATCGCTGTGATCAGATCAGGTTTTTTTCATCATTAATACAAGAAAAAAAAAAAAGAAAACAAATTAAACGCACTGGAGTTTTCAGAATAAAAGTCCTACGGCGTACAATAAACAAATGAATCATTCATGACTACCAGCATCTCTTTTTTTCCTCTTTTGATTATTTTAAGCAAGTATTACATGATTTTAGGCATGATTGGACCAAGCGTCCAAATAAAAAATAAAAAAGCCAAATATTATGTCCTTATGAACCTCAGATTTGATAGTCGAAGAGCACCTAATCAATCAAGACGATTCTCTCTCCAACACATACTGTGAACGGTAAGCATACTGTACGACCAGTGAAAACATAAGACAATTTCTCTTGTTCGACTACTCTCAGAATCAGCTCTGTAGTGTTTCCCGGTAAACAGTTAAAGGGGATATACTGTTTCCCTCACATTCAAATAACCAGAAGTTGGTAAAAACTCTGTTAAAAAATAATGATAAAAAAGTACCTTGATTAAAAATGCCAATGTGAGAAATATACATCACGCAGCAGAGTATTAAACTGAGCTGGGATGTATAAGTTTGGCAGTGTACTGTCTTAAATGGGTCAAAATAATAACATTAAAAGAGCTGAAACAAGATAAAGGAATGGTTGTACTCTAATAAACTAGGTTTAACTACAGGATCTACAAGAAAACAACTGAGTACAATTGCTTTAAAGGAGTAGATCACTTTAAAAAAAGAGGATGTCCATGTCTTTCTTTCTCCAGTCGAAAAGAAATTAAGGTTTTTGATGAAAACATTCCAGGATTTTCTCCATATAATGGACTTCAATGGGGACCAAATGGTACAAAAGACAGTTTCAGTGCAAATTTAACTGTTCAAAGGGCTTTAAACGATTCCAGACGATGAATAAGGGTCTTATCAAGCGAAACGATCGCTCATTTAATAAATAAATAACAAAGTTTTGAGTTTTATAAGCTCAAATGCTCGCCTTGCTGCACTGAAACTGTCTTTTGGACCTTGAACCGTTTGGTCCCCATTGAAGTCCATTATATGGAGAAAATCCTGGAATGTTTTCATCAAAAACCTTAATTTCTTTTCGACTGAAGAAAGAAAGACATGGACATCTTGGATGACACGGGGGCGAGTAAATTATCAGCAAAAGTTTTTTTTTTAAAGTGAACTACTCCTTTAAGATGAAAGCTATAAGATGCTTCTATTTGAATTGGACATGTGGTTAAAATCTTTTGGGGCAGCACTTCAGTTATGTCAGAATAAATATGGGAACATCTCCTAAACCAATTTTAGGTGAAGTTACAATGGAAATGACGGTTTAAGAATGAGTGCTACAAGTAAATTCAAGTTCAGTTCTGTCTGTACGCCACTTGGTGGAGCTAGAGACTCGGGCACATGAGCACTGCAGATAGAGGATGCCTTCTGGATCATCCGTAACAGATTACACACTAGTTTCAGACATCGTGGTATCATTTCGCCGCGTATCAAAGCCTATACGTATGTGTATGCATGAATGCTACTACAATTCAAACGACATTATGATCTGGGGTTGAGCAAATGACAGTACATTCAATGCTTCCTTGAGAAACAAAGGCAGAATGAAGCACAGGAAGATCTACATGGACAATATGAGGCGTCCCAGGAGGGAAATGCAAAACAAAAATGTACTATTGGTTTCACGTTATATTTTAAATGTGAGCAAAATCAATGGAATTGAGCTGGTAATGCCATCCAGAACTGGTTAAATTATGTTAAAATACTGTAAATCAGTATTAAATAAGGGTCACATGACATGTTAAAGTGCTACATTCATTCCTGGCCCGTGATGCAAAGCTATCGTTACATTGAAAAGTAGATTTTTATGACATGGCAGTAACGTTCACGGTCACATACTATCAGGATACTTTAGATGAAAATCAATAATAGATTAGCATAGAGGAAGCGCTCATTTACATAACGCAAATCACCAGTGACTCCCTTCGTGTGAGTAAATGGTACACACAAACTCTGCAGTGGCGTGCGATCCATTATTAAGTGTTTACAGGGAGAGCTGGGAATTATCCACAGCTGTCAGTCAGTGCCCTAGATGTGTTCCCGTTCCTCGGCCTCGGGGAAGATACGCTTCCAGATTTCAATAGTTTTTTTTTTTTTTTTTTTCATAAATGTGGGAATCTCACGGAAATTGTCCAGGTCATATTTTTGGGGAATAATAATAAATAAAAATAAATAAATATAATATGAGATTACAGAAATTTGTAATTTGGATTTTCATGACAATTCTCCCCAAATCGAATGTACTGTAAGGCAAAAAAGAAAAAGAAAAAAGTATCATTCTTATCACATATTTTTAAGTAATGAAATTAAATATATATAAAATATATATATATATATATATATATATATATATATATTAATATATACAATATATATATATATATATATATATATATTTTTTTTTAAAATTTATTTATTTATTTATTAAGTCTGTCAAACGATTAATTCCATACAAAATAAAAGTTTGTGTTTACATAATATATGTGGGTGCACTGTGTATAATTATTTTATACACACACACATGCTTGTATATATTTAAGAAATATTTTCATGTATATACTGTATATAGATTTACATATAATTTATATTACATATAAATATAAGTATTTTATATATAAATAATATTTTTTTTCTTAAATATATACAAGCATGTGTGTGTATTTATATATACAAAATAACTATACACAGTACACCCAAAAATATTTTGTAACTTTTATTTTGGATGCGATTAATCATTTGACAGGCCTATTATATATATATATATATATATATATATATATATAAATATATATATTGTTCTTTTCCTTCACATTAAAGTCATAATATTTTTGGGGGAAATGCACCTAAATGTCAAATCTTATGCAAAATATAATTCCTTATTTTTCTCTTTCGTTTATGGTGTGAAATATTAAACATTTTTGTGAGATTCCACACATATGTAGCAATATAGTTATTTTATTTTTGGATTTTGACTGAATGTTCAAGGCAATTCTCTACAAATCTAGTGTACTGTAATGCAAAAAACAAAACTTTTTTGATAATTCTTTTAAGTAATGAAAAAATATCATTTATATATATATATATTAAATAAATTACGTTCTTTTCCTTCACATTACAGTCAAAAGAGTTATGGGGGGAAATGCACTCAACTGTCGACAAATTATTACCAGATTGTAAGTCATTTTAATGGTTTGGGTTCAATTTGAATGGTTATGTAAATCTTATGCAAAACATAATTCCTTTGTTTATGGTGTCTCACTAAAAATATATCAGGGTTTGACATAAATGAAACAATGCTACCGCTTTTGTTTTGAAGCTTATTATTCACACACAAAGCGGTACTTTTAGATTAGAAGAGGTCCGAACCAGTAGAAATGAAATACAATTACAACAAGCGACTGTAGAAACGAGGATGAGAAATTGATAGTTGACGCCTTGAAAGTTTCCGAAGATGTAACAAGAGCTGGGAAACGGGATAGTACGATCTTTGCGTTCACACAATGTGCTTATTTGCTTTATTCTCGACTACATCAATGCCTTTTTCTATTAAAGTGCATGAACTATCTGATATTCTACCTGAGAGTCTGTGGAACTAAGTGCAGTTTCTACATCATCTTACGAACATTTGCACGAAACGTGTCTTCGTTTGCATGTGCGATTAACAAAACGAACACTGAGAGCTGTTAGCATTCGATTTAGTCTACTAACCGGTCTAGTTAACTCGTCATGCTTTAGTTTCATGCTTCCTAACATCTGTAACCATTTACACAATTGCAAAAATCTTGAGACTGTGGAACACAAACGTGGACAAATGTGTTTCTAAAGGGACGTGACTGGAGTAGCAGGATTTATGCCCATTCGTTTTGTCGTAAAGTTTGAGTCGTGAACCCTTGTGCTATGAGTAGATAGTAGTACCGTATCTGTATTCACATCTTCAAGAGTCGCCGTCAGCGCGATTCACACGGTTGTTTTTCAATGACCACTCAAATACCTACAACAGATACTGACATCCTCTTATTAGTAACAGAACATGGTGAAATTTAAAAAATAAATCTACCTAAAAAAACACAATCTATACAATTTGAGTTTTGAGAGTTGCAACCCAGTGTTTTAAAATGACATTTCTCCTGTCACAGCATTCTTCATTATTCATAATACTGCCAGATGTCAGTTTTGTCTCCATGGAAACAAAAGCAGTGGAGAAGAATATGATCTACACGTCGTCGGCTGGCAGGTCGGGAACGTTTATCTTCGCTCTGGTGAAGAAGGCCATCTTTTCTCTACGAGAGGTCACAGGAGACAATAAGCAGAGCTTGAAACAGGACGGATACGCATCATACACATAACATCCTAGTGAGCTGCCGATCAAAGCATTTAAAAACGTGGCATATTTTAAAGATTAATATTCATGAGTAGAGCCCGACCGATAAAGGATTTTGAAGGCCGATACAAATATTTTTGGGTTTTAAAATCCGATATTCCGATATATCGGCCGATATTTTTTTTTTTATTATTAAATATTATTGGATTTCGCACACGTGTAAAAGAAAAGCTAACTTTTTTGCACAAGATACGTTTGATACTTTTTCTAAATGTTCTCTCCTCGCAAGTATAACTTACATTTTACAATGCAGGGACTGTAACTAGAGATATGCTAGTTATAAATACAGTAATCATTACTTTATTTAGGCAGAAAAAGTTCATTGTGGTTTCCAAGCTCATTAATGTTAACGTTAGCGGTCTTCCACTGATGATAGTGGCGTTAGCTAGCTTTGTGGTTAGCTGAGCCATAATTTAGCAATAGATAACATCATACTGCAAATTGTAAAACAAACATTTTCAATATAACAGGCCAAGGAGAGATGATTGAAGCGTGTTTCGTCCGTTTTTATGTTATTTTTGAAATATTCATTCATCGGCCATTATAACTGCCGATACCGATATTTTCGAGACTATTTCCTAAGATGGCTTCTGTATATATACACGGAGTGAACTGGCTTTATAACTTATCTTCTTATTAAACGGTCTGTACACTTACAAAGTTCTCAACGCTTCGTTTTGCATGTATGAAGCCTTGTTATGTTCCTGTGTCAGTGTGGGGCTCTTTTGAGTCTTGTTAGTGGTATAAACTAGCGATTTCTTTTTAGTTAGTCAATGCCCCCAGTACTAGCATTATACGCTAAACAGTTTTTAGAGATAAAACTCTTTACATTCGATTATCATGAAAATGATTATCTAGGTACCAATGTTTTATTAGACCAAAGGTTCATTGTTCACCGGAGTTCTCCTTTAAGAGATTTGATTCCCTTGAGAAAAATTGCCATTTATTGTAACTGACATCCAAAATAATCAATATTGAATCGGAATCGAAATCGAATTGCAAGCTTGTGAATCCATATCGAAACGAATTGTGAAATTTGACGCAACACCCAGCCCTAACACGCAGTGGTTAACCCTTTAATGCCTGGCGTATCATATTTGATACACGAGTTTCTAAGACATATTAAATCGGTGAGCGCAATACTTTCTTTGATAACCTGTTGTATCTATGTTGATACGTGTTTTCTGCCATCTTGTGGAATTTCACTGTACTGCAGTGGGGGTGATTTTTTAGCTTTTCAAAATGGCCGCTTTGATTGGATCAAGCCAGACGATTTCGACAGGAAAATAAAGGCTAATTTCAAGTTGTTAAGGTAAAAAGTAATATTTAATTGTGTCTGATATAATTGAATTGAAATTGAATTGAAATTGAACTGAATTGAAATAATGCATAATCACTTAAAAATTTAATTTTTAAATTACAAGTAAATCGTGTTGGAAATTGTGCATCACATTTGATACAGCAGGCTTTTAGGGAACGTTTTGCTTACAGTGTATATTTATACAGTGTATATTTTAGATGCAAAAAAATCTATTATGCCTTTAACAGTTTGAAAACATAGAACATTTTAAACTGTTTTTCTCTCTTTTTTAACAGAGATCTTTTTTTTCAGTGCTTTTATTTCACTTTGTGTTAGTCATAAAGTAGATAACATTACTGCAATTTGACATTACAGACATAAAGCACCAATAAAGGGATAGTTCACTTTGAAAATTAATTTTTGATATGTTTTAGCTTACCTCAAGGGCATCCAAGATGTAGGTGTCTAAAACATATCAAAAATTTATTTCAAAGTGAACTATCCCTTTATTGGTGCTTTATGTCCCTTTATGTCTGTAATGTCAAATTGCAGTAATGTTATTTACTTTATGACTAACACAAAGTGAAATAAAAGGACTGAAAAAAAATATCTATTTAAAAAAAAGAGAGAAAAACAGCCTAAAATGTTCTATGTTTTCAAACTGTTAAAGGCTGTATCTAAAATATACACTGTATAAATATACACTGTAAGCAAAACGTTCCCTAAAAGCCTGATGTATCAAATGTGATACAAAAAATATATCATAAACAAAATGACTTGGCAAAATTTTTTTTTTTGATTTTGATTCAAGGCTTAATAAACATCTAATTTCCAAAAATATATAATTTTCTGCCATTTTTTTCATGTGTCGGGTATTAAAGGGTTAAAACATCACTGTATTCGTCCTGCACATGTGCATAACGAACCGAAAACATCTGTACCAAATTTTTTTGTGAAGCGTTCCCCCTCTATTAGCAACAGATGCCCACCTAAAGGACTGGACTCCAGGGACCTCCTTGAGGCTCTGTCCACGGATCTTGTGCACATCCTTGGCCGCCGATCGCATCATCTTCTCCACCCTCTGTTCCTGTAGCTGCTCTTCCTGGGTCTGAGGAGAGAACGGCCAATCAAAACCCGCAGCTGGACCGGATGACGTTCTGGAAATCTACTGGGACTGACCTGTCTCTCTGCGTGTTTGAGCAGCAGACGAAAGCGCTCGTCCTCCTGAACCCACGCGGGGAGGACGTGCTGGCCCTTCAGACGGGCGTTCTCCAGCTGCTCCTTCAGCTCCCGCAGCACACGCAGTTCCTCGTTCAGTCGGCTTTGCCGTGTGAGGGTCACCTGCAAGTCTAGCTCCAGATCCAGAGAGGTGCGCAGAAGCCCGTCCAGACCTTTGACCTGCATTGGTGGCTGTGTGTGTGTGTGTGTGTGTGAGAGAGAACAGAGGGGTGAAAACTTACTCAACAGCTCTGTTGAAGGGCCAGTTCCTTTACGTGTCAACAATTAGACTTTACTTTTCTAATTTTAGAAGAGTCTTAAAGGGATAGTTCACTTTGAAATTAATTTTTGGAATGTTTTATCTTACCTCAAGGGCATCCAAGATGTAGGTGTCTTTGTTTCCGCAGTCGTTTCAATTTTCAAAGCGTTCTTGTCTGTCAGTCATATAATGGAGGTCTATGGTCACCACCTCAAAGAGCATGCACAGAGAAGTCCAAATTAAACATGATTTAATGACTCGTGAATGTAAGTACACATTGATGGCCTAAGACACCAAATGAGCGGTTTGTGTAAGAAAACCAACAGTATTTATATCGTTTTTACCTCTTGTAACCACAGCCACGTCCAAGTGATCTTTATAAAAACGATATAAATACTGTTGGTTTTCTCACACACACCGCTCGTTTCGTGTCTTAGGCCATCAATGTGTACTTACATTCACGAGTCATTAAATCATGTTTAATTTGGACTTCTCTGTGCATGAGGTGGTGACCATAGACCTCCATTATATGACTGACACACAAGAACGCTTTGACCTAAAAATATCAAAATCGAAACTACCGCGGAAACAAAGACACCGACATCTTGGATGCCCTTGAGGTGAACTGTCCCTTTAAAAGCAGTTTATGCAACCAATCACAAGTCAAAAATCACTTGTCCATACACAGTATTTAACATGCTTTGAAATGTTGGTAACACTTTACAATAAGGTTCATTAGTTAACATTAGTTAACTACATTAGTTAACATGTACTAAGAATGAACAATACTTCTTCAGCATTTATTAACCTTAGTTAATATTAGGGCTGTCAAACGATTAATCGCATCCAAAATAAAAGTTTATGTTTCCATAATATATGTGGGTGCACTGTGTATAATTATTTTCTTTATATAAATACACACACATGCTTGTATATATTTAAGAAATATTTTCATGTATATACTGTATATAGATTTATATATAATTTATATTATATATAAATATTTTTGTATCTAAATAATATTTTTTTCTTAAATATACAAGCATGTGTGTGTATTTATATATATAAAATAATTATACACAGTGCACCCACATATATTATGTAAAACAAACTTTTATTTTGGATGCGATTAATCGTTTGACAGCCCTAGTTAATATTAATTCCAACATTTACTAATACGTTATTAAAATCAAAGGTTGTATTAGTTAACATTAGTTAATGCACTGTGAACTAACTTGAATGCACAATGAACAGCTGTATTTGTATTAACTAGCATTAACCAAGATTAATAAACACTGTAACTAATGCATTGCACATCGTTAGTTCATGTTAGTTAATGTATTTACTAATGTTAACTAATGAACCTTATTGTAAAGTGTTAACGAAACGTTTTAGTAAAAAAATTGTAGATAAAAATTATTTGCTGTTGTTCGGACCCAAACATCCTAATCCAAACTTGGCACTGAACTTAGCAAGACACCTGTAATCTACAGACAGATAGATGAGATATGTGATATTTTTATATTACTGCTTTAAAGGGAGGTGGTACTTTATCCCCTTTTAGGAGACTTTAAAAGCATGTAGTATAAATCATTAAAGCTCTCTGTAGAGTCCTCATTAGGCAAATCAATTCAGAGCTACACTCTCACAATGACACTGCTTTAAAAGACTCAATGTAATGTGTCTCCTAAGGCACAGTGAGAGCAAATCTGACCTTTCTAGACTTTTTAAGGCCCTCTGGAGGGGCTCAACAAACCCATTTCCTCACTCTGAGACTGTGCTTCATTAACACTGACCTCAGGTCAGCGCAGAAATGTCGGTATTAAATATTAATCTCGTGCTAATAAGCCTAAACTCCCCTTTCTAAGGAAAGTGTTTAGCTTTAGGGTTAGTGAAATGCATGCAGTTTCCTAAGAAAAATCGAATGGGATCCCTAAATTGAATTTAATTCCATTTCTGATGTTCTGTTGAGATTAACTGGACAATTTATATGTTTGGGGGCCTATTTGAGATGGTTGAAGTGTGTTTATCAATTTGCATTTTTGGATTTATTAGGATTATTATTTCATTAGGACAATTTTCATAGGATTAGCAGAAGAAATTATGCATCAACTTGAACATAAAGCATTTTTTGGGTATTAAAGGACTAAGAATCGTGAGATTTTTACCCAAACGAGTGAATGTGCAATATTTGCATGTTACCTTCTTCATTCGAACACTGCGTCTCTCAGAAGCGTTCCGGACGAATGGAGATTTCTTGGAAAGGGTTGAGCTGTCACTGTCGCTGCGGTTGATCTGGAGATTTAATAAAAAAATTAAATAAAAATGTTGAGTTCTAATAATAATTTTAAATATCTAAATTAGGGCTGTCAAACGATTAATCGCATCCAAAATAAAAGTTTGTGTTTACATAATATATGTGGGGGCACTGTGTATAATTATTTTGTAAATATATAAATACACACACAAACATGCTTGTATATTTAAGAAAAAATATTATTTATATATAAAATATTGTATTTATATATAATATAAATTATATATAAATCTATATACAGTATATACATGAAAATATTTCTTAAATATATACATGCATGTTTATGTATTTATATATATAAAATAATTATACACAGTGCACACACATATATTACGTAAACACAAACTTTTATTTTGGATTAATCGTTTGACAGCCCTAATCTAAATACATTTGTGAGTCTATGCTCTCACCCTGCAGATATACTGGCTCTGAGGTCCAGGTGAGAATGTCTTGGACCGGATGATGGTGTTTCCTCGCATGAAAGGGTTTTGCTGATGAACATCGTGTCGTCGCTCCTTGGGCCGAACTACAGAAGCAGAATGGGGGAGTCCGTCCACACTTGTCTCCTTATTCACCTTGTGAGGCACAGAGAGGATGTCGTTAAGTTTCATTGGAAAGCTACAACAAAAACTTCTATAAAAGCAATGAGAACGGTCACCTTTTCCGTTATCACTGCTGTTGGTCCGAGTTTAACCGGCTCTTCCTCCTGTTCCCACTGGCATTCATCAGGGTAGAACTCCTCACCCTCCTCAACATCACTACCTTCTCCATCCACAAACACGTCACCATCTAATGCCTCTGTGGCCCTGTAAGGTCACAAATATGGGTTATTATGGCAAAGAATTACATAAATACGGCATATTCTGCAAACGCCCTTTTAGTGCACCATGCCTGTCCAATCTCAAACATCAACGATTCATGCTACCCATCGAGATTTGCTACTTACAGTTATGTGCATGTGCAGACTCACAGTTTTGTTTTGTTTTTCAAACAAAAGGTATATTTTCCTGTTATAATGTAGAATTTTCCTTTAAAAAATGCTTACTACCATATTAATATTTGTACGGTCAGCCAGCTGAAAAAGAATAACTGAAAGTTTCTGTTACTATGAGGAAAGGTGTACTTTGACAAGTCAAAGATGAATATTTTATGATATGTATGACTTTTCACACCGTTTTAAAAGTAAAAATAGTCGTCTACAGTATACAGTAGCTACTCATGACTTAGAATTGTATTACAATTGTATTTCATACGACTTTAATCGGCATTCTGTCATCAATTCGCGCTACGGTAGCATTTTTCGACAAGGAAGGCAAACGCGTCGCCCAATTCGCGTCATTCGCAACGCCCGGCGCGAATGATGCGTCTATTCGCGTCTTTGCATTGATTTTGTATGTAATCTACTCGAGCTAATAATTAAATTCGCATTCGGTGTGAACACACACTGTGCGTTTTACACCAGACGCGTCACGCGAATAGCGCGTCAAATTCGCGTCTAGTTTGACGCTTGACCACTTTGTGTTAATTCGCGCGTCAAGAGTGAAACTGACGCGTGTAAAAACAAAAGTTTGAAGCGAAATTTTCGCGCGTCAGAATCGAAACCCGTTGGCGGCCATCTTTTTTTATTATGTTGATCGAGCGTTCATCGCGAGAGTCACCGCTCTGTATTTGCTCTGGAGAGCAGAACGGCGTCGTGGGGATCATCGTCGCCGTATTTCTGTCCATCAGACCCTTCGGAGGCGAACCGTTTGGCGAGTTTCACCATTTGCTCGCTCGCTCCAGGAGCTGCGCCTGGATGACGGCCGCTGTCAGCGGTACTTCCGCCTGTCCCGCGCCCAGTTTGATGACCTGTTGTCCCGCATCGGAGCGACGATCACCCTCGCCCTCATCCACCTTAATCTGTCATTTGTTTTGTTGATAAATAGAGCTAGCCTCCAAAATTTATTAACGTGTCAAAGATCATCAAAGATGAGTTTTAAAAGACAAAATTATTGACTACAGGGGGACTTTAACACAATTATTAAGCGTTTTTGGGCTGCTTGTTTTGAGCTTGATATCTGTAAATAAAATAATCAAGAATAGTAAAGACATACAGAAGAGAGTAATGCCTCTGATGTGCATTTAAATACATCATTAACAACTATTTGTTCAGTTTCGTTCCGTACACACTGCGTAGAATTTAGCTAAAACATATTTTCTGGAGTTAATTCATTAAGAAAAAGCTAACTGCTCAGAACAGACTTAAGCAATAAAAGGAGAACTGACAAACGGATTTATCTGTAGTATGTACGTGGCCATAGTCTGTCTATATTAAAATCTACTAATACATGTAGAAGCTGCAATTACTTTTACATTATTTGGCTTTCTTTTTTAGTTAGCGAAAAAAATTGGTAGTTTTCACTGTTGTACTCAGACCATCAGTACTGAAAGTCACAGTGCTCCGAATTAAAAAGAAAGTTATTGTTGTGTTTTAAGACCGTAATGATCCTAAAAGAGCAACACTTTTACTTATCTCTGCAACCTTTCAGAAGCGAGTGAGGGTGGAAAATGCTGCCATGCCACATTCCTGTCTTTGTTTTTAATTTCCATGACAGGTGGTTGTGGTTGAATCATCGTCGAAAACAAACAGGCTTTGTAAAGTGCAGTTTTGGTTCAAATCATGAGACTGCCCTTCAGCCAATCCAAAAGAGGCAAGGTGAGCTAATGTCGAGTCCAGAAAATGACACGAGAGAGGAAATATGCCCCTCACTATTGCTCAAACACAGTCCTTAGATCAGTTGTTTGTGTTACTAATGTAATTTTGGCGGAGCAGATCAAACACCAGGGGAAGTGAGTCATCGTGTGCCGTCTCACTGAGATAAATTCCCATGAGACAGTAGAAAGGAGGTCAGAAAATAGGAAGAGAAGGAATACGAGATTCAAACAGCTTGTTAATTGCTTGTGTTGATCCTGATTTGAAACCCAGACTCACACTGACACATTGTTTAGTTGACAGCTGCGCTGAAATGGATTAAAGCTTATAATATTGGTGCTGTAGTGGCCGTAACGTACCAGTCCTCCACAGGAACGTTCTCCAGGTGTGCAGTGGCGCTCTCTGAGGTGCTGGGAGCTGAAGCCTAAAAATGAATAATAAGATAAAGATTATTATTATGCATTTAAAAACATCCTTGATTTAGGCTTTTCTGCAATATATTACTTTAAATTTGTCTTATACCTTGTGGTCACAGATGCATGCTAATTGTATCTAATACTTTCTAAATGTAACACTACGGCCAATTATTGGAAATTTGTGAATTTTGTGTCCTGTTATTGTTTTAGATACACATGATTTTGTTGGAAGAAATAGATAAACTATTATTTAACATAAAATTAATCTAGAATGCAAGGTAGATATATTTAAATATATTTTAAAAAATCCTCATAAAATGGTAATTTTGGTCCGTCCCAACTTAGAGGTTTTGATCTTCTCCACTTTATTCAACTATTCATCAAAACAAACTACATAATAATTTTCACTATGTCAAAACTACAAATTTTAAATTATCAATTGAATTAAATTATAATATCACCATCTCACATTTGCATATTTATTATAGAGTAGATCAATTTAAAAAAAAACAACTTTTGCTGATAATTTACTCACCCCCGTGTCATCCAAGATGTCCATGTCTTTCTTTCTTTAGTCGAAAAGAAATTAAGGTTTTTGATGAAAACATTCCAGGATTTTTCTCCATATAATGGACTTCAATGGGGTCCAAACGGTTCAAGGTCCAAATGAGAGCTTCAGTGCAAACTGTTCAAAGGGCTTTAAACGACACCAGACGATGAATAAGGGTCTTATCAAGCGAAACGAGCGGTCATTTCAAAAATAAATAATAAACTTTAAGTTTCATATGCACAAATGTTCTCGCCAAGTTCTCGCCTTTCTCCGTTCTGTGATGCGTGTTCGTGACTCTCCTGTTCGAACTCGTTCATCAAAATGAACAAATCTTTTTTCGAGTTCATTGAATCAACCATATGACTCGAAAAAAGATTTGTTAATTTTGATGAGCAAAAACTCTCATTTGGACCTTGAACCGTTTGGTCCCCATTGAAGTCCATTATATGGAGAAAATCCTGGAATGTTTTCATCAAAAACCTTAATTTCTTTTCGACTGAAGAGAGAAAGACATGGACATCTTGGATGACACAGGGGTGAGTAAATTATCAGCAAAAGTTTTTTTTTTTTTTTTTTTAAAGTGAACTACTCCTTTAACAAAAACCATCTCACAAGATAAAATAGCTTATTTTGTGCCTTATTCATGGAAAGTACCAGTAAAATCTAGATATAATAACCATCATAAAAGAACAGACTGTTTGCAAATTCAAAACCGCTGATAATAAGTGAAGCAACTAATTCTATGTAATTTGATCATCAACAGTATTAGAAAGCAGAAAGGACTTTTTGGAAAAGAAATAATCCATTTCTTCATTTGAATGACGCAAGAACTGGATATAATATTTCTGAATACTCCGTGTTCCTGGATGAGCTTAGCAGTCTGGCAAGACCGTTTCCAAGAAATGTTAGTAAAGCATTTAGCTGTGGTGCGGTAAAATGAGTTAAGCATTGTGTGTGTGTGTGTGTGTTTTACCAGCTCCTGCTGAGCGGAGACCTCTGTCTCCTTGTGCTTTCTATCCATTTCTGGCATGTACGTGCAGTTGAGGAGGTTGTACCACTTGGTGCACCACTCCTCTGAATACTCCTCATCAGCCAAACTGATCTGAGCACCAGCCTTTAAGACAAAAACAGACACTTTAGACACTTTATCCATCATGCTGTCTGCTCAATCTCAGATCAGACACTCACTAGACAGTCTTCTCGGCCGGATTTGCTGGTGGTGCAGACATCAATGCGTAGGGTCTTCTGTCTGAGGGCAGTGGAGGACATCTGCAGGCTAAACGCCTCCTTGAGCTCTAAGGGTTCCTGCGGAAGAGCGCCGTGGGTGCGGAACAAACAGCGAACGGGCTCGGAGCACGGCAGCACCACCACACGAACATATCTGCAATAGATTAAACCCGACAGAAGGTCAAATCTAATCAGAGATGGGGCCCTGTTTTAAGGATCTAAGCGTATAGTCTAGGGCGCACGGAGCAAGTGCACTTAGGGCGTGTCCGAATCCACTTTTGTTACTTTGACGACGGAAAAAAGTAGGGCTGGGTATTGACACAAATTTCACAATTTGATTTCGATTCCGATTCGATTCAATATTGATTATTTTGGATATCTATTACAATAAATGGCAAATTTTCTCAAGGGAATCAAATCTCTTAACTAATGCTGTAAACTATGGGAGTCTAGTTGTAGCCTATAGGCTTCATTAGCCGAATATGAAGGGAATAATTAACTGTTTTGTAGCTATACAAACACTTTTATTTATTTTTATAATAAGAAGATTATGAAATATAAACATTTAAATGGTGGCTGTCAAAAACTTGCCAGATTTATTCAAATATGCATTAAATATTGAAGAACATTAAGATTATAATACATATCTAATATGGTGTATATATTTATCAAAATGCTCCTCTCTAGAGTTATTTTTTCTAGCTGACTAACGAGTTTATGTGGGTTTTCTGAGGTAAATATGACGATGACATTGATTACCAAGCTGTTTAACTGACGTCTTTCCACGGTTGAAACGCTGATTGAGTGAATCAATGTGACATGATACGGATTTCGATAAGTTTTAACACACTTTCAGACGATCATTCATGTTTATTTGGCGCTGTGACTGGTTTTATTAACCCGGAAGTGAGATCAGCGCTGCTGCTTCTCTTCAGCGGCGTCAGAGCGATCTCCCGCCACAGCGCCAAAACGCTATTTATGTTTTTGAATTTCTAAAGAAAATGGACGTAATTTGAAAATTGAGACTTTGCTTCATATCAATAGTAACAAAGGACAAAGATTATTGCGATTTTTTGGATGCGCGCAGCCGCGATACAATGTTCCATTCATTCAAATGAAACAGGATGACTAATCGATTCTTGAGATTTAACAATCGATATCGGTTCGTAAAAATGAGAATCGATTAATATTGAGAAATCGATATTTATTACCCAGCCCTAGAAAAAAAGTCTAAAAGCGCTGTCCCCATTCTCTTAATGAGCAATGAGTGTGTTTTGGCCGGGTGTAATGTGTAATACACCAGAGTATAATTTCCCATTTCCTTTAAAAGCCAGTTGTGCTCAAGCCATGGCGGATTCGCTTGACTTCAGATAGCAAACGGATCTGATCGTGTGTGTGTGTGTGTGTGTGTGTGTGTGTGTGTGTGTGTGTGTGTGTGTGTGAGGTTAAAGAGCTCAAGCAACCCATCTACGGGATGTGATGGATTTTTTTAATGAATCATAACTAACATTTATTTTTCTTGCAGGAACAACTTGAATCTTAAATGTTTCCAAACCCTTTGGTTGAAAACTTGTGACTTTTGAGTGTGTGAGTGTATAGATAACAAATAGGGGAAACTGTTGGGTTTCAATTAAAAGAAATGGAGGTGGAACAATATATTTTGGGTTGAGGCATCAAATAACTAAATAAATTGTCGATTCAAGGAGTCGCGTTCCAAAATGACTCTCAATGCATCTCAATTTTGGTGTTATGGTGGCCTACTGCTACATTTTTTATTGTATTTGCTTTATTTGACAGGGACAGTGTACAATTTAAAACAATTGCACCAGAGTTAGCTAATTTGCATCTGTTGTCCCTGGGCAGGTAGACAAAACATAACAAAAGACACAAAGCAACCACTAAAACACAACAAATACACTACATAAATTTACAAATGACATTTTATCCATCAATTTAAAATTGATAAAAAACAATTTGATAAATACACCAGATATAGAATACAGAAAATGCAATGCAATAATTAATGGTGACATAAATTTTGAGGCTGGCTTTGAATACTGCAAAATTACATTTTGTGTAAATATGCATAAAAGCCATAATAAAAACACTTGTACTGTCAGGTTTCACTATTTTTGTGTATTGATCCACAATCATTTGAGAAAGGCTCACAATGTATCTGTGAATCGATTCCATTCTACAACTATTGAACGGGTTAATTCCCTTGCAGAGGTGCTTCATCAAAATTACATCCCGCTGATTAAAATGAATGTCTCTCCATCAACTTTAAATGAAGCTGGCTCTGAGAGAGAGAGAGAGAGCGCAATCCTTACATGTTCTGGTCGGCTGGCAGGGAGAGTGCGCTATAGTTGGACAGCTGCATTACGAACACCGTGAACCTCTTCTCTTTCGCCTCATACTTCAGGCCGAGTTGGATCTGAGCGCTCACGTCATCATAACCCAGCAGCTGCTCGACAGGAAGCCCAGGCCTGAGGGGGAACGAACAGCACCGTTTTACCATCCAAATCAGGGTGTCTGTGGATAAACATCACTTATAATGAATCTCCAGCGGCCTACCTTTTCTCCGAGGGCTCGTACACCCCACTGTCGCCCGCAACCGATTCGTCAGACACCGCCGACGTCACTCCCGCCTTCTTGGACCCAGGCGCGGACACCCTCGCTTGCGTAACAGAATCTAAGACAGAGAAAGGGCGAGTGGAAATGTGAGAATGTGTCACTATGGAAAGGTTTTAGGTTCCTGCGCTCGAGTGAGTTCGCATGCTGGGCTAGTTGGGAGTGAGCTGAAAGTCGACCCTGACGTACTCAGACGGTTTCTCTAGTTTCAGGTGGAATTCTGGGTTGCCAGTGACGAATGATGAAGGAAACGGAAAAATCTTGCAGTTCTTCTTAGACATGTATTCAAGAAAAGTATTAATTTGCAAATAAACATTATTTTAAGCCTTGTGCATCAAGTTTGGTATCATTTTAAAGAAAATGCCCTTTGCAGATTATTGCTGAAGTAATAATAAGTAAATCCAAAAAAAGTTATATAGGTATAAGTTTATGAAAATTATTTATAAAAAATATTTTATATAAAAATTAGGGCTGTCAAAACAGTTAATCGCAATTAATCGCATCCAAAATAAAAGTTTTTGTTTACATAATATATGTGGGGGCACTGTGTATAATTATTTGGTATATATATATATATAAACACACATGCATGTATATTTAAGAAAAAAAAAATATTTATATATAAAATATTTATATATAATATAAATTATATATAAATCTATATACAGAATATACATGAAAATATTTCTTAAATATATATAAGCATGTGTGTGTATGTGTATATATATATATATATATATATATATATATATAATTATACACAGTGCCCCCACATATATTATGTAAACACAAACTTTTATTTTGGATGCGATTAATCGTTTTGACAGCCCTAATAAAAATATATATTTATAAATCAGGTTCAACTCAAAACTGCAATAAAATCAAAGCCATAAATCTAAATAGGTTGTGTTCCAAATTTGAGGATGATATCTCAAAAAATGAGCTTTGGGTAACGGTTTGTTTGGGCGTAGTAACATATTTTCCCCATCGGGTGCCAGCAAAACAGGAATAAAGCGATATTTGTTTTATAGGCCAAACTTAAAAAAATGGCACCATCTGATAAAAAATAGTAAAAAAATAAAAATGTGAAGCCTTGCCAACACCAACAGAATGAAAGCCTCTTTACACAGATTGCAGAATTTTATAGTTAACTGAAACGGGGATTAAAAATTGCAGTTTTAATGGGGGCATTTTTGTCCAAAAGGCGCTGGGAGGGAGTATTTTTTGTACCTAATGAAGAAAATGAAAGTGAAATAGTAAAATTCCAATAAAAATACACACCTGTGCCAATTTTTTTGCAGTTAGCTTTAACACAGGCAAAATGATCCAAAAAACAAAACTGAGAAGGACAAAAATGTCCATAAGGATGCACAGTGGATTAATCCAGCAATTACCCCCATAATTAGTCGATTCATCTAACTAATGATTTTTAACAAGTAATCTATAGATTATTTCTGATTATACTACAGGGCTGTTAAATGCTTGATTCTGATTGGTTGAGAACGTTCCAAAGGTGTGCAATTATTTTCAGGGAAACGCACGGCTAAAGTAGTTCCGGCAGGTTTGACCGCATCACAGTTCCATATCACTGCGCATAGTTGCTGTGAAGATTTAACATATTTAGATTTATAGGAAATTGCAATGGAAGAAGACTTCGATATTTAGATCTTCAGAGTGAAAGGTAAAACTTCTGAAATCTCTGTGTTTGGCTGTGGATACAAGAGGTAAAAACAATATAAATACTGTTGTTTTTCTCACACAAACCGCTCGTTTCATGTATTAGGCCATCAATGTGTACTTACATTTACGAGTCATTAAATCATGTTTAATTTGGACTTCTCTGTGCATGCTCTTTGAGGTGGTGACCATAGACCTCCATTATATGACTGATACGGTTTGATCTAAAAATATCAAAATTGAAACTACTGCGGAAACAAAGACACCTACATCTCGGATGCCCTTGAGGTAAGATAAAACATCCCATAAATTAATTTCAAAGTGAACTATCCCTTTAACAAAGTCATTGCTTTTGGTTGTTGTATTGTGGATATTTAAAATGTTTCCCATTTTCAGTGTTCAATATTCTTTAGAAATAAAAGTATTGATCTTTGAAAAGGTGCACCGTAGGGATGGGCAACGATTAATCGCATCCAAAATAAAAGATTGTGTTTACATAATATATGTGTGTGTAGTGTGTATAATTATTTTGTATATATAAATACCCACACATGCATGTATATATTTAAGAAATATGTGCATGTATATATTTTAAATATATTTATTCACAATTAATATTATATATAAATATAAATATTTGATATATTAATAACACATTTTTCTTAAATATATACATGCATGTGTGTGTATTTATATATATGTAAAATAATTATACACACTACACACACATATATTATGTAAACACAAACTTTTATTTTGGATGCGATTAATCGTTGCCCATCCCTAGTGCACCGGCATTATTATGCCATTATCATTACTTTAGATGTAAATGGTCTCGGAACGACGCAATCATTTCTTGGACTCATCCAGCAAGTTTTGTCATCGAGCAACAGAACATTTTGAGCAGTGTACCTTTGGAAGACTCTACAACGTTGTCCTGTTTGCCGTCCCGATAAGCCATCCGCCCCTGCTGCCCGTCCTCTTCCAGCCGGAGCTCCATCAGCCTGGTCTGCAGATCTACATCCAACTGTGAGGCCGGCCCAGAAAAGGCCTCTCCTGACAGGAAGGAAGCGTCAGTAACGAGGGGCGAGCAAGGAGGAGAGAGGGAGGACAGCGAGGAGCGCGGGGACAGCGAGCTCATGGAGTGAGGCGTCTCCGAAAGCCTCAGCGCTTGTGTTCTCTGGGCCAGCCCCGACCCCCCGCCGCCGCCCACCCGCCCGGACGAGGACGACACCTCGTTCTCATGGATGGTGGTGATCGAACTGGAAGGCCTGTAACCGGAGGCACTTCCATCCTGTAAAATATAGTCCAGTTTGTCCTGGAAGTCCGGGTCGCCCAGTTCGGGCTGCTCCAGGTAGATGTCGGTGAAGCTGAGAGAGGAAGTGGAGCCCAAGCTGGAGGTGGCCAGGGACCCTCGGCTGGACGTCAGCGACCCGCGGCTGGAGCCCGAGGAACAGGACAGCGTGCTGGCGGACAGACTGGAGTTTGACGGCAGAGAAAGAGACAGAAGGAGAGAGGGAATGTTAAAGGAGTAGTTCACTTTTAAAGAAACTTTTGCTGATAATTTACGTCATCCAAGATGTCCATGTCTTTCTTTCTTCAGTCGAAAAGAAACTAAAAGAAATTATTTTTTCTCCATATAATGGACTTCAATGGGGACCAAACGGTTCAAGGTCCAAACGAGAGTTTCAGTGCAAACTGTTCAAAGGGCTTTAAATGATTCCAGACGATGAATAAGGGTCTTATCAAGCGAAACGATCGCTCATTTAATAAATAAATAACAAAGTTTAAGTTTTATAAGCTCAAATGCTCGCCTCGCTCTGTTCTGTGATGCGTGTTCGTGACTTTCCTGTTCGAGCCCGTTCATCCAAATGAACGAATCTTTTTGCGAGTCATTTGGTTCATTCAACGAATAAATCAACTTTATCGAGTTTATATACTCATTTTATTTTAGGTTTTTATTTGTTAAACGTTTATTTAGGAATTTATTGCATCTCATTTTTTATCTGATGTTCATCAAAGATTTTATTTTTGTATTTTTCATGGTAATTTTAGTTAGTCAGCTTGTTATGAATTAGCTTTTATTTTTATATTTTTAATGTTCATTTTAATTAGTCACTTCGTTAAGAATTTGCTTTTATTTTTATATTTTCATGTTAATTTTAATTAGTCAATTCGTTATGAATTAGCTTTCATTTTTATATTTTCATGTTAATTTAAATTAGTCAATTCATTAAGAATTTTTGCTTTTATTTTTATATTTTTAATGTTAACTTTAGTTGGTCACTTTATGAATTAGCTTTTATTCTTATATTTTTCATTTTAATTTTAGTTAGTCAATTCATTATAAATTAGCATTTTATTTTTATATTTTTCATGTTCATTCTAATTAGTCAATTCATTATGAATTAGCTTTTATTTTTCATATTTTTCATGTTTTTTTCAATTAATCAATTCGTCGTGAATTAGCTTTTATTTTTATATTTTTCATGGTAATTTTAAATAGTCAATTCGTTAAGAATTTGCTTTTATTTTTATATTTTTCATGTTAATTTTAGTTAGTCAATTTGTTATGAATTAGCTTTAACAGAACAGAGCAAGGCGAGCATTTGAGCTTATAAAACTTAAACTTTGTTATTTATTTATTAAATGAACGATCGTTTCGCTTGATAAGACCCTTATTCATCGTCTGGAATCGTTTAAAGCCCTTTGAACAGTTTGCACTGAAACTCTCATTTGGACCTTGAACCGTTTGGTCCCCATTGAAGTCCATTATATGGAGAAAATCCTGGAATGTTTTCATCAAAAACCTTAATTTCTTTTCGACTGAAGAAAGAAAGACATGGACATCTTGGATGACACGGGGGTGAGTAACATCAAATGACATCAAATTGACATCAAATGATTCTGCTTTAAAGCAAACATGCTAATGAAGGCTCACAAGTGAAACACACAAGGGACTGTTCCTCCTTTGATGAGCCTCAACTAGACGCCGAGGATGAATTAGGCATTAGTCGTTATAAAAAGTAAGGGCAAAGCTATTGGTAAAGTTAACAAGAGCGCTCGGTTGCATAAGTCTGATTCTTCTGATAGTCTAATATAATTGCAAAGTCATTACATCATAATATAGAATTGCAAAGTCGTTACATCATATAACGTGACGAAACGTGCTTATGATATGCAGCTTCTAATATGCAAAACTGCCTAATAAATGAGTTACCTTTACATTTGCTTTTTATTATAACTTTCCCGCCATTGAAATGAGTTTTAAATGTTGTAGGGATGCACAATATATCAGTATCATATTCGTTCAATTTACTGTATTTTTCTTCCACTAAAAAAGATATTTCACCCAAAAATAAAAACTAATGTCATCATCAACTTTGCAAGCTTGATGTGCGATAAGAAACCTCATTGGTTGAACTGAATTGGTTATAATTGTTACGTTTGAGCTTGTTTATCATATTTGATGTGATCCGTGTGTGTGTGTGTGTGCAGAGATTAAAATAGCCTAAACTAAAAGCCTGCTTCATCACGTAAAGCAACTTGATATATATGGATTATTTTTACAATGTGTTTTAGAACTTTTTGAAGCTTGAAAATGGACTTTAATAATATAAATAATAAGTTGATGAGAATATATATATATATATATATATATATATATATATATATATATATTAGGGCTGTGGAAAAATTAATTGCGATTAATCGCATCCAAAATAAAAGTCTGTGTTTACATAATATATTTGTGAGTGCTGTATATAATTATTTTGTATATATAAATACCTATGCATGCATGTATATATTTAAGAATTATTTGCGCTTAAATTCTGTATATATATAAATACATACTCTATATTATATAAATATTTTATATATGAATAACACTTTTTCTTAAATATATACATGCATGTGTGTGTATTTATATATACAAAATAATTATATACAGCACACACAAATATATTTTGTAAACACAGACTTTTATTTTGGAAGCGATTAATCGCAGTTAATTTTTGCACAGCCCTGATTTATATAAAAATTCTTCATTTGTGTTCCAAAGATGAACAAAAGTCTTTTGGTTGAACTCACCCTTTAAAAGAACTAATCATTTCATCCTAACACTTTTAAATGTTTGACATCATAGATTTTTCATATTGTACATTATAATATTATGTCATTATATGTAGAATTATAATTTCACTTGTAGCATACTTTTTTTAGTATATAGTATAGACCTTTAATACTTTTTCATTTTAAATGTTAATAACCAAAATTTATGGGTTATTGTCAGTAACAGTCATGTGACTATAATGATCAGTTTATCAGTAATGGCCAGACTTGATTAACATTGGTGAATCCCTATTAAGGCAACAGGGAGAAAAAGTAAATATTTGATGATGTCCATATTATGAGTGTTATTTGCATTGTTGATTTAATGTAAATGTGAGGTTTGGACGATACCTTTTCAGCTGGGTGTGCAGGGAAGACGCCAACCGCACCGTCTCCTCCAGCTCCTTCACTAGTTTGTTCCTCCTGTAGTGCAGCCTCAACCTGAGCAAATAAGAAGAAGAAATGTAAGACAGTTTAAATCAACCCCATTCATTTTCTTAATGTATATACAGTCTTTCTGTGGTTCTTTTGATAAAATGATGTTGGTCTGTTATTCATGAAGAAGGCATCTATTGTGTTCAACCTAGATCCAGCGTTCGTGCAGCTCAGGTTACAGGAAGAGCGCAGACGCCAAGCTAAACGAGGATACCGTATCTAGAGTGGAGAACAAGGACCCTGTTCACATAACTGACAGAACGAGTGAGAATACGAGCAACAGAGAGAGAGAGAGTGAAAGATAGTGAGTGAATCAAGCAAAAAATTGATTCTCATGATTTTTCTCCATATAATGGACTTCAATGGGGTCCAAACAGTTCAAGGTCCAAATGAGAGTTTCAGTGCAAACTGTTCAAAGGGCTTTAAACGATTCCAGACGATGAATAAGGGTCTTATCAAGCGAAACGATCGCTCATTTCAAAAATAAATAAAAAAAATCAAGTTTTATAAGCTCAAATGCTCGCCTTGCTCTGTTCTGTGATGCGTGTTCGGTTCGTGACTCTCCTGTTCAAACTCGTTCATCAACATGAATAGATAATTTTTTTTCGAGTCATGACTCGAAGGGTCCTTGATAAGACCCTTATTCATCGTCTTGAATCGTTTAAAGCCCTTTGAACAGTTTGCACTGAAACTCTCTTTTGGACCTTGAACCGTTTGGTCCCCATTGAAGTCCATTATATGGAGAAAATCCTGGAATGTTTTCATCAAAAACCTTAATTTCTTTTCCACTGAAGAAATAAACATGATTTAATGAAGGCTTAGATAGTATGAAGGCCTTCATTCCTGCCTGAGCTTAACACGTTCCCATTTTATGGTGTCATCATGTAACCAAAATACACTACTGGAACCAAATACAGGGAGCTGTCCCGGCCCAGTTAACCATCTCACCTCTCGGTCAGCGCTTTGCTCTGGTTGTCCCGTGCAGCTTGCAGGTCCTTCTCGAGTCGTTTCTTCTCCGATTCGATCTTCTCTGCCTCGCTGGGTGCTCGCTTGCGTGGCGTTACATACTGCAGCTCCTTCAGCAGCTCTTCCTTCTCGTTGATGAGGATTAAGCGATCTCTCTCCGGGTCCAGCAGCCCCGGCCATGCCTCGCTATCCAGTTTAGCAATCTGGACCTCAATATTTGCAATCCTGAGCAGAAAAGTGAACAAGGCAATGTAAAGAAAGTCAGTGAGAGATCAATAAAGTGACGGGTTGATTTCAAAATCCATTTACAGCCTTATTAGAGGATTTCAATTTCATTTTATTTGCTTACAGTGGGGCCAAAAGTCTGAAACCACTACTAAAATAATAATAATAATAATAAAATTCACACAAATACACTTGCAAAATAAATAAATAAATAAATAATGATAATAATATATATAATATATATATATATATTTTCCTGGCCTATATTTATATTTTCTGATATATATATATATATATATATATATATATATATATATATTAGGGCTGTCAAACAATTAATTGCATCCAAAATAAAATTTTGTGTTTACATAATACATGATTGTGTATAATTACTATATATATATATATATATATATATATAAATACACACACAAAAAATATATATTATTATATATAAAATATTTATATATAATATAAATTATATATAAATCTTTATACAGTATATACATGAAAATATTTTTTTTAAATATATACAACCAAGTGTGTATATATATATATATATATATATATATATATATATATAATAATTGTACACAGTGCACCCACATATATTATGTAAACAAAAACTTTTATTTTGGATGCGATAATCGTTTGACAGCCCTAATATATATATATATATATATATATATATATATATATATATATATATTTTTTTTTTTTTTTTTTTTTTGCGAGTGTATTTTTGTGAATTTTTTATTATTATTATTATTATTTATTATTATTATTATTTTAGTATATATATCAGAAATATATATATCAGAAAATATAAATATAGGCCAGAAAATATAAATAAATAAATAAACATATTTATACTTATATATATATGTGTTACTAATATAAATATAAATATATATATATATATATATATATATATATATATAAACTAAGAAATACATTTGTTCCAGTATTTATTAATATTTGTTAATGTTAGTTCATAAAAATACAGCCATTTATGATTTGTTCATGTTAGTTCACAGTGCATTAAATAATGTTAACAAATGAAACTTTTTGTAAAATGTTACCATATATATGTATATACACACACAAATACACACAAACATATGGTAATTTAAATATTGGCATTACTTATTAAAAAAAACTTTCTTGACCACTTGCTACAAACTAATAATTTAGAAGAACATTTAGAAGAAGAACAGATACCTTCTTTTCGCCTCCTCATATTTCAGGCTCAGTCGGACCTTCTCAGCCAGTTTATTTGAGCTTGATACAAACTAATAAAATAAAAAAAGACATATAATTCTACAAATGACTTGCACATTGTGAACCCACTAAGACACCAAAGTAATTCATCATCCTTCATGTAAAGCCAGCAGAGCCGGCCGTGTCTCACCTCAGCAGGGATGTCTGTTTGAGAGCCGGCGTCCGAGTACACACGGGGCAGAGAGAGGTGCGAGCCGGCCAGGGACGGGTTACTCGCCCACAGGTCCGACTGAGAGCCATAATCTAACTGGAAATCATCCTTCAGCACAGCCAGTTTCTAAAACAAACACACAACAAACAGACGTCAGAGTGTTATTAAAAACTTATTAAAGACTTCCCATTTTGAACATCACCCTTTGGTCCATAGACCCTTGTTCTATCTTTATAAAATCTTTTTTTTTTTTTTGAAATTGAAATTTCTTCTAAACATATTTTTATTTGTTAAATTCACACTAAAGTTTGGCGCTGGATTTTAAAAATGTTTTTACATGAAGTCTCACCAAGGCTGCATAAATATGAAATATTAATACAATTTAAATAATATATTTGCATATACTGTAAATCATTTTAACGCCTGTTCAGTAGATAATAAATTGTTTGTTTTAAAATTTTAAGTAAATACAATTTATTTAATACATTTGAGTAATTAATATTTTTTCAAGCAGACCCTCACAGAACACTGAAAACTACTATTTAAAAAAAAAAAAATATATATATATATATATATTTTTTTTTTTTTTTATGGTCATTAAGCCTGCATTTATTTGATCAAGATAAAGTTAGACCAGTAATAATGTGAAATAGAATTATCATTTAAAATAACTGTTTTCTATATTAAAATTATTCATGGGATTTCAAAATTTTTGTGCTCAAGAAACATTTCTTATTATGATAAATATTGAAAATGGCTGTTCTTCTTTATATTTCTGTGGAAAGCGGCATACATTTGTTTTCTCTTCAGGATTCTTTGATGATTAGAAAGTTCAAAAGAACAGCATTTATTTGAAATAGTTCTTATAGATATTAATTTAATTTTTTTTTTAATTTTTTAAAAATTTATTAGATTTAAATTTTTAAATCTTAAATTATACTAACTGACCACAAACCTTTGAACGGTATGTTTGTGTGTGTGTTTGTGCATTCCAAATGTCAGTGTTTAAACAGTGTTTAATCCCCTTTTTCCTTGAGTATTATCCCCTTGTGTTTTGTCATTTTTTATTTATATATTTCCAGCTATTCCTCACACTGTTCGACAAGCATATGGAGAGGCTGGCAATGCTAAATAATGCACACACCCCACTGCGGCTGGCAGACCTCTTCCGTCGTGTGTGTGTGTGTTCGCCCGTATTTTGACGGGGTCTCAAACGCACTGCCAATGGGAAGCGAAACACATCGTCTTCACTGGCTTCTTTAAATTTGTGTTGCTACTATTAACAAGTCCAAACATATACTACACGGGCCAAACCAAACAAGATTTGTACATTACGGTTAGTAGGTGCAAACCAAATACATAAGCAAATATTATCTTTAGGCCTACATTCAAAAGCAGCAGGTTCACAAAACATTATGCAAACAAGGAAACTTCACACTCCACAAAGCTAGAGCAAACAACAGTCACCCATATCGCTTTACATTTACATGAACTAACATTATAACCAAATAATCCTCTCGCTCATGTTTTCTCTGAGCGCCCATAACCCTACGTGTATTTTGGGTCGAGTTGCATTGTATCGTTCGTTGTATAGACAAGCTGACCTTCTGCACTCTATTTAAATAACATTTAGCTAATTATTATGTATATAGTTTTTAGGAAATTTTTTACGTTTACTAAAAGGCAAAAAAGCCTTTAAAAGTGGTCAATAAATTATGAATTACACAATTATACATTCACATACATCTAAATTCTTGACATATTAAAAAAAATTAATAATTTTTAAAAATTTATTTAAAAATTATATATTATTTTATATATTATTTAATTATAAAAATTATATATTATTTTAATTATATTTAAAAATGTATTTAATTTTTTTTATAAAGTGGACTTTTGTGATTGCCATGTGAAAACAAATTATATTTTAAAGATAGTAAGGTAGTACATATGTATTAAACATTAAAACTTTTGGGGTCGGTATGACTTTATAATGTCATTTATTCCTGCGATGGTAAAGCTAAATACGCCAATCTTCAATGTCACATGATCCGTGATACTTTTTTATCCGGGAATATTTGATGAATTGAAAGTTCAAAAGAACAGCATTTATAAAAATAAATCATTTTTTTTAAAGTATTTAAGATCACTTTTGCCATTGAAAGTATTTCTTTAGTGAAAAGCATGGAAAAACATGGAAATACACAACTGTATTTCGTCAAATATTTACATTAGGGCTGTGCAAAAATTAATTGCGATTAATCGCATCCAAAATAAAAGTCTGTGTTTACATAATATATTTGTGTGTGCTGTATATAATTATTTTGTATATATAAATACACACACATGCATGTATATATTTAAGAAAATGTGTTATTCATATATAAAATATTTATATTTATACAATATAGATTATGTATTTATATATATATATATATATATATATATATATACAGAATTTAAGCGCAAATAATTCTTACATATATACATGCATGCATAGGTATTTATATATACAAAATAATTATATACAGCACACATAAATATATTACGTAAACACAGACTTTTATTTTGGATCCGATTAATCGTAATTAATTTTTGCACAGCCCTAATTTACATACATTTTTTTGTGGGAGTACGAGCGAAATAATGGCTGTAAAATATTTGATAATGTCATCTTCAGAGATAAGCCACACCTATCTTACTAAAAGGCAAAAAAGCCTTTAAAAGTGGTCAATAAATTATTAATTACACAATTATACATTCACGTACATCGAAATTCTTGACATATTATGTACATGTTTTGTTCAGATGATCTGACATACATTTTTGTAAAACTTTTTTTAATGTATTTATTTAATTTTATCAAAATTATATAAATGAATAAAATTATCTAAATTAATATTATGTATTTATTTAATTTTTGTTTGATATTGTCATCTTCAGTGAAAAGCCACACCTACAGTATCTGCTCAAACACATTAGCTTAATATGACAAGTAGAGCACTTCACTGCAGTTTTATTTGAATAGATTAGTGTGCCTACTTCTCTAGTGTGTACTTAGCCATTATGAATTATCGTTGGCTTGACTGTTTGTATATGTACACCTGGAACTGAGACAAAAAATGTCCTAATGATGAAAGTATGTAGGAGTGTGTTCCCAGAAGTCTCTCTTTCGTGACCTGGGCGACGTTAAAACGCTCGTCATTGAGGACTCAATAAAGGTTGAAGGAGATGTGTACCCGCATGAGCTCCTGTTTCTCCTTCTCCCCAGAGCTGATGGCATCTTTAATGGTCTTCACCTCCTTCAGGATGGCCTGGGCTTCATGCAGTTTGTAGCCATGCGAGGCACTGGACACTTTGTGATCAATTCTGGTCAAAGACAAAGACAAAAAAAGCATTCATTTAGAAATGATTTTAAATGCCTTTGTTGAATCATCACACTAGGAATCTCTGAAGAACTGTGAAACAATCAAATGTAACAATGAAACATTTTCTGGAATCGGTAAAGGCCAGCTGAAGTTGTGGAAAAGTCTAATTGCAATTTTACTGATACATTTTTTAATTGCGATTTAAAACTGCGAGGTCAAGGTCAAGTTTATTTATATAGCACTTTTACAAGCAGTCACCACTGCCCCAAAGTGCTGTACAGATACAGAAAAACAGCATAAAACAACATACAATAAAGCATAATAAATAACCAAATAAGACCCTTATAAAACAGAATATGCAAAAAAAAACAGACAACAAATAAAAACTACCTTAAAAACAATACTGAAAAAACAAAAACAAAAACAGTCCGGCGTTTTTCCTCTTTGTCGCCATCTCTGTTCGAAATCTGCAATTGCACTCATTCGCGGAATTATCAACTTTAAATGAGTGTGTATAGATGTGTGTGTGTGTTTTAACCCCCAAAAAAAGCTACAGAATGCAGCTTTAAAATGCTGTTTGTCAAAGGTTTGCTGTACTCGTTTGCCAAAAATGACTATAAAATAATAATAATAATAATAGAACTGTAATTATTATTAATATTATTATTACTACTACTAAATAAAAACTTATTTAATTATTATTATATAATTATTTTATTACAAAATTAATAATAATAGAATTGTAACTATTATTAATAAAATTAAATCATTACACAAAATAATAAATATTAATATTGTTATATTCCACTGCAAAATTAAAATACTCAAGAATATAATTATTAAGAATAATTATAATATTTATTCTTAGTCTCAATTTCTTTATTTTCAGATGTTGAACCATCAAGCCTATATTTTGGTGGCAAACCACAGGTTATTGGTATTTCTCATTACAAGTTTTGGAAGATGTTTGGCATAAGTTGTGTTCCCAAATGTATGTTATAGTTCTCGTAGATCACACTAACGGCGAAATACTCGTATACGCCTCTTGAATGTTTTGCTCGTGATTTCCTGGAATGCCGAGCTCCAGTGGAGCCGGGGGGGCGGTGGATGTGTTCAGCAGAGGAGGGCATGTAAAGCGAGTCATCAGTAAGTCATGTGCGGACCTGAGGAACCGGTTAGTCTGCATTCCTTTGGGCAAGAGAGCTGGAGGGAAGCAGTCAACACCAATCAAGCCCAGCATCTCAACGCCCTTTTACATTCAAAAACAGCCCAATCCAAAAGGTTTATGTCAATGTCTTCCTAAAACAGCCCTGAGGGAAAATATCTTAAAAGAGTAGTTCACTTTTAAAACTTTTGCTGATAATTTACTCACCCCCGTGTCATCCAAGATGTCCATGTCTTTCTTTCTTCAGTCGAAAAGAAATTAAGGTTTTTGATGAAAACATTCCAGGATTTTCTCCATATAATGGACTTCAATGGGGACCAAACGGTTCAAGGTTTAAAAGACAGTTTTAGTGCAAACTGTTCAAAGGGCTTTAAACGATTCCAGACGATGAATAAGGGTCTTATCAAGTGAAACGATCGCTCATTTAATAAATAAATAACAAAGTTGAAGTTTTATAAGCTCAAATGTTCGCCTTGCTCTGTTCTGTGACGCGCGTTCGTGACTCTCCTGTTCATCAAAATGAACAAATCTTTTCCAGAGTCAACTCCTTCAATTCGTTCGTTGAATGACCCAAATGACTCGGAAAAAGATTCGTTTGATGTGACTCTCCTGTTTAAACTCGTTTATCAAAATGAACAAATCTTTTCCAGTCAACTCCTTCACTTCGTTCATCGAATGAACCAAATGACTCGAAAAAAGATTCGTTCGTGATTCTCCTGTTCAAACTCATTCATCAAAATGAACAAATCTTTTCCAGAGTCAACTCGTTCGTTACATTCGTTGAATAACCAAATGACTCGGAAAAAGATTTGTTCATTTTGATTTGGTTCATTTCACAGAACAGAGCAAGGCGAGCATTTGAGCTTATAAAACTTAAACTTTGTTATTTATTTATTAAATGAGCGATCGTTTCGCTTGATAAGACCCTTATTCATCGTCTGGAATCATTTAAAGCCCTTTGAACAGTTTGCACTGAAACTGTCTTTTGGACCTTGAACCGTTTGGTCCCCATTGAAGTCCATTATATGGAGAAAAATCCTGGAATGTTTTCATCAAAAACCTTAATTTCTTTTCCACTGAAGAAAGAAAGACATGGACATCTTGGATGACACGGGGGCGAGTAAATTATCAGCAAAAATATTATTTAAAAGTGAACTACTCCTTTAAGTCACTTTTCTAGTCAAGTAGTGGTTCAGAGAAAATCAGGTAGATTTTGAAGATAAAATGAATAGCTCTGTTTGAGGAGCATGATGTTTTGAACAACAATAAAAATATATCAACTTGTAACAAAAATGTGAGCTCACTCCATCACAATAAATTGCACTCATAAAACGGCGAGAGATAAGATGACACATTTTTGTCTTGAACAAAGAGACGAGGACCGCTTTTAAACGAGAGAGCGATCAGTCGAGGTCGGGTTACACTTACTCTTTCAACGTCTCAAAGCCTTGCTCCTTATAAAGCAGTTCTTGCCTCATGAAGGCCAAATCTCTCTTCAGCTTATTTACCTGAACAAAAGAAAGTGAGCAGGAGAATGAATGAGACACTTGTGTAATTACAAGACGTCTTACATTTGGCTTTACATATAATCTCACTGCCTGTCATCTGAAATCCATGATGTGCGGAGTGCTGCGACTATTACACCCAACTCATGTCTTCATAAACAAGATAACATTCACAGCAGAAGAAATCAAAGGCTCCAAGAGCTTCTTACCCGGCTTTTTGCTGTAACAATCTCCGCTTTGAGGATCTCAGGGTCATATTTACTGCTTGATGAGGATCTGGAATTTACTGTAGGAGAGATAAGAGTTCAAAGGCTTTATCTTATCTGGAAAAGCACTCGACACGGCTCTGGAATTCCATAGTGATTTATAATATTGCTACAGACTGTCATAAACCTGCATACATTTTGTATATACAAAAATAAAGAATTTGCTTGAAGAGTGAAGGCATTTCACAAATAGTTTAAGGTTGTAGCCTCATCAACTAAGCATTTTTTCAGTTTTTATTATGACAGTTTACTGATTCTTGACATGTGCCTCAACTAAAATTATTTCTCGATTTTCTCTTTACACTATCAAAATTATGGCAATATTCCCTAAAACCACCTGATAAATAGAAATTACATAAAAATTTAGATTTATCGGCCGATATATCGGTTATCGGCTTTCAAATATAAAGAATTATATTATCGGCACGGGGCAAAATTTTCATATTTTTTTCTTTAGACTATCAAAATTATGGCAAATTATGGCAAAATTATGGCAATATTCCCTAAAACCACCTGTCCTCAGACTATAACTTAATAGTACTTAATTTAGATGAATAAATATTAGGGATGCACGATATATATCCTTTGTTAATGTTATGGTTATCGGCCCGATATGAGAATTTGCCAGATAAATGATGGATTATTTTCGTTTTTAATTGCTTAAAATATGATTACAATCACTAATCAAAAAAGAAAACACAGTCATGTGCAGCGCAAATCTATCAGGCTCTGAAAAAAATACATAAAAATTTGGATTTAGATTTATCGGCCGATATATCGGTTATCGGCTTTCAAATATAAAGAATTATCGGCACCGGTCAAAATTTTCATATTTTTCTCTTTACACTATCAAAATTATAGCAAATTATGGCAAAATTATGGCAATATTCCCTGAAACCACCTGTCCTCAGACTATAACTTAGTAGTACTTAATTTAGATGAATAAATATTAGGGATGCACGATATATATCCTTTGTTAATGTTATGGTTATCGGCCCGATATGAGAATTTGCCAGATAAATGATGGATTATTTTCGTTTTTAATTGCTTAAAATATGATTAGAATCACTTAAAAAGTGGAAAATACAGTCATGTGCAGCGCAAATCTATCAGGCTCTCAAAAATTACATAAAAATTTGGATTTAGATTTATCGGCCGATATATCGGTTATCAGCTTTCAAATATAAAGAATTATCGGCACCGGGCAAAATTTGTATATTTTCCTCTTTACACTATTAAAATTATGGCAAATTATGGCAAAATTATGGCAATATTCCCTGAAACCACCTGTCCTCAGACTATAACTTAATAGTACTTAATTTAGATGAATAAATATTAGGGATGCACGATATATATTCATTTTTAATGTTATCGTTATCGGCCCGATATGAGAATTTGCCAGATAAATGATGGATTATTTCCGTTTTGAATTGCTTGAAATATGATTAGAATCACTTCAAAAATGGAAAATACAGTCATGTGCAGCGCAAATCTATCAGGCTCTGAAAAAAATACATAAAAATTTGGATTTAGATTTATCGGCCGATATATCGGCTATCGGCTTTCAAATATAAAGAATTATCGGCACCGGGCAAAATTTTCATATCGACGCATCCCTAATAAATATACACGTTAAGATAAAGAAAAATGTCTTTTACACAGGGCTAACACACACATGATTAATTCAAAATCCTTCAAGAAATAAAATAATGTAACGGAAATACATTAGTGAAGCATTACGTAATTGATGATGATCTTGGAAGTCGGGAGTTTATCGCGCTGAGCATCTACAATAGTGAAATTTAGATTCTAAACTTTTATCAGATTTCGTGATAAACTCTGGGAAAGTTTCCCAATGATACACAAATTCAGTCCGAAAAAGCACTAATTTAAAGAAATCAGAGATGGCAGAGAGAACAGTGACGCGAGTGTGTTTGGCTTTAAAACACGAGCTCTGTCATATGTATTGGGTTAGCTGCGCACTGTGATTGGCTCACCGCGTTTGAGGGCGTGGCTTAGCCATAGGTCAATTATCATGTTGCAGTTGTACAGATTAATCAGAAACTTGTGTCAAGTGGCTCATAAGAAGAGTTGTTAAAGTGACGACACGAGTCTTACGGCTGGTCTGTGAGGCGGCCTTGTCCCTCCAGGCATCGTTTAGCTGCCGATACTCCTGCTGGGCCAGGTGAAGTCGCTGTTCTTTGACCTGATAGATCTCCTTTTGGGCGCTCAACGCATCCTGAACCACACTCAGATAATCCCGCAACATGAGCTCCTGCTCCCGCTGCCACTGAGCGCGAGGATCCTCCAGCTGGGTGCTCTCTGAGGGACACATCATCACAATACACTACTACAGTCTGTTTGGTGTTGGTCTCTTCTTCTCATCAAAGCTGCATTTATTTGATCAAAAATGCCGTAAAAACATTCATTTTGTGAAATAATATTATACTTTAAAATATAATTTATTCCTTTGAAGGCAAAGCTGAATTTTCAGCAACATTTAAAACAATTACAAAATATTGTTTGTTAATTGAAGTAAAGCTAAAATAAAAAATAAATATTGGATGAAAAACCTTTCAAAAAAGGTTTTAATTGAGGTACTAAATCTGAAATTAATAAATGCTAAAAAGAAATGACAAAAGCACATCAAATTACGAAACCTTCCAATGAAAACTGAAAATTCAAAATTAAAATATTTATCAAATTAATTAAAATAATACTAAAACAACACTTTTATTTATTACAAGTATTTCTAAAATGTTTTTTTGTATTTCAAATGGTCTTCGTTTCCTGTTTACACTTCTGGGTCCATATGACCCCAACAATTGATTGAGTAATTGTAAAAAAAATATACATTTTTAATCATACAAATAATATATCATTTTTTTTATTTACTTCTCATCTATTCATTAATGCTGTGTTTTTGAAGATATAAAGTACTTTTGTATCCATATCCCACACAATTCCTCAACTACACCATTAGCTTGCATATTAAATATTATATTTTTATGATACATTGCATTCATGCTCTAGTACTAGGCCTTCATTTCTGTGTAAAAACTTTCAGATTTATGCCGGATTTTTTTTTTTTTTTTTTTGACACATGAAGAAAATATATTTAGCTTTTTTTCACATTTTCCATTCATTTCAATGTGGGGTCATACTGACCCAGAAGACCAGAAGTGTAATCATTTTTTACAGACCTTCAGAACAACTGAATCAAGCCCAGTTTTTTGTGTTTGCATATATAGATAATGTATGAAAAGTCACAAAATTGTATTCCAATGATACCCCTTTTTTATTAAGTAAAATACGATTGGGATCGTATGAAGAGTTCAGATGCAAAAGCCTCTAAGTGCCATTTGAAATTTTCTTCTAAAATGATCATTTTTATCAAGCTTGTATATTTAAGTTCAGTAATTTCACTTAAATTGCAATGAAGATTACCTATTAATTGTCATTTAAGTGAAATTACTGAACTTGAATTATATAAGCTTGATAGAAGAAAATTTCCAATGGCACTTCGAGGCTTTTGCATCTGAACTCTTCATACAGAGCCCATGACCAGATTGAGTGCTACAATAAGATAAATTTATGAGTATGTGTGTCCAAATGTTTGTTACAGAACAGCACAAAATTCTGTGCATTGGCAATAAATGATCTATTTTTAATAAACGAGGCCCAGTTTCAAGTGTTTTCATTTCCGTCCGATTAAATATGCCATTTGATCTGTCTAAACCCCAGAAACTCTCTGCTCCTATAAGTATGCATAAGGTGGGCTGCAAGTGTTCAACTTACTGGTATTGTGGTCGACATAATAGGCTCCGACGTGGGGGTCGTGGGCCTCCTCCCATCCCACAGGCAGCTCATCTCCGATACAGTCGGCAAAAGTCAGAGGCTTCGTCTGCCTGCAAAACCACACAGGGAATCCATCTGTCAGTCAGCAGCCAATCAGAGAGAGGACAGCGGGATGTCGGACCTCCACCCTTCGTGATTATTTTCCACGGGATGTCACTCATTGAGAGTTTGAGCGTGGCGTGAGCATGTGTGTGTGTGTGTGTGTGTGTGGGGTGGGGGTCATCAGAGGAATGTCGGGCTATTCACCTCCAGTGTGCCGGTCGCGCACAATAGCCGGAAACCTAAGCCGGGCATTCCACAGGCCCTGCTGACCCATCGCCTGGAGGTTTCTGAGGCAACACGCTGTGGCTCTCCAAGGATCACCGCCGAGCAATGGGGACACTCACTTGGCCGAAAAGAGCCACGCTAAAACTTTTATTAGCAGGCGCACGCTAATGCTAACAAAGTAGTCTGGCTGAACTTCAGTGGAGAGTAACGCTGGCACTCGCTAGCTAGACCAATCAACTCCAAAGAAAGAGCTTGTTGCGGTTTTAGAGTAAATACGAAGAGCCTAAAAACCTTACCGGATATAAGAATGCTAACCAAAGGCTAAACTCTATTTTTAAAGGGATAGTTCACTTTGAAATTAATTTTTGGTGTGTTTTATCTTACCTCAAGGGCATCCAAGATGTAGGTGTCTTTGTTTCCGCAGTATTTTGATATTTTTAGGTCAAAGCGTTCTCAGTCATATAATGGAGGTCTATGGTCACCACCTCAAAGAGCATGCACAGAGAAGTCCAAATTAAACATGATTTATTGACTCGTAAATGTAAGTACACATTGATGGCCTAAGACACCAAACGAGCGGTTTGTGTGAGAAAACCAACAGTATTTATATCGTTTTTTACCTCTTGTAACCACAACCACGTCCATGTGATCTTTATAAAAACGATATAAATACTGTTGGTTTTCTCACACAAACCGCTCGTTTCGTGTCTTAGGCCATCAATGTGTACTTACATTTACGAGTCATTAAATCATGTTTAATTTGGACTTCTCTGTGCACGCTCTTTGAGGTGGTGACCATAGACCTCCATTATATGACTGAGAATGCTTTGACCTAAAAATATCAAAATACTGCGGAAACAAAGACACCTACATCTTGGATGCCCTTGAGGTAAGATAAAACATACCAAAAATTAATTTCAAAGTGAACTTTTTTAAAGTGGTTTAATCATTTATCACAAATATAGCTTTTGTAATATTTAGAAAACAAAAAAATTGTGTGGACAAATTAAGTTTTTTCCCAACCACTGCAAAAGATTTACGTTTGTGTTGATTGTTTTCCCAGGAATGTCACATTTCCCCATTTCAGACTTTGAGAGGCGTGTTTTCTAAAGCCGGAGGGTTACGCAATACATTCAGCTCTCTGCTCCTCAGATTATCAGGAACATTCCACAATAAATCTGATTTGTGCAGCATATTAAAAGGATTAAACCATTTCCACACAAATAAAGTCACATTAAGCTACACGCAATATGTAAATGTGTTGCATAAGAAGCTAAATATCAAAACTAATGCAAGCAAATGAGGCACAAAATTTTCTCACAACTGGATGGATGGATGGATAAATAGATAGATAGATGGATAGAAGGATGGATGGATGGATGGATATATGGATGGATGGATGGATGGATGGATGGATGGATGGATGGATGGATGGATGGATGGATGGATGGATGGATGGATGGATGGATGGATGGATGGATGGATATATGGATGGATGGATGGATGGATGGATGGATGGATGTATAAATAGATAGATAGATGGATAGATAGATGGATGGATGGATGGATGGATGGATAAATAGATAGATAGATGGATAGAAGGATAGATGGATGGATGGATGGATAGATGGATGGATGGATGGATGGATGGATGGATGGATGGATGGATGGATGGATGGATGGATGGATAAATAGATAGATAGATGGATAGAAGGATAGATGGATGGATGGATGGATGGATGGATGGATGGATAAATAGATAGATGGATAGAAGGATAGATGGATGGATGGATGGATGGATGGATATATGGATGGATGGATGTATAAATAGATAGATAGATGGATAGAAGGATGGATAGATGGATGGATGGATGGATGGATGGATGGATGGATGGATGGATGTATAAATAGATAGATAGATGGATAGAAGGATAGATGGATGGATAGATGGATAGATGGATGGATGGATGGATGGATGGATGGATAGATAGATAGATAGATAGATAGATAGATAGATAGATAGATAGATAGATAGATAGATAGATAGATAGATAGATAGATAGATAGATAGATAGATAGATAGATAGATAGATAGATGCTTTGCTGATTTCTCAAAATATTGTGGAAAGCAAAACACTGGATAATTTTATTGGCGTCTGCATCCACTGCATTTCGTGCTGTTTCACTTTCCTTTCCGGATCAGATCATCTACATTTGGTAGTTTCAGCACAGCAGTGTATAGTGTAAATGCGAAAATCGGATACGGGTCATTTTTAAAATATGATGTCATAAAAAAAAAATCAGATTTGGGCATCAAGACCTGCAGTGTAAATGCAGTCATATACTGTAGGCAGCGGGGTTTGGTTCACATCATCTTCAGTCGTGTGCAGCGAGCGAGCACGAGCTGCTGTCGATTCAAGACTTTCAAAGAGGGTGAAACTGAACTAGCTCCTTTTTCATGTTATGAATAATGAAAGTGTGCTGAGAGACCCCCGCCAGCCTGTTCTAAATTTAACTCGGAGAAACTTCGGCAACGCAACAAAGACCACGGCTGCTCATCTTTATCATCTCCAGACTCATGTATGGCTGACCTTAAACTCTAGGCTTAACCCTGAGATCACAAAGAGATTCCCACATTAGAGCGATTATGAACGGGCAGAATGAATGTGACGCAATGACCCGCTTTTGTGATGCAGAACTGCAGAGAAGCTCTAGCGGACCTATGAAGACCCAGACCCCGTGGTCTAATGTGCCGAGTGCAAACACAGGACATAGCTCAACCATGAGTCAGACGCTTTCATTCAGCGCACTCCATAAATTCCCCGAGTCATTTATGAGGCTCCGACCGGCAGCGCTCAAGGTCCGACAGTAAAAGTGCGCTGCTACACCCCGACGACCGTCTCCTATCACAGAGATTACATTCCATCCACCTGAGCGCATGTGTTCAGCACGTCACGCTGAGGCAAAACAAAACAGTGTGGGACATGTGGGCGGCCCGCAGGAATGCTTTCTCCGCATTTATCATCGAGTTCGCAAAGAAAACTAGTGTGAGGCATTCGATTCTCGTCAAAGTCTGAGAGCACTACTGAACATCCTCATCTAATCTATTATCCATCACACTTTTGCTGATAATTTAGTCATCCAAGATGTCCATGTCTTTCTGTCTTCAGTTGAAAAGAAATTAAGGTTTTTGATGAAAACATTCCAGGATTTTCTCCATATAATGGACTTCAATGGGGACCAAACGGTTCAAGGTCCAAAAGACAGTTTCAGTGCAAACTGTTCAAAGGGCTTTAAATGATTCCAGACGATGAATAAGGGTCTTATCAAGCGAAACGATCGCTCATTTAATAAAGTTGAAGTTTTATAAGCTCAAATGCTCGCCTTGCTCTTTTCTGTGATGCGCGTTCGTGACTCTCCTGTTCATCAAAATGAACAAATCCTTTTTCTCTTCGAGTCATGACTCGAAGGGTCCTTGATAAGACCCTTATTCATCATCTGGAATCGTTTAAAGCCCTTTGAACAGTTTGCAGTTTGCACTGAAACTCTCATTTGGACCTTGAACCGTTTGGTCCCCATTGAAGTCCATTATATGGAGAAAAATGGAAAAATGTTTTCAGCAAAAATCAAGAACCTGCTCTGTTCTGTGATGCACGTTCGTGACTCTCCTGTTCAAACTCGTTCATCAAAATGAACAAATATTTTTTGTCATTTGGTTCATTCAAGGAACGAAATGAACGGATTGACTCGGAAAAAGATTCGTTCAATTATAAACATGAACATGTGAACTTTAATATTTGTGATGTCAACTTCAAATTTGGAACATAACTTGGTTAGATTTATGGCTTTGATTTTATAGTAATTTTTGTATTTCATAAAATATATAGGCCTATTTTATATAAAATAAAAAATATATAGTACAGTGTATTTGATGTACTGTAAATTTAAACTTCCATAACTTTTACATACTTTCATTTTTTGAAGTGTTTTCACTTCAGTAATAATCTGCTGTGTGTTTTCTTTAAAACAAGACCAAATATGGGTTTATTTTAGGGCTGTCAAAACAATAAATCGCGATTAATCGCATCCAAAATAAAAGTTTGTGTTTACATAATATATGTGGGTGCACTGTGTATAATTATTTTGTATATATATAAAAACACACATGCATGTATATTTAAGAAAAAAATATTATTTATATATAAAATATTTATATATATAATATAAATTATATATAAATCTATATACAGAATATACATGAAAATATTTCTTAAATATATACAAGCATGTGTGTGTATTTATATATCTAAAATAATTATACACAGTGCACCCACATATATTATGGAAACACAAACTTTTATTTTGGATGCGATTAATCGCGATTAATCGTTTTGACAGCCCTAGTTCATTTACATTCCAAAGCATTCTTGAATTACAACTATTTAAGCTTGAATAGTGCATTTTAACCCCCATTCTCAGATAAAGGATTAAATATAATTATTTCACATTTATCACCATGTCCCTTTACAGGCTCCATACTTTTCTACTCCATCGTATCATTTTGCTTTATTGCTTTTCTGACTTTATTATATTATTGTTCTCATAAAAGCATAAAAGAATACATTTTGCTATAATATTAGTACAGAGATGTGCTAAACAGGAAAGTGTAGAGGAGAGAGAGCGAAGTGGGGTCAGGGTTCAGGACACACTTCACATGATGATGTCACCACAGAAGACTACAGCAATAACAATCAGTGATTAGATTTCAATTACTCATACTTCAATTTGTACTTATGGATGCCTGTAATCTTAAATATCTGGATCCAAAAAAGATGACTAGATGCACTGAAAACTAGGAACACATTTAATATGGAAACAAACGACAATCTCAGGAGGATGGCAACACACAAAACTGATTTAGCCTGCCAGTACTGAACCAAAGCAATAGTGATGTGAACAAGCCAAACTCAAACAGCAACTACATGAAGATCATTACTAATACCAACACTTTGAATCCATGTAAATTACTCAACCAAAACCTCAGATGTGTTTAACAATCTCAAGCAGCACATTATTATTATTATTATAATTAATGAATGACTGGCAACACCTCAGCGGCTGTGTGCATTAGCCTATAAAGAACGCAGTCAAATGAAGCTGATTACCAAGAAGAGCTAAACATCAGAAGAGAAGCGGCGTCTGATGACAGTTTTGGGTCAGGATTGGAAATATTTGTCATTTTTAATCAGCTCCTTTGATGCACCACACTGTGCAATAACAGAGCAGCCATGAGCGCAGACGTCTGTTGAGCCTCGGCTTTTGTTTCCGTGCGGTTGCTCGACTCAGTGCCATATTTCAGCACAGACTACATGACATCGGAATAAGAGTGAGGTCCGAAATCTGTCATCATTTATTGATTTATCTTAAATATTTCTGATTCATTTGACATCAGAATTGCTCATGCATGCACAACAGGTCAAGTTTTGCACAACATGCACAAGTTTTGAATCATTAAGATTTCCGTTTCTGTTTTTGAAAGGAGTGTCTTATTTTCACCAAGGCTGCATTTCATTTATCAATGTAAAAACAAGTTACATTGTGAAATATAACTAAATGTGATCCATTTTAAAATGTCATTTATTCCAGTGACAGGCCAAACTGAATTTTCAGCATCATTACTCTTCGGTCTACATGTTGATGAGAACAGTTTTTTATGGAAAAGTGATTCACTACAATTCAAAAGTTGGGTTATATATAATATATATATATATTTGGGCTGTCAAATGATTAATCGCGATTAATCACATCCAAAATAAAAGTTTGTATAATTTATATTATATATATATATATTACATATAAATATTTTTTTTCTTAAAAATACATGCAAGTGTGTATTTATCTAAAATAATTATACACAGTGCACCCGCATATATTATGTAAACACAATCTTTTATTTTGGACGCGATTAATCATTTAACAGCCCTAATATATATATATATACATACACTTTAATTTAGCAGGGGTGCATTAAATTGATCTGAATTGAATTGAAAATAAAGACATTTATAACATTAAAATATTATTTCAAATAAATGATGTTCATTTAACTTTTTTTTTTTTATTATTTAATTTTCAATGAACCCCCAAAAAATGATTACGGTTCCCACAAAACTATGAAGCAGCAAAAACTGTTTTCAACATTGATAATCAGAAATATTTCTTGAGCATATTACAGTGATTTTCTGAAGGATCATGTGAGACTGAAGAATGGAGTAATTATACTGAAAATTCAGCTTTCATCACATAAATAAATTTGTTTAAAATAGAAAAGTTATTAAATATTATATTATTTTTACATTTTATTTTGTATATTAAATATTTTACATTATATAAAGGCATAAATATTATATATGTGCATGCATGTATTCTGCCTTTATTTATTTAATGTAAAATATTAAATATAAAATAATATATTTATATACATGCATGTATTTCTAACTCCATTTATTTATACACACAAACACGCAAAAAATCCTAATGTCATTCCAAACATGCATGACATACTTTCTTCTATGAAACACAAATGAAGTTATTTTAAACATTTTTCAACTGTTTTTGTCCACACAATGAAAGTCGGTGCTGTCTAAAGCAGCATTGCATACTTTCAATGAATGAATATAAAAAAAATATTGTTGTTTTTTTGTTTGTTTGTTTGTTTTTATCACACACAGAGAAATATCATCAAATACATAATATTTTTTCAAAATATCTTCATTTGTATTCCAGAAGAAAGTCATTCTGGTCTGGAACGCCATGAGGGCGAGTAAAAGATGACAGAATTTTATTTTGATTTTTGGGTGAACTATTGCTCTCAAACAAGTGTGGAACGCATCAAAAACTATTTGACCATTCTTGTTAAAGTTTGCACAGCTCGGGTGCACTTTGACCCCGTCCTGCACCTTGCCTGCATTGCAATGCTCAGGAATGTGTCCCAGCCAGGTACTTGTTTACAACTTTCTGCCATCTTGATTTCCTGGCTACAGGCAAACCAGTTGCACCACACAAAGAGGAGGACAAATATGCGGTCTGTTTATCATCTCTCCATTTCTGTGCACGCTGTAAATAACTGAAAATCCAAAGGAGGGAAGGAAAAACACCCCAGTGCACATACCAAACCTTGAACATAATCTTAAGCATTCCAGCACAGATTTTGTGTTAAAGTCCAGGAAGACTTAAGCAGCACTGATCATGGGTTCAAGTGAAACAAAGCAGTAGTTCAACATGCGAATTGAGGATTTAAAGAAGAACACATTTGAGTAATGGACTCAGCATGCATCTGTATACTGAAGAGTAAGCAGTACTCAACACATACCTGTCCCTTGGGTCAATCCAACTGGTGGCTTGGTTTATGTGGTCTATATAATAGACTTTCCCGTCAAAATCTCGGGCCTCTTCCCAACCCTCTGGCAATGGTAACTCCTTCCTTGGCATGACCAACTAGTCTCCATGTAATTTCCTCTGTAAGTCTTCTAAGTTGATTCGAAAGCAAACCATGTGTTGCTTTGCGTGGACTAGTCCAAAAAAGTTAAACCCCACGCATAGGGAAAGTGCCATTAAATAACCACTGACAGATGTACTCCATATCATACGTGTGATCCCAGTTCAATTCGTGCAGGCTACACCGAGCATTGTTGTTAAACGCTATTAAATGAATGGACGAGGGTGTGATGCTCTGAAGTTTGCGCTTTTGTGTTCAGAAACTCCTCGTTTCTTGTGCATTCTCGCTCATCAAACAGTCGATCATCTTTCCTCGCGGAGACTGATGGATGGTGAACTTGCGCGAGACGTCAAAAAACTTTCAAAGGTCGTGCGCGAGAGTTTTCCTCCGAGAAAAAGAAGTCAAAAGTCGATTTTAGAGCCCACACAATTCCCTCCGAGCAGAAAATAGAGCTAATATTCCAGTATTATCCACATATGAGCGAGTCTACGGTGGGTTTTTTTACGCTCGGTGTCTGCCCACCATGTTTTAGCGACAACTGTGCTAGCCTGTTAGCCTAAAAGCTCGTTGTATTGTAGCCACCGCAAACAGTTAGTTACTCCACACACACGTATTCCGTATTTTCGTGTTTCGCCGATGCATTCCTGTCACCTCCGCTGCATTTCGGGAATATCTTGGAAAAAAAGTAGCGCGTTTCTTTCTCATTTGTTTCCAAATGTTGTGTTTTCCTTTAAGTGTCTGTGTGCGGCGGTTCTCCCCCGTAGTCAAGCTCGGTCGCTATGCTGCGGTCGGAGTGGATGACGTCACACAGGTGATGGTGGCCGTAGTCCTTCTGGTAGCAGAGCACTACAAAAATGTTTTATCATATATTTTGAGTCAAAAACTACTTCTGTAAATAAATTGTCGGTGAATTTAATATTCATAAGAGTACATTTAATAATTCGAAATTTACTCATCTCACTTGGCCAAAAACCGATTAAGTATTTCTCAAAATGAATAAAAACTGTGAAATTCAAACTCAGAATATTATAAAAACCTGCAATAATTAAATATGTTACATTCCACAAATATTACTCTCACCCTGAAAGGTTTGTTTGAGTGTCGCCCTCTACTGTAAAAGCTGAGGAAAAGTAACACAAAAGTAATGGAGCACATTACTTTACATAAAAGGTAACATAGTAACACAATCGGTTACTTGTTTAAGGAGTGATGCAAAACACAATGCATAACCTTAAAAAGTACATTTACCTCACTCTGATGATAATGATGTGTGAGTGTAATAACTTATATAAAGTTATTATACTATAACTTATACTTATATAAATTAATTAAAATATTAAACAAAATAAAAACTTTATATATATATATATAGTATGTTTTTTTTAATTATTCAATTCACTTAATAAAGCTCAAAACCCATAATTTCTTAAAATGTTGTAATTAATTAAAATATTAAACAAAATAAAAACTTTATATATATATATATATATATATATATATATATATATATATATATATATATATATATATATATATATATATATATATATATATTACTCAAAACTTTCTTTAAAATGATTGTTGGGAACCTATTGGAGGCAGTGATTATTTGTCATAAATGCTAGACATGCAAACCAAACTAATAGAAAATATGACTTTTTAAAGTTCTTTAAAAAATGCAAAGTATACATTTTCCCTTAATTTTGACACTCTTTATTATATAAAAAAGACAAAGAAAGATGGAATGAAGAAAATAGCACAATATAAAAGCTGTAATAATGTATCATTTGATACTAGGATAATTGTTTTTAATATTTTTTTAAAACTCCCTTGAAACAGAAAAGTTTAAGCAATGCAAAACAAAGGAACCAAAGTTAATCCAGAAGTTATGGAGGTGCATTTGAATCTCATGTGAATAATTCATGTCAACACAACACAAGTTCCCCAGATTTCAACTAAACAACGCCCTCCAACGGCAAGTAGGAGATAATGCATTCCTTCTTAGGTAAGTTTAAACTAAAGCAAATAATAAAATATTTTTTCTGTCCCATGGCTAGTTTTGTAATCTGTTTTTGAACCTACACCATAGTTAAAGTGACACTGACACACACACCACATTCCAACATAAATTATGGACAGCAGAACTGTTAAATTGAACTGTAAAAAAAATACTTATAAAATATTTTTAATACCAAGAAGTGAAGGTTCTCCGCCCCTCGACTGAAACTGGGCGCGTGCTTTTCAAAACAATCCAGGGCGGATCACGTGCTGCACTGGAGAGCAAAGGCAGCAGCTCGCGCTCTGCTCACACACACACACACACTGATCACACTCACACACACTTCTCTTCAGGTTCGGGTCCAGGTTCAGGTGCGCTTATGGTTGTTCTGCGTCATATCTCCGTGGCGTTCAGCGCCGCGATGGCTGCGGTCGGGACCGCGCTGTTTATCGCGCTCAACGTCTTCTATAAAAGACGGGTATGGACGCCAGAGTCACACTACTGCACGTTTCGAGAGGTTAGTACGACACCAAAGAAAATAGTTCCTCTTTTTATGATACCGGGTGTCGCGCGTGACTGATGGAGCCAATCATCAAGGGACTTTCTGTTACTGTAGTCAACTGTACACACTGCGCATATAGCGACTGTATGACTGTGTGATTTTGGATTCTATTTTGAGAAGTCAGAGTATCTAGATGATATAAAAGTAATTCTATTCATTTCTATTTGTTTGTAATGTTTTTTTAGCTGTAGTGCAAACCCGAGAACAAAACTGTTCCAAACGAATTATTGCTTATGATCAAAACATTACTGTGTTTAGATGAGCATGAAATAGCAGAAATATCAGAATTTACGCATCGCGCTATAAAATCATATAATCAATAAATGAAGAGTTCAGACGCAAAAGCCTCTATGTGCCATTTGAAATTTTCTTCTAGAATGATCAGTATATTTAAATTCAGTAATTTCACTTAAATTGCAATGAAGATTCCCTATTAATTGTCATTCAAGTGAAATTACTGAACTTGAATATACAAGCTTGATAAAAATGATCATTTTAGAAGAAAATTTCAAATGGCACTTCGAGGCTTTTGCATCTGAACTCTTCAAATATAGACATTTATATACGAAATACTAATATTCAGGCCTATGATAGCTAGATATTGATCTTGGAAGAGTAAATCTTGCTTGCAGGTGATGTTCAGTTGTCCCTTTGAGTCAAAGCAGTAAACAAAATGAGTTATGATGAAAAAAACGACCATGAAAGTTCATGATAGTGGTGTAAAGTATATTATCATGAATATGCAGTGCCACAAAAACAGTATGACGATGTTTGATGTAAAGTGCTTCTCGGAGATGAAAGGGAAAATCATATTATTATTATTATTGTTCAAATCAATAAATCAGGCATAAACCTGTTTTTTTCCACTCTGCAACAGAATAGTCAAAGTAACAGAAACGGGGTCAGTCTGTCTGTTATTATTACATAACTAATACCCTAATTAATGATGGCAAAGGCTTTGACTATTTGCAGAAATTTCAAATCCCTGCTTTATGTGCTAAAATCCATGCTTTAAATCCAGTCCTGCTGTATTGCTCATTTCCCTGCCTTCTCCTCCATGAATGCATGTATGTTTAGGAGGAAGAGGAGGAGGAGGAGCGCAGTGAGAAGCAGGTGCTTGTTCTGGGGTTGGACGGCGCCGGTAAGAGCAGTGTTCTGCAGGGTCTGAGTGGAGCGGGCCACAGGACGGGCCGCCGAAAGCCCACACGCGGCTTCAACTTCATCAGCCTACACACACCTGCGTGCCAGCTGGACTTCCTGGAAAGTACGAATTGGTGCCGGATCACCTTTTCCTCTTGTGCACCTTTGTGAAAAACAAGCACACTTTAGCACATTTTAGAGAGTACTTAAAGGGATAGTTCACTTTGAAATTCATTTTTGGTGTGTTTTATCTTACCTCAAGGGCATCCAAGATGTTTTTCCGCAGTAGTTTCAATTTTGATATTTTTAGGTCAAAGCGTTCTTGTGTGTCAGTCATATAATGGAGGTCTATGGTCACCACCTCAAAGAGCATGCTCAGAGAAGTCCAAATTAAACATGATTTAATGACTCGTAAATGTAAGTACACATTGATGGCCTAAGTAATAAATACTGTTGGTTTTCTCACACAATTAATGTGTACTTACATTCACGAGTCATTAAATCATGTTTAATTTGGACTTCTCTGTGCATGCTCTTCGTGTTTATGGCAGTGATAACACATTATAGTTTATCCGATCACCTTGTCTCATCAGTTGGAGGTGGGAAAGACTTGCGGATGTACTGGGTGGATTACCTAAGGAAAACACACATCTTGGTGTACGTGGTGGACTCCTCCGATCGAGGCCGGCTCCCCGAGGCCAAAGACGAGCTCCATCGGTTACTGAAAGCAGACACTGATCTTCCAGTGGTGGTCTTGGGAAACAAGCAGGTGACCAAAAGCCTCAGTTCATAGTTGAACTTTAACCCTGTTTAGTGTCTGAAAGGGTTCATATTGATTTCCACTGTGTTTTTCTGCTTTCCCCCCTCTAGTTAAAGGGATAGTTCACTCTATTTTGGAGAAATAGGTTTTGCCCGTACAATAAAACGGCTCCATGTAACCTAATGGTGTCCTAAAACTCCATCATGTAACCTAATGGTTTCCTAAAACTCCATCATGTGACCCAATGGTTTCCTAAAACTCCATCATGTGACCCAATGGTTTCCTAAAACTCCATCAGGTGACCCAATGGTTTCCTAAAACTCCATCAGGTGACCCAATGGTGTCCTAAAACTCCATCAGGTGACCTAATGGTATCCTAAAACTCCATCAGGTGACCTGAAGGTGTCCTAAAACTCCATCAGGTGACCCAATGGTGTCCTAAAACTCCATCAGGTGACCTAATGGTATCCTAAAACTCCATCAGGTGACCTGAAGGTGTCCTAAAACTCCATCAGGTGACCCAATGGTGTCCTAAAACTCCATCAGGTGACCTAATGGTATCCTAAAACTCCATCAGGTGACCTGAAGGTGTCCTAAAACTCCATCAGGTGACCTGAAGGTGTCCTAAAACTCCATCAAGTGACCCAATGGTGTCCTAAAACTCCATCAGGTGACCTAATGGTATCCTAAAACTCCATCAGGTGACCTGAAGGTGTCCTAAAACTCCATCAGGTGACCCAATGGTGTCCTAAAACTCCATCAGGTGACCCAATGGTGTCCTAAAACTCCATCAAGTGACCCAATGGTTTCCTAAAACTCCATCAAGTGACCCAATGGTGTCCTAAAACTCTATCATGTAACCTAATGGTGTCCTAAAACTCCATCAGGTGACCTAAAGGTGTCCTAAAACTCCATCAGGTGACCCAATGGTGTCCTAAAACTCCATCAGGTGACCCAATGGTGTCCTAAAACTCCATCAAGTGACCTAATGGTTTCCTAAAACTCCATCAAGTGACCCAATGGTGTCCTAAAACTCCATCATGTAACCTAATGGTTTCCTAAAACTCCATCATGTGACCCAATGGTTTCCTAAAACTCCATCAGGTGACCCAATGGTTTCCTAAAACTCCATCATGTAACCTAATGGTGTCCTAAAACTCCATCATGTAACCTAATGGTTTCCTAAAACTCCATCATGTGACCCAATGGTTTCCTAAAACTCCATCAGGTGACCCAATGGTTTCCTAAAACTCCATCATGTAACCTAATGGTTTCCTAAAACTCCATCATGTGACCCAATGGTTTCCTAAAACTCCATCATGTAACCTAATGGTTTCCTAAAACTCCATCATGTGACCCAATGGTTTCCTAAAACTCCATCAGGTGACCCAATGGTTTCCTAAAACTCCATCATGTAACCTAATGGTTTCCTAAAACTCCATCATGTGACCCAATGGTTTCCTAAAACTCCATCATGTGACCCAATGGTTTCCTAAAACTCCATCAGGTGACCCAATGGTTTCCTAAAACTCCATCATGTAACCCAATGGTGTCCTAAAACTCCATCATGTGACCCAATGGTGTCCTAAAACTCCATCATGTAACCTAATGGTTTCCTAAAACTCCATCATGTGACCCAATGGTGTCCTAAAACTCCATCATGTAACCTAATGGTTTCCTAAAACTCCATCAAGTGACCCAATGGTTTCCTAAAACTCCATCATGTGACCCAATGGTGTCCTAAAACTCCATCAAGTGACCTAATGGAGGGAAAAAAACCTTGTGAGAACCCAGGTTCAGTCAGGGGCCTGTTCTCATCTGGCGTTTATGAACTAGAGGCCGGATTTACAGGAACTATACAGTAAAAATGTTTGTCAATGTCTCTAAACAGACTTTAAAGTGAACCTGTGATAAACGCTGAAGCGCATTAAGATTTGATTCTATAGGACCAAAGTGTTTTTTTGTTTTCCGCTAAAGTAAGGCACATTCACTTTTGGGTGAACTAAACCTTTAATAGAGTAGTAAGCTCCCTGGTTTTTGTTTCGCTGTGAATCTTGACTAAAATGCTTTTTATACCCTCGCTAGGATAAGGCTGATGCTGTTAGCGTGCCGGAGCTGCGCGAGGCTCTTTCCCTGAGCTCTGTGGCGGATCAGAGGAAGCTCTTCCTGCTGGAGGCACAGTCGGGATCTGACGGATTAAGCAGAACCTGCGGCCTCCAACAGTTCCAGGACCTGCTTCTGACACTGGTGTGACCGGTTGTGCGATTAAAGACTGGCAAAGGGATCTTTTGTAACGAGGGAGCTTTCCATGTATGGCTGTCTTCCTCGAATCGCGCGAGACGCTAGGAACGTTTCCGTCAGGATAATGCTACTTAAGGAGTTGAACAAACACTATTTTTTCAGAATGAGTACTGTGCCTATGTGGGCATTACTGCTGGGAGTTACAGTGCACAATATGATTATATTCAGTATCACAAAGAGTGTATTATATATTATGTTTTATCTCTGCATGTGGAGTCATATTTCCAATAACAAACTAATGTATTGCTGACAAGCTCTCCTGCTTGCAACAGGAAGTATTTAGCCTGGAATATATATACATATATATATACACACAGTACAACGCTATATATATATATATACACAGTACTGGTCAAAAAAAAAAATATATATAAATATATACAGTATATGTATATATATATATATATATATATATATATATAGCCTGCATTTAATTAATCATAAATACTGAAATTTAAAACTAGATAAAAACTAGAATTTATTCTAATTTTAATATACTTTTAATTCCTGTGATCAAAGCTGAATTTTCAACATCACTCCGGTCTTCAGAGTCACATAATCCTACAGAAATCACTCTAATATGATGATTTGATGCTTAGTTATTAAGTTTATATTGGAAATCGCTGCAATATTTACCCAATCATTGACTCTTAAGTATTTGCCGAAACCATTTTTTGTTTTTGTTTTGGTCAGGCAGTGTATGTATGAATGTATGTGTATATATATGTATATAAATATATGTGTGCATATATGTAAATGTATATATGTGTATATAATGAATTGTCTGATTTAAATACAAATTAATTTAAAAATATGTTTTATTTATTTATTTATATATAATAATTATATATATATATATATATATATATATATATATATATATATATATATATAAAAATAATATATAATATTTAATTATTTATTTATTTTATTGATATGAGAATTTAGGGCATGTCTGTAATTATCATGGCCATAATACCTCAATGGAAAAACATTTTTTTAAAGAGAAATCTTTTTTTTCTGAAATAGGGACATTCCAGTAGTGATTAAAACTAATCCTTGAACGCTTTTTGCCCCCAGCGTGTCAGATTGTGCTGTTGATAGTGGATATCTCAGATAATTCTCTTTTCATAACTGTGATTCGGGCTGCAAACGGAGACGTTGTGTTGAGTTTGCACAGCTGTTCAAAAGTAAGGCCTCTTCACTGTGAAATCAATACAGTCAGGTTATGGTCATGCAAGTGGTTTGAATTAGCATCAACAAGAGCTAGTGGTGTGAAAGAACAACTATATGAAAAGTCTCTTGAAATACAGCTCATTTACCCCATATTAATTGCAAATTACATTGGCTAGGGAAACTCCTACCCTGGAGATACATGGATGCCCCTATGAGTGTAATAAATGTCAGTTTTGTAATGAAAATGCAGTGCATTTATAGTCCTGTGAGGATTTCGAGTCAAGATTTGTTTTTATTTTAACTCATTCACAACCATGCTATGCAGCATGTGACAAAATAAAGCGATGAAGTGTCTATCGGAGCACTGAAAACATGTACAAAATTTAACACTCAACGTCATTTTGGCAAAAAATAAATAATAAGACCTTTAAAAAAATCATGTGATTATATTTTAATAAAACCTTACTTATCCTAATGTTGGTGTAATTAATTCTGCGGGCACATTTGACATTTTTCAGTGAAGTTTTACAGGCAAAATCCTGTAATTTCAATAGAAATCTGCGTGATTGATTGAAGGACGAACTGAAAAGTCGTCATTGTTTGGTAAACTTGTATAGCTGTGAATGTGAGACTACGTTAAATATATTTTCAATTAACTTTGAAAACGGGAGAAAATATAGAGATTGGCAGTCCGACGAGAAAGGCGTCAAAAAGCATTACAAATTAGTGGCATCTATATTTTTTTGTAATTTGATGTTAAAGTAATATAATACAAAGTATAGTGTTTCAAATGTACATATAATGTAGCCCTCAAACCGTATTCACTTTATAGTCCTTAATCCTGTAATTGTGGACAAATGTGGGCACTAATTTTTATTTATTATAAATGTTATATCACTGTCTTCGATAAAGTTTTGTCTATCCATTTGTGGCGTTTTTGTTAATTTGGGGGGTATTTTTGAATTTATTTACTTCAAAAAGTACCATATTTTCTATGTAAATTATGCTTATTTTTATGTTATATTTTTTTAACTACATTAAAATATCATTCCAATAAGTTCTTCGAGCTAAAACCTAAAGATGAAGTGACTTTGCTGTGACCTGGTGTCTTATTTTGGTTTATTTTAGAACGCTCTAGTTTTTCAGTTTTTCCCATTCATTTCTATGGGTGCCCATTTTTGACTCAAATACAAGATTAAGGAGTTTTTTTCACCCACTTAACATTGTAGAATTGAGTCAAAAAAAAAATAGTGTGTGTGTTCAGGAGGCAAACTTAGGAAAATAGCCAAGTCTTGTACCGCTCAGATCAAGGGAAGTATTTTTAAAAAATATATCAAAACTATTTTGCCCACAATTGTCCAGAATACAGTTTTAGGGTTAATGAAAATAGAAAAAAATAACTTTGCAGGATTTACAGACTGTTAAAATGCCAGCTTGTGAGCCAATTTCTGTGATAAAGTTTGTCTCTTGAACATATGGAAACTACTTTATCGCCAAATGTCACATGGGTCATTCCAACTGTTTACACAAGATAAATCCATACCTTTGGATGGAAACAGTTACTGAAGACTGGCGTAATAATGCTGGAAATTCAGCTTTGATCAAAGGAATAAGTGACATTTTATAATATATAATATATTATTTAATATTAATATATTAATTTAGGAAATTTATTTTAAAATGTAAAAATATTCCACAATATTGCTATTTTTTACTGTATTTTCAATCAAATAAATGCAGCCTTGGTGAGCAGAAGACTTTTAAAAGACATCAAAAATACTATCCCCAAACTTTTTTAACGGTAGTGTATGAATACAATAAAGCTTTTCAAAAAACACCTCTAAATTATTTCGATATGGTTGAACACACCCCAGATTTTTCCTTCATGTCGCACTGCATCAGATTGTTGTTCTCGATCCTATGTATTTGCCAAAACACACAAGACATATCCATTAAAAAGTCAAAATTAAGTTTAATTTATGAGTTTATACATGTCTGCACTTCACTCCACAACATACAATTACAAATGCAAAGCTTATATACATCTACAAAAACAAACAATTAAAGGTTAACATGTTCATGAAGATGCCATGGTAGACAGTAACTGTTTCTGAAGACTCCCTAGGTTAAAGGTTTAGCTCTTTAAACAAGCACACCTAAACCAGCCAATCACGCTCTTCAGGATCCCTTAAAGGGATAGTCCACTTTGAAATTAATTTTTGGGATGTTTTATCTTACCTCAAGGGCATCCAAGATGTAGGTGTCTTTGTTTCCGCAGTAGTTTCAATTTTGATATTTTTAGGTCAAACCGTTCTCTGTCAGTCATATAATGGAGGTCTATGGTCACCACCTCAAAGAGCATGCACAGAGAAGTCCAAATTAAACATGATTTAATGACTCGTAAATGTAAGTACACATTGATGGCCTAAGACACCAAACGAGCGGTTTGTGTGAGAAAACAGACAGTATTTATATCGTTTTTACCTCTTGTAATCACAGCCACGTCCAAGTACTCTGAGGGTGCAGGCGCTTTGTGGCTGTGATTACAAGAGGTAAAAATGATATAAATACTGTTGGTTTTCTCACACAAACCGCTCGTTTCGTGTCTTAGGCCATCAATGTGTACTTACATTTACGAGTCATTAAATCATGTTTAATTTGGACTTCTCTGTGCATGCTCTTTGAGGTGGTGACCATAGACCTCCATTATATGACTGACAGACAACGGTTTGACTTAAAAATATCAAAATACTGCGGAAACAAAGACACCTACATCTTAGATGCCCTTGAGGTAAGATAAAACATCCCAAAAATTAATTTCAAAGTGAACTATCCCTTTTAAAATGATCCCTTCTGACGTATCACGTCGACTTCTGAGATTGCAGAGACGCAATGAACGCGGCGTACTCCTCAGGATGACACCGTTTGAATAATTCCACTTTCCGCTTGATCTGCTTCGGCGTGTCCTGGTAGTAATTCTTCTCGTCCCGTGCCATTGCCTGAAACGTCAATAAAGCATGATCAGTAACTCTAAAGAGTGTTACTTGTGCACAATAAGGATCATGGATATGTACGGTCGGCTCTCTTTGACCTTGTAATCCTCATTGTGTTCCTTCACCATGTGTTGAACGTATTCAATCATGTCGGCGGAGCACGTGGTTCTGTCTTTCCCACGGAGACTGGCCTCGGCCTCCATTTCTGCAGGCGAGAAACCAAATCATATCGAAAGTGCATGAACAGATTACAACATCTCATTCTTAAGCACTGGTTTCGAAACGTACCTTTAATGACATAGGGTTTCAACACGACTGCCTCCATCGGGTCACTTTTCGTGTCCTGAAACATCCGATTAAAGCGATTAGTTGTCACTAAATGGCAGTATTTGTAGAAACACACTGTAACGGTGATTTAAGCGACTTGCCTTTTTAGGTTTAATGGGAAGCATGCCCTTGGTCCCCGCTGACAGCCCCATGTCTTGAAGATTTTGCTTCACCGTTTTGTGTTCATCCCAAGCTTTACGTATCTGAGGACTTGTTAGATAACCCGTTTCATTCTCATAACATTGTAGAGTAAAAGTCAACGACAGATGTTTCAGATGACAGCAGCCTTGTGAAAATACACTTTAAAAAGACTAACCCTTGAGCATCCTTAAGGACATTTGTCCAGTCAGATATATTTATATATAGCGCTTTTCACAATACAGATTGTATCCAAGCTGATACAATATTTGTCTTTTTATTGGAATTTTACTTTCGCCCTTCTTTAATAAATCTATTTTACACTAGGTACATAATAAATGCATTCAGAACCTTAAGAAAGTAAATGTCCCAATTGAAAGCGTCAAGTTTTAATCGCAGGGCCATTTAACTATACAATTATGTAGGCTTTGATAATATAAAGATCCGACAAAGCAAACAATTGCTTTCATGTTTTCAGGTTCGGTGTATTATAGTCAATTAATTTGGATAAATTATGAAGTCTGTGCTCTAACGTTTACATTTTTATGAGGGTAAATGTTTTAAACTGACCCACAAAGGGTTAAAAAATAAAATTCTTATAAAGAATTCAGCTAAATGAATGCAATGTTTTCGCACAATTAATCTCAAGTTAATTGTAATTAAATTAAAAGGTGTTAACTATATTAAATGCAACAAAACTGCTATTTTGAAACACTAAAGTACATCGTAATAATTACTTATATTGAAATATGGCTAAAGTGTAGAGCCAAATGTACTGACATGCATTAATGGTTAACTACTATATGTTTTAGTTTAATGCCACTTCTATTGAAACTTGTCATGTATTTAATATATATTTAATAAGTTGATCTTTTTTCTAAGGCATGTTTATAAAAGCTACTTACAGGTCCTAAATGTAACTGAGGCCTAATGTAAGCCCTTTATGTGAAACCAGGCCAATAACTTAAGAAAAACAACAACATTGTTAGCAAGATTGCATTTTCTGTGTGGCATTTAGCATGTCCCTGAACTTACCATTCAATTAGCGGTTTATCCTTTCTTCTTAGCTTCTTTTTCAGTTTCTTCTTGTTCTTATTGTAATCGAACGTGTTACGTTTGCTATTTTTCTTGAGTTTACCCATAACTGTGAATTAAAACACTAGTTAACAACTGTCTTTACACTACAACACGCGTGTTTGAGGAACGCGGAAGTGTCGACTTCTTCTCCAATGGGGAAAAACATCGAGATGCTTCCACAGCGCCACCTGCCGTCAAACATGGAGACACGAGCTTTGCCTAGTAGCGATAGTGAGATATCATGTGTTATCAAATTTTTCATTGTGTTATCGCGAATAGAGAAGAGTGTGGACAGAGAAGACTTTAGGTTTCATCCGTGTTACCTTTATTAAGTGGAGGCACGAGTAAAAAATAAAAGATACACTTCGCAGCGTAATTATTAGTTGAAAGTTTTATTATCATTATTATTATTTATTGTTATCATAATCATTATTATTGTATTAGAAAAAAATGGCTTTTAAATAATTAGGGATAACCGATTACCTCTAGATGGAGATATAAACTAAGCTTTGCAAAACACACAAGTACGAGTGCATTTCGTCTGCATTTCATGTAAATACAAGTTTCTGTTGTTGTGCCACCCCGTATGTCTGCAAATATATATATATATATATATATATATATATATATATATATTTGATATCATCAAAGAAAAAACAACGTCAGTTTATATATTCAGCAATATGGTTATAAATTATAACCATATTGCTGAATATATAAACTGACGTTGTTTTTTCTTTGATGATATCAAATATATATATATATATATATATATATATATATATATATATATATATATATATATATATATATATATATATATATATATATATATATAATATAACTTATAATAATAATAATAATAAAACATCGTATAATAAAAAGCAGATATATATGGGGATACGGAAACATATTATAGTTTCTGACAAAAGACAAGTACGAACATGCAAAAGTCTGATTGAGAAAGAACGAAACCTACTATGGCGGAGATTTGGTCATGAATATTAAGCAGATCACGTGGTCGATGTTTTTATAGACTTTTTACTACATAAAGCAAATGTACAAACATTTTTAGGACAACAATAATGAGCATTAAAACACACACACACATATATCAAATAAAAAAATTATACACAACTGTTTATCAAATCATCATGATTTCTGAAGGATCACGTGACACTGAAGACTGGAGTAATGATGCTGAAAATTCCGCTTTGATCACAAAAATAAATTACATTTTAAAACAGTATTACGGTTTTTGCTGTATTTCGGATCAAATAAATGAAGCCTTGGTTAACAGAAGCGACATTTTTTAGAATTATTATACATATATAATATATAAAAATTACATATATATTATTTATAATAATTCCAAAAAAGTATATACACCTCTTGTCAGCCTAATCTTATAAATATTCAAGAGTTAAGCTTGGACTATTATTTATCTAAGCCTTCAAATATTGTCAAGTCTAACATCTATCATTTGTTATTACACTCATACTGTACATCTCACTGAAAATATGTCAGTTCTTCGTTTTACATGTTAAAACGATCACATACAGCGGGAACGTAATGCTCTTTTAATATCTTCTTCTTCTTCTTTTGTTTTCCACAGGACAGTTCAAGCAGAACGCTAATTTATTCGTAAACTGACACACGTACACTCTCATCTTTTTATTTTTTTATTTTTATTTTTTTTTCCTTGTTGAGGCACGTGAATTGTCTGCTTATTATACGAGATGTGACACTAATAAAAATATAAAAATATTTAAAAAAAAAATAAAAAAGACGCTCCGGGTCGGTTACCAAGCAACGTCAGCATGTCTCATTAATATTCATGAGCTCAGCCTTTGCCATAGTAGGCTCAGCGATCGACGCCAGTCCGAAGCTTCTGGGCGGGGAATCAGAGGAGCGAAACGGCAGAGCGGAGAGTCATTCAGGGTTAATAATATTCCGCCGTGGGGGGGAGCGGGGGAGGACACACATACACATACACACACACACACATACATACATAGCCAACCCGGCGACGAGGTTGGGCCTGCGGTGCCTGCCTGCAACCCAGGAAACATGGAGCTCGAGAATATCGTGGCCAACACTGTTCTGTTGAAGGCGAGAGAAGGTAAGACATGACAGCCCGTCTGATCGGTGTCACTTTTGACAGCTCAGTTCCTCAAACGCCGTGCTATCTGGCTCAAAAAGATGGGGGATTCCCCCAAAGGAAGTTAGGCCAAAAAAGACAAGAGCAATGCAAAGAATGCATGCGTTATGATGCTTATTTATATACGAATCAACCATTGATCATGGTGTATTGCTCGCCGCCTGCTACAGTATGTGTTGTGTTCCTAACCTTGAGCAGAAAAAGATGTACCTGTCAATCAAAAAAACAAAAACATTCTCCGTCCCTGTTTGGGTTTTATTTTACGACATTTCAAGTGATCAGTCGGTTTCTGTATAAAGGAGAAGCGATAAATACTGTGTTGTCTGTACTGTAGTGTTATAACAACAGTCATTAGACAGTCATTGTGTGTGTGTGTGCTCGAGATAAGCGCCTGAATTAACTGAACCTCTGAATTAAACGACCCTCTGATTTTTGAAAGTGTTTTACAAAATAGTGATCCGTCTACTTGATAGTCGAAAATGGTGTTTAAAGTAGTTCTGCAGGTGTATTTCTCAAACATGAGGGAACCCTGCTGTGTTTTGTGTTGAACACTTGCGCTAACGTTATTTGAAAACGGACAATGGGAGCCTTCGTTGTCATTGTTAATTTTATTCTGTAAACTAAGTCTAAAACATACAATCAGTGTAAATTTTGTTGGTTCACATTCATTAGACTATAATACAAAAAAAAGTTTAGTGTGGCCCTTACTGAACATGCAGGCGATGTATTACAAATTACAGTTGCTAACATTAGGACATTTTAAAATGTTGAAAGCTGTCTTATTCCATGGATGGTTTCAGTTTTGTCACTTCTGTAGCCTATGATTGCTTAATGTGTTGTTTCCTCCTTTTTTAAGATGATATTTAGCACTAGTTTATCTAAGTAAGTTTAGGCAGAACTCTATATTTATGTTGTTTTATTTTTATTTTGGGAAACTTGCTTGTTTATCTAATCAAAATGGGTAATATTGTCGTATTTATTATAAATTATGTATCTGTGCACATCATTGATTAAAAAAATAATAATAATGTGCCCGTAATCCTTAATCAAATTAACTTTCCCCCTCTTCTCTGATGACACATTAACCGAGGGTGGGACAACCTGTCACTCACATGATGAGATCAACCAATAACAAACCAAAATCTTACAATTAATTCTTGTTTCACTTGGATTTATATCACAAATGGGAAGAAAAGAATATCGCGACTTCTGTTTCATGGCAATTTTTTTAAGTGTAAAGGTTTAGTTCAACCAAAAATGAAAATTCTGTCATAATTTACTCACCCCCATGTTGTTTCAAATCCGTAAGACTTTCAAATGAAGAAATCTGAAAGCTTTCTGTCCCTTCATTGACAGTCTACGCATCTTTGAGGCTTCAAAAAGTTCATAAAGAGATCGTATGAATTGAGTCCAAAGTTCATTCAAGGGATTAATCTAAAGAAATTTGGTTTGAATGAATGATTCAACGATTCACTTATTAATCGAAATTAAATTGCGAAATTTTATGCTTTAAAAGGATACTCCACTGTTTTTTCATATTAAACTATGTTAAGTTGATACACACTTCTCTCGCCTCAGTGCGTGCGCGAAATCGCTCTGCCGCGCGAGACACTTTGATAGCACTTAAATAGCCCAGTTCATTCAATATGGGCCAAGCAGAGAAGCGACCAAACACCTCCTCGTTTTCCCTATTTAAATACAGTTACGCAAAATAAAACGTTGCGCTTTTCTAAGCGTGTAAAGTGGAGAACTATATTGTATGGCGGAATACCACAGCAAGTGATTGAGAGCACTTCGACTCGGCGTAGTAATATCATCACTCGTGAAAAGTCCTCTCGCTCTGTGGAGTGATGATATTACTGCGCCGAGTCCATTGATAAATATGCGGCGAGTCGAAGTGCTTCCAATCACTTGCTGTGATATATTCCGCCATACAATATAGTTCCGCCAGAGCGATTTAGCGCATGCACTGAGACGAGAGAGGTATATATCGGTATCAACTCGTTTAAAATGAAAAAACAGTAGAGTATAGACCATTTTACAAGATGTAAACAACACTGGTCCAGAAGCACTTCCTGTTTCAGTTTGTAAATGGTTTCTTAATTTCAAAATGTAAAGAAAATATCTTAAAGATGTTTGTTTAACTTTGTGATTCAGTTGTATATGCTCTGTTGGTTGTACTTTATCCCAACGTTTATATAGTGTTAAAAAACTGAAACAGGAAGTGCTTCTGGAGTGTTGATACATCTCGCGAAAAGGTCTATCCCTTTAAAATGCATTATGATAATAAACACATGACTTTGGTTTAAGTCTTTTTTTGGTTAAAGTCTTTTCTCTAAGACTTTTTGGTTCTTCAAGCCTTTTCAGGTATTTTCATGATGAAATATATATACATATATACATTTTCATGATATATATATATATATATATATATATATATATATATATATATATATATATATATATATATATATATATATATACACACATACATATCGTCTGTCATATATATATATATATATATATATGACTATATATATATATATATGTATTTTTTTTTTTCGGGAAAATTTCACAAGCCGGTATTCGAACTCGCACTAACCCATGAGGCTTTAGGCCATGACGCGTTTTAGATAGCGCTTGAACACCAAATTTATTCCTCTTTCGGGTTCCCTTGCCCTTAAACGGATACATAAACACAAAATTATGTCAAAATAGCCGTCTAAATGCCCGCCTATTCTCTCGTTTATGTCACAAGTTAATAGTGGAAAAAAACGGATGTTTGTCCGTTTTTTTTTTTTTTTTCGGTCCATGCATTCGGCCTACTATTCCGTCTGTCATTAATATTAATAAAACTACAAAATACAGCTTTAACAAAGATTAAACTTTAATTTCTACAGTGAACAAAGTGTTATTTTACATTTAGGCTAAATTATTAATTTCTGTACCTATGTTCATATCTGTTTGTAATACGCTTTAAGTAATAAATGAAAAGCAAAGGGCCAATCCACACCTTAAACATATATTTAACATCTTATTTACTCCCTTATAGTCACATCTTTTCTCCTTACAACTGGACATGTTGTAGTCTGGTCATGTGCTGGTTTGATTCTTAAAGTTAAGCATTTCTTTTTTACAATGGAGGTGTTTGATTTCAAAGCAGGGAACCCACAGGCTCGTTCCACTTTTCCTCAGAGGATCCGTCACACTGAAAGCACAAGGAAGATGTTTTATATGCTATGTTCTATAGTTTGTTGGTGATTTCTATCGTGAATAGTGTGATTAAAGCAGGGTTCGTGCTGGAGGCAGGTTTTGCACACAGTGAATGAAACCTCTTCACCTCTGCTCTGCTGCTGCTGCATAAACTGTGGATTTCACAAGCCATTTGCATCTTGGCAACTTCCCACAATGATAATGACAGAGGTTTGCTTCTGTGTCCGTACCATCGTAATCTCACCACTGAAAGACATTTGTTTGAAATGCAAATAGCACACTTTGACGTTAAAGCAAAATAAATGCTGTTCTACTGAACTTAAAGAATCCTGGGAAGAAAAATGTATCACTGTTTCCACAAAAATATTAAGCAGCACAATGTCGTCTCCATTGATTATAATAAGAAATGTTTTTTGAGAGGCAAATCATATTAGCATATTAGAATGATTTCTGCAGCTTTCCCATTACATTTTAAAATGTATTAAAATTAGGGCTGTCAAACGATTAATCGCATCCAAAATCAAAGTTTGTGTTTACATAATATATGTGGGTGCACTGTGTATAATTATTTTGTATATTATATATATATATATATAAATGCACACACATGCTTGTATATATTTAAGAAATATTTTCATGTATATTCTGTATATAGATTTATATATAAAATTTATATTATATATAAATATCAATATTTTATATATAAATATTTTTTTTCTTAAATATACATGCATCTGTGTGTGTATTTATATATATATATATATATATATATATATATATATATACATACACACACACAAAATAATTATATATATATATATATACACACAAAATAATTATACACAGTGCACCCACATTATGTAAACACATATTTTATTTTATTAAAACTTTTATTTTGGATGCGATTAATCGTTTGACAGCCCTAATTAAAATAGAAAGAGTTGTTTTAAACTGTAATATATTTTACAATATTGCTGTTTTTCCTGTATTTCTGATCAAATAAATGCAGCTGTGGTGAGAATAAGAGACTTCTTTCAAAAACATTAAAAAACAAATCTTTCCAGCCCCAAACTTTTGCACATTGTATGGTTTTTTGCTAACATTTTACAATAAGGTTCATTAGTTAACATGAACTAAGATTGAACAACACAGCTTCAGCATTTATTAATTTTAGTTGATATTAATTTCAACGTTTACTAATGCAAATAAAATCAAAGGTTGCAGTTGTTAATATTCATTAATGCACCATGAACTAACATGAACAGCTGCATTTTTATTAACATTAACAAAGATGAATAAATTCTGTAACACATGTATTGTACATTGTTAGTTAATATTACAAAATTAACCTTAGTGTAAAGTGTTACCAAATTATTGTTTACATTAATGTCTGTGTAAACCTGCTGTCATTATCATCACCGCAATCATTTTAGCAAAAAGTTTACATTTGTTATCATGCACTTAGAAGAAATGGTTCTATTTAGAACCAGAAATGGTTCCATTCCCCGCTTCATATATGGAATTCCAAAATGGTTCTATATAGAACCATTTTTTTTTGGTAAAAGGTTCTATTGGCCAAGTATGGAACCCCAGGGTTCTATATAGAACCCAGAGGAACCCTTTTTTTAAGAGTGTATAGAACCTTTTAGGGGTTCCAAATACGTAGCGCTGATAGAACCTTTTAAAGTTCTATATAGAACCTTTTCTTCTAAGAGTGTGGGACATCTCTACTAGCACAGAGGCAGTTTTATGGTCAAAAATCATGTAATTTGATGATTTTTACATCATGATCATATGTTTGAACTACATTCTGCCTGACTTGCACCTCAACTTATAATTAATCCGTGAAGTCTGGTGTTTCACAGCAGGTTTTGATGATGTAAGTAAGATAATGAGGTTTCTCAGAGTCTCTAATGTGAGAAAGGCTTTGTTGTAACGTACAGTCGTGTTTTGAACTCTTATCAGATCGCAGTCACAAGCTTCTCCCGTACATTTGTAATCATTTTATCTTCTGCCCTCCCATCCCATCCATCCCATTAGCGTCGAATCTATTCTTCAAATTCTCCCATAACCTAGCAACAATGCAAACACCTGGCCGTAGCTTTCAGGAGAGTCCTCTCCGCTCCCGCGCTCAGCATCGCTTCCTGACCTTTCTCCGCGTGTCTGTTGACAAGCTCGCCGCGCCGGCACCTGGGCCAGTCATTCCAAGCGGGGAGCCCGAGCTGCCCCGATGACGTCAGCGAGGACATTCTCACGGCATCGGCGTGATTCTTTTCCTGAAATCAATCCAGGGACGTGTTAGATGCGAGCTGAACGGGACTAAATCTTACGCCTGTTCATGATACGCCGGAATACTTCAAATTGAGTTTGATGCTAATTTAAAGGGGGTCCTATTTTTCTTTGTTTACATGTTCAACTTTCTTTAGTGTGCTAAGGTTACAAAGCACAAAGTTATTCTCTATTTCTGAACTCTCTTAAATATTGCAGTCTTAAAGGGATAGTTCACTTTGAAATTAATTTTTGGTATGTTTTATCTTACCTCAAGGGCATCTAAGATGTGGGTGTTTTTGTTTCCGAAGTAGTTTCAATTTTGATATTTTTAGGTCAAAGCGTATCAGTCATATAATGGAGGTCTATGGTCACCACCTCAAAGAGCATGCACAGAGAAGTCCAAATTAAACATGATTTAATGACTAAACCCTAACAGTCAAAATAATTAATTGGTTTGAGTAGGAAAAACTTAAATTCAACGAATTAGTTCAGTCAGATTATTTTTTATGAGTATTTAGCACTTTCTTTTTCTTTCAAGTTCACAGAACTGATATATTTTAAGTAAGCTGAACTGTTTCATTGTTTTGAGTTTTATGAAATGATTTATTTTAACTTAGACGAACTTAAGTTTAACTGAAACGGCTGGGATATCTATTTCCCAGCATGCTTTGCCGATGGCACTCGAAAAAAATGCTAAAATTAAGTGCAATATAATGTTTTTTTTGTGTAAGATTAATGTTAAGTGTGAGATTTAGTAGTGATTAATGTTTTGTTATCCTAATTTAGAAGAATTTCTGTTAATGTTTTTTTTAGGATAGTTACCATCATGGTGACAAGTGGTGCATTCAGCTTGATTTGAGAGCAAATGATCCCTTTATATTATTACGCTCATGCAGCAAGTGCTTCTGTGCTTGTAAGTGCTTATAACACACTGTTTCTAATATGTCAGCATTTACTATATCAGCAGATTAGCTTTTAAAGCTAACTAAATTTATTAAAAGTGATTTGAGTTCTGCCAACTTATTCGGGTTTACAGTGTACTTCATACATGTAAGTTATAGTAACTAATTAGTACTATTAACTTTATTTACCCAAGTTATCTTAACAAAACTCGTAAACTCGTAATTGTGAGATAAAAAGTCAGAATTGTGTAATAAAGTCTCAATTCTTTCTTTTTTTCTTGCAAATAGCGACTTTATTTCTCAGAATTCCGACTTTATATCTCGCAATTTTTGAGATAAAAAGTCGCAATTAATTTTTTTTATTCAATTTCTTTATTTTCAGACTCATGGTCCATCCATACAAATAGAGGATAAAAAAATAAATAAATACAAAAATACAAATTATTCAGTGGCGGAAACAATCTTCCATATAATCATGTTTTAACATCCATGAAACAGTTTGAAGAAGTCTTATTTTTCAAGCTTTCAAAAGTGCCCTAATTGAAGAACTATTATTCACGTAATTGGATAACAAATACGTATTCATATCCCATCTGTCTGTGTCTTCTAAAGCCCACCTGTGTTAAGATAGTAATCTAATAGTATTTTAGAGCCTGAATGCAGTTCCTGCCTCTAATTTGATCTTTGCTTGATTCCTTTGCAGGAGGGGGTGGGAACAGAAAAGGCAAGAGCAAGAAATGGAAACAGATGCTTCAGTTCCCTCATATAAGCCTGTGTGAGGAGTTACGCCAGACTATAGGTACACACAGCTCACGTTTAGATCAAATATGTCATATATGTGTTGATATGCCAGTCATATAAACTGTTCACTCGTATAGAGAAAGTTCTCTGTCATTTTATTGTGGCTGTTTTGTGTTGTCTTGAAATGTGATTTCAGATAGAAATATGGGAATATGCAAGGAAAATACCTTAATATCTTAAATTGTTGTAGTTCGCCTGGTGAACTATACGAGTGAAAAAATGACATGGATTTATATTGACTAAAGTCTTAATTATCACTCTTAAATTTGGGGACAGAAAAACAGGAATCACCATATGGCCTGATGTGATTAACCTTCAAAAAAACGATGTTTCTATTTAATTTATTTTTAAATACAAATTAAAAATGTGGCACTGTTGACAGGCTTGCGGTTTCAGAGCATATCCCAATTATTGAATACCTCACATTTATGCAAAGTGATGGCTTATGAATGTTGATGAATTATGACAGTGCTCATATACTGTAAAATAACTTTATGCCGTCTATTCTGGAAAATATTGTGAATAGTTATGAGTGCACACTTTATCTCCCTCATCTTTTTGAATGAGCAGCTGAAATTTAAGCACAGACATTTCCAAAGTAAATAAATAAATGAAAAGGCGTATTTCAGGCTTGCTTATAATGAAAAGTTCCTCATTATACCATAAATAAATAATCTTTTGGTTATTTGTATTTTGGTCACAGAATTATTGGCTAGTATTAAAATTCTGTACTATTTTATCTCAAATAAAATTATTAAAAATAAATAATTTTAAATGCTAAAATTTAGATTTACATTTATTCATTTAGCAGACACTTTTATCCAAAGCAACTTACAAATGAGAAGAAAAAATAGATTAAAACTGTACTTAATTACTTAAATCGTATCATTTAAAATTATTTATTTTTAATAATTTTATGTATGTGCAATATGAAAAAAGGGATCCAATGTTATTATTAAAATGGTTTAATAGAATATAATAGTTTAATTGCAATATTGGCAAAATTCAATCTCATGTAAACGCAATGTTTCGACAATATATTTATCAAATAAATATCAAACTAATGCGATTTAAAGCTAAACTAAACGCAATACATCAAACTAATGCGATTTAAGGTCATAAGGCCGATTTTAATCGCAATAAACCGGCATGTAAACACCTTAGGCCTTGTCCACACTAGTACTTTTTGTTTGAAAACGCATATTTTTCTCTCTTCACGGCGTTTTTATTAATGAAAACAAAGCTATTTGAAAACGCGTTGTGGAATACGTTTACACGACAACAATATGCTTTAAAAGGAGATCTTTTCCTTTGAGTTTTCCGCGTGCAGACGATACTATTGTCAAAGCAATCCCCATTCACACGGATCTGTGAAAATAACTAAACACACTCGCTGTATTCTGCTGCCAGGCCATTAGGTGGCGATGAAACACTATAGACTGAACGCGTAATACGCATGAGCTTCACGATTTTGTTGTTTACACGGACCGTTTTCAAAAACTTGCACTTTGAATCTCGTTTTCTAAAGTTTGTGTTTTCAGCTAACCCGAAAACGCTGTTGTCGAGTAAATGAACAGACAAAACGCATAAAAAGTTTTACGTTTTTAGTTGAAAACGGTTTTGTTTTAAACAGTGGCTTTTTTTAATGAAAGAAAAGCTTTTTGAAAACGCTCTCCAAAGTGGATAAATTTGAAAACTGCGTTGTAGTGTGGACTAGGCTTATAATATAATATAATATAATCCATTCAGTATTTCAATACAACTTATTTTGCTGCATTGAGGCAATGGTTATTTTTTTTAGGGTTAGGGTTATTCGATACATATCATGAAGCTGACACAGTAATTTTTTATTTTGGATGAACGAACTATATCCACAATATATATTGTCACTATCCACAATACATATTGTTGCATTTTTGTATTGCAATATATTATGACATGTCACATTATTACACCCCTATTATTTATTATTCAAATTGGCTGCTCTGCTAAATCACGAAGGTAGCTACTTTAATAACAATAAGCATTTATGCTGGGATGTGTAGGTTGTTGCTAGATGACCCGTAACTTGAAACCATTTCATGACTGCTCAAAACGTGTTTAAGGAGGAAGCGCATCTAACCTTACCCTGGAGTCGGCCTATGCAAACGAGGTGTCGCACGTGCAGAGACTAGCGCATGCGTAGATTCACACACAAAAACACATTCTCATATTTCTGTTTGGCTCCTTCTTAATACATTAGTCCAGCTGTTTTTCAGTCTTTGTTAAGGTTATGCATATGCAATATTGTCTAAAATTGTGTTATTATAAATGTAAACCGGGATGTTGAGAATGTAGGTTGGCCACAGTTTCATGCGTCAGTCGACAGGGTAAGTGTGCGGCTGTTGTTGAGGAGAGGAAACTGTGGCCAGGCCAAAAAGAGGAAGTTACTGTCATTTTTTTGACGTTAGTCACTTAATTCTTCTCAAGATGAGGGGAAAAAAATCTGTCAATTGTGCATGTCTTTGATTTTGCATCGGGAATGTAAAATTCAGTACATGGGTTGTGAATTGAATTGTTTAGACCTTTACATTTTTATTTACAGTATGTGTGCCGCCATGTGACCCAAATTTTGCTGAATCAGTTTCTTTTAGATGTTTTTATCAAATCTACTGTTGCATTGTGTATCTGCATGTGCACCTCACAAGGAAATATACAATACAACGGAGTTCAAAAACTTTCATGAGTGTTAAAGTAGTCAATAATTGTATAGATCCCTTAAACTCATCTTTGACCACCAACATGCTGTATTTAAATGTTTTTTACTGTGGAAAAAAGATATTCATGCCTTAACATAGCTGTAAATGTAACATGTTCACATACACTCCATGTGCGCATGTTGCGGTATTTTCAATATTTGTATCAGCGTCTTTTATAAAATAATATACAAAAGTTTCAGCATTGTGATTATTAGAGCCAGACCGATATTATCGGCCGATATTAGGCATTTTCCAAAATATCGGTATCGGCAGTTATAATGGCCGATAAATGAATATTTCAAAAATAAAATAAAAACGGACGAAACACGCTTCAATCATCTCTCCTTGGCCTGTTATAATGAAAATGTATGTTTTATAATTTGCATTATGATGTTATCTATTGCTAAATTATGGCTCATCATAGACTAGCTAACCACAAAGCTAGCTAACGCCACTATCATCAGTGGAAGACCGCTAACGTTAACATTAACGAGCTTGGAAACCACAATGAACTTTTTCTGCCTAAATAAAGTAATGATTACTGTATTTATAACTAGCATATCTCTAGTTACAGTCCCCGCATTGTAAAATGTAAGTTATACTTGCGAGGAGAGAACATTTAGACATAGAGAAAAAGTATCAAGCGTATCTTGTGCAGAAAAGTTAGCTTTTCTTTTACACGTGTGTGAAATCCAACAATATTTAATAATAAAAAAAATATTGGCCGATATATCGGAAAATCGGATTTTAAAACCCAAAAATATTTGTATCGGTATCGACCTTCAAAATCCTTTATCGGTCGGGCTCTAGCGATTATATTTGTTTAAATGATATAGATGCGTATTTGCGGTAAATGAGAAAGTATTAGCCGATTGTTTGCCTGTTACTAATAATATAAAAGCAAATACTTTAACAGTTCAATCTAATAGAGTGCCGAAGTTATGAGGTCAATTTGTAGGCCAAAACACGGAAGTGAGTTAGCATTTTAGCACTTCCGCTTCCCTCGATTTTCCAAAAGTCTATGGGGAAAACGCATAGCTTTCTCGACCGAGGGAATGATGATATGCTAAAGCCCGCACCCCTCGTGACTGGATTGGTTGCAAGGTAGCCTAGTTTGTGACGTAAGAAACACCAATGATTTCAAACCGGGTTTTTGAGACTTACTACACAACACATTGTTTATGGGGTGCACAAACTACAAGACATTTGCTCAAGAGGCAGTCCCGACAAACGGCAAAAGGTTTTCCCACATAAATTCATGCAAGAATTACAACATCAAAAGCATTGATACTGGTGGCATAGAAGATAATTCCCTGTTCGAGGACCTGAACCGCTCCGAATACATCACAATGTAATTATGTGAACGTGGAAACCGATCCAGGGGTTTGGCCGCAGATCTGAATCTGTCTTTAAGATGAAGTAATAGCACTTTAGAATAATGTTTTCTTGCAGAAACTCGAGGTGTTACACAATCACTCTTTACTTCCTGACTGTTGCTGATTTGATCTCGAGTGTGTGCAATGCCAGGGAAACGTGCCATTTCCTTCTGTTCAAACAACAAAAACTTCTTGTATCTACATAACATGACTAAAAATGCTCAGAAAGGTAGATTTTTGGAAATTGTAAATTTTCGTAAATGTTGCAAGACTGTGCAAAAGTGTGTGATGATTCAAGGATGTTGTGTGTGATTTATAGTAAGGCTGGCTGAATTTGATCATTATTATTATTATTATTATTTAGTATATTTAGGACTGATACCTAAGCTAATTAAGTTATGGTCAATATCATATAAATGGCTAAAATTTATATATATATATATATATATATATATATATAAGGGCTGTCAAAACGATTAATCACATCCAAAATAAAAGTTTGTGTTTACATAATATATGTGGGGGCACTGTGTATAGTTATTTTAGATATATAAACACACACAAATGCTTGTATATATTTAAGAAATATTTTCATGTATATAGATTTATATATAATTTATATTATATATAAATATAAATATTTTATATATAAACAATATTTTTTTCTTAAATAATCATGCATGTGTGTTTTTATATATGTACAAAATAATTATACACAGTACACCCACATATATTTTGTAAACACAAACTTTTATTTTGGATGCGATTAATCGTTTTAACAGCCCTAATATATATATATATATATATATATATATATATATATATAAAATGTACTATAACCCACATTCTATTATATATCAATAAAACAGATTAAATAGTGTTATAAATTAAAATGATAAATTTTTAAAATTCTTAAATTTATTTTTAAAATTAAAAAAAATTAAATTATTTTTTTAAATTCTTTCTGTTTTTAAAGATTAAAGGAATAGCCTAGTTTACTTAAAAATTAACTTTTCCATTCTTCAACATATCTGCTTTTGTGTTCAGCAGAATAAATAGAAATAAACTCATACAGTTTGAAACAACTACAGGGAGAGGAAATGATGATGGAGTTTTCATTTTTAATTGAACTATTCCTTTAAGTAAATGTTAAATATTGCATTTACAATTGAATATCCAATACTAGGGGTGGGACAATATATCGTGCCACAATATATCGTAATACAAAACTGCAACAATATGTATCGTGGATAGTTCCCCCAAAATAAAAATTACTGTGTGAGAAAAAATTCAAGTTTCTAAGTTATTATAATTTATAATAATGCAATGGCGGAATATTTGGGTCCTGATAATGCCAAATGTCTGATGTTACCTGTAAAAAATGGCTGAAATTATTTTAAATATATCTAGTCAGTGACCGAGTGCAAGCATATTCATCTAAAATAATTCTCAGCCCCAGAATCATGAATATTGTTATTCTGGTGTCACCATTGTCCTTAGGTTACAACAAGCCTATTAATTAAACCCACAATTTAATATCAAATTTAGCATTTTAATCAACAGTACTTTTTTGTTAATCTTTTACCATGTGTCTCGGAGTATCGCAATAATGAGTTCAGTATCGTGATATGTATCGAATCGTGACATGAGGGCATCGTTACACCCCTAATCAATACCGATAAATAAAATCGAAAACAAAACAAAACATTAAAGGCATAAGATCATGCATTAAAAATATACATCATATGCACATTTCGTCTCAACAAGCTATGATTGGAGTTATACATCATTCATGTTTGTAGCACAAACAGTGTGGGATGAGTTACGTGTTGAATTTACTACTTAGGGTTAAGAGTTAGTTCACAACCTAAGCCTGTGTGTGTGTGTGTGTGTGTGTGTGTGTGTGTGTTAGCAAAGCTGCAGTAATAGTGAGGTTCTCTGTTCCTGTACAGTAGACACACACACACAGACGTATAATTGAGGAGTGGGGTTTGGATTAAAAGTACCTATTAGTTTAAATCCAATCATATAATTTCCTCAGAGTTGGAGTCTAATTTATCCTAATGTCACCAGATTCTGCAAATGAGTCGGCTGAAGTCTACTCGGGGAAAACATTTCCTCTTGATGTTGAAGAAAAGCTTTCTCTGTTTCCCATTAGCCTGCTATATTAGCACGGTCTCAGAAAAAAAAGGTACAAAAGCTGTCAATGGGGCTGTACCTTTTCTAAAGGTAACCTTTTGTCCATTTTAGGTGCTATTAAGAACATTTTAGGTGCTAATATGTACTTTTTAATTGCTAATATGTACAATTTAGGTGCTTACATGTACATTTTAAGTGTTAATATGCACATTTCAGGTGCTAATATACATTTTTAATTGCTAATATGTACATTTTAAGTGTTAGTATGTACATTTTAAGTGTTAATATGTACATTTCAGGAGCAAATATGTCCATTTTAGGTCCTAATGTACATTTTAGGTGCTAATATGTACATTTTAAGTGTTAGTATGTACATTTTAGGTGTTAATATGTAGATTTTAGGTGCTAAAATGTACATAGGTGCTAATAAGTAATTTTTTAAGGTGCTAATATGTACTTTTTAATTGCTAATATGTACAATTTAGGTGCTTATATGTACATTTTAAGTGTTAATATGCACATTTCAGGTGCTAACATGTACATTTTTAATTGCTAAAATGTACATTTTAGGTACTTATATGTACATTTTAAGTGTTAGTATGTACATTTTAAGTGTTAATATGTACATTTCAGGAGCAAATATGTCAATTTTAGGTCCTAATGTACATTTTAGGTGCTAATATGTAGATTTTAGGTGCTAATACGTAATTTTTTAGGCGCTAATATGTACATTTTAGGTGCTAATATGTACATTTTAAGTGTTAATGTGTACATTTCAGGAGCTAATATGTCCATTTAAGATCCTAATATGTCCATTTTAGATCCTAATATGTTCATTTTAGGTGCTAATATGTACCACTAAAGGTACCGATATGCAGCCTTTGGGTACAAAAGTTTACCTTTTGCAAAGGTACTGCCCCAGTGACAGCTTTTGTACCTTTTTGGCCTGAGAGTGTCCCTGACATAACTAGAGTTCCTTGGTGAAACATGAATATTAATCAGCTTGAGTTGGGCAGGAAGTGAAACACTTGGTGTGTGTGTGTGTGTGTGTGTACTGTGCCCTGTGTGTTTCTCACTTACTTCCTGTTTCCTTTGTTATAATTACTGTCTCAAACCATTCCCCGAAACAGCTTCAGGTTTCTTTAGTTAGCTAATGGACTTCTAATCCAATCTGAAAACTGTATTCTTATTAGTATTAATGTCACTTTTGTGAATAATCCCATGTTTCTCATCTCAACTTTGGTGCCTTTAAGTGTTACGAGAGTCACGCTGGCTTCACCTTAGGTGTCTGAAAAAGGAACTTGAGTGCAAAACCACAAACGAAGGGCCGAACAATATAAACATTGAAACGAACGTCTAAAAGAGACATAAAGGACCGCTTTGGGCATCTCTGATTATTTTAAACCGTCCAGGCCTGGGGTGTTCCCATCCCATTTAATGTGCTCCATTCAATAATGCCTCTCTTCATCATTTTAACTTGTGAACACGTCACGTCTTGCCACATTGCTTCTAGGGAGGCTTAAGATCAGTGCTTTTGATTTTTCTCCACGTTGTCAGCAGTATTATATCAAAATGTTCCTTACGGACAAGTCTGTCCCTAAATAATGAAACTTTCTCTCACGGGTTTTATCTTTGATAATGTGCCTTACAGTGAGTTGTTGCAAAGAACATTATGTACATTTCATGAGTGTCAAAACAACCTAATAAACAATTACTTTTATTAGCATGAAGAGCCTTAATGATGAATCCGAATTTAACCATTTGCTTTCTTCAGTGTTTTGAAGAATATATATATATATATATATATATATATATATATATATATATATATATATATATATATATATATATATATATATATTAAGCGCTTGTGCTGACTCTGAAATGACTTTATTTTTCAGGATGATGTCATCTATGTTAACAAATGGCCAGATTGCAACTTCACTATTTTTTTAGACTACTAATATAAAAGGCATGTTACGGAGGCGTATTGCATTCACTTGAAGAAAAAAAATCTACTCTGTTTTTCTGAATTAATGAGTTAATTTTTCATGAGAAAAAAAATGTTGCTCTGTTTTTCTGAATTAATGAGTTAATTTTTCATGAGAAAAAAGAATTTTGCTCACTTTTTCTGAATTAATGAGTTAATTTTTCGTGAGAAAAAAGTTTTTGCTCTGTTTTTCTGAATTAATGAGTTAATTTTTCATGAGAAAAAAAATGTTGCTCTGTTTTTCTGAATTAATGAGTTAATTTTTCATGAGAAAAAAGAATTTTGCTCACTTTTTCTGAATTAATGAGTTAATTTTTCGTGAGAAAAAGTTTTTGCTCTGTTTTTCTGAATTAATGAGTTAATTCAGAAAAACAGAGCAAAAAACATTCCATGAAAAATTAACTCGTTAATTCAGAAAAACAGCAAATTTTTTTTCTCATGAAAAATTAACTCGTTAATTCAGAAAAAAAGATTAGATTTTTTTTCTTCAAGTGAATGCAATACGCCTCTGTAGCATGTTAACCTTCTTTTTAGGAAATTTTTTAAACTTATTAATTGCATGTCATCTTTTATGTAAAATGTATTTATTCATTTAGGAACAGCTCACTGGGGCTGGTATGAATTAAATTAAGTCATTATCTTTATTAAGTTATAATTATTATCAATTTTTGCACATTTAGATGTATTGATTGACAGAGACTGTTTAATGCAGCTCAGAGGTGGCATAAATGCATTTACTCTGTAATGAAAATTGCATAAATAATAAAATGAGATTTGTTTTAAAAAGTAAAAAAATATAAACTTTTATTTTTTTAAGGGGCAGAGTGAGTCATGGAATCATTCATTCAAATGATTTGTTCAATATGGCTGATTTATTTTGAAATGAACCAAGTGACTTTACGAATAGGTAATTGAATCATTCTCATTCATTCAAATCATTTTGAAATGCTCTCAAGGATGACCTTGATTTAGATTATATGACTCAATTACTGGGATTAAATTTTCTTGGTCATATTCAAAACGCTCATTTTCACGATCCAATCCTCCAGGGATAAAAACAAGTACTTTTTGTTTGTTTGTTTCTCATGGAAATATATCATTTTGGAAGTAAAATGGGTTGACTATAATTGTTGGATACTTCTGAAATATTTTAAATGGCAACCGCGACAAGATACATGGATAAATAATGCAGATTCAGAGGACATTTTTCACGTCTTTACGCAAGACGATCCTTCCAAGCTTGTTCAGTCTTGTCTGATTGTTCTGTTTTGATTCATTGATAATCTCCTGAAAAAGGTCATTCGGGAAAGCCTTGGGAATTTTTCGTCTTGTTGTTGTTGTGTGACATCACCTCAGGGAATTGAGAAAACATGTCTGGGTTGACTTTTGTCAAAGGTCATGTTTGAATTATTTGTATGAGAATGTGTATATTTTATTGCTATTGATTCATAAGCTTAGAAGTGTCTACATGGCACTCCAGGCCAGACAACAGCAGATGTTCAGACGGTTTCTCTGTTCACACTTGAAAAAATAGTCACACACTTTGGTCAAAAATGACCCCCAAAGGAAATGAATGGGAAATTGACAAAAACACAAAAATTCACTTTTTTTTTTTTGCATTTTTTAAATAAAAAATTGTTTTTGAGATTATTTCAACTATATACTCAAATCCACCAAAAACAAAAAAATGTGTTGATAAACAGCTGGGGAATTCACATGCCTCTCCATAGAGAGCTGTACATGCCATCTAGTGGTCACACCATGACTCTACGCTTTTTCTCTATACTGTAACCAGATGGTGCTAATTTTCTTCAAAAAATATTTTTTTTTCTGAAGGCCTAGACTCTATATTAAACTAAAATACTGCATTAATAATTTTTTGAAAAAAAAAATATATTTATAGAAAAATATATATATAGTTCCATGGCAAAATAGACCATAAATATCGCATAAATATTAATAAATTCAATCAAATTGTCTCAAAATACTAAATTACAAAGGATAAATATTATAGAACAAAAATAAATTGCATTGGTTTTACTGGGATGGAGGACATTTAATTTTTAGGTGTCTTTTGACCGGGAGGATAACGAGAGTGACTCCGAAACGAAGAGCACCTGAGGGTTAACTGAATAGCTTCAGAGTTATTGCAATGGTTATATGACTATTTTCGGGTTGAATTCGCAAATTTTTGTCCTGCCAAAAGCCTATTTTGTTCGGTGAGTGATGTAGAATAGCTAAATTATCCATTGCTAAATTATGGCAAATTTAGTAAAAACTCATAAATAACTAATCTTAGGGAAATCTGTTAATGTTTTTATGCGCGTTTCTGGAAAAAAAAAATTACGGCCGATATATCGGAATGTTGGATTTTAAAACCAAAAAATATATCGGTATCTGGCCCGGCCTTCAAAATCCTTTATCAGTCGGGCTCTAATCTGATCACTACATTATAAAGGCCGTCTCATATGGACGCCTGTCTCCAGGCTCCAGTGGGCTTCGTCTATATGGCTTTTGTGAGCCTCACTGCAACCGTTAATGAGCCTTCAATTCAGGTTTATGACATTGACTATATTTCCCTGGCTGTATATTTAGCTTTATCACAGAATTGCCCCCACTAGCTAAACAATGACAAATGAAAGTCTAATATCACCCAGCGCTCTTGGAGATGTTAGCATGACGTTGACCTTGTCGAGTTAGCAAACAAACTCCATCCTGAAGCCAGCATGAAATCTAATTGTTTTCATTGATTTGGACTCATGTAAACTTGTATTTTTTAAGTGAGGTTGTTACCATACCACAGCAAAGACTACTAGCCTTAAATATGCAATATTTATCCAAGATAAAATAAGAACAAATAAACAGATTACAAGCAATAGCACAAAAAATTACAATAGAGTATAGATGCAAATGAAATAAACAGTGGTTAAGGTTTTTCCAGGTAGTATTCAAGTACGAAATACTACAGAAATTGTATTTATCAAATTAAAATAACACTGCGTAGTATTCGCTCTGCAAAATAATCTTACAAAAGTTATTCAACTACTTCCATTTTAAAGCTACAAAGGTTGTTCAGTCATTTTCCCTTTCTTTCTTTTTGTTGTTGTTGATTAGCATTGATTAGCATGTTGATTAGCACGTAAATTAGCTGATTTTCTGATATTTAGGAGAATATCATTAACCAGACAGTTTCTGGTCTCATTGACTTCCATAGTAGAAAAAAAATATACTATGGAAGTCAATGAGACCAGAAACTGGTTACTGATATTCTTCTAAATATCAGAAAATCGGCTGAATGGATTCGACAACGGTAAAACCCAACTGTTTAACTCTGGGGGAGTGGTAAAATGAGCCTATTTCCAAAAAAAAGTGGAGTATCCCACTATCTCTTTAAGACCAAATTCATGAATCTAATACGGAGACATCCATAACCAACTTAAGACATAGGCCCACTGTGTTATATGCCGTAAGATGTTAGATCGACTCTGTTTTGGAGCAAGAAACCTGAACTATCAGGGAAAAATAGTCATAATATAGCTTTACATCACAATTTTTGGTTTCAGTAACATGCGGCGACGAACTGTGTACTACTAATACACTAAATTGGATCAATTTCGATCCCATTTTTTACTTTAAATAGAAGCTCACTGTGATTATCTCCCATCTCCTAACTCATTTGACCATTCACTAACAGGTCACTAAACCCCTTTTCTTAGAATCAACAATGTGACGGAGCGAGACCCTGATCCGAAGGGCAATCTCTCCATCTTTTCTGATGACTAAGTACACTCAAAGGAAGCCTTGTGACTGTATGAATGAAACCATGTTACTGCTCATTTAATCATTTCCATAAAATGGGCATTGGGGGTCAAACCTGGTAGTGTTGTATCAGCGAAGTATAGCGGAGGTAAGGAAGATAAAGCCCCATTTCATAATCAATTATTAACAACATATAATCACTCACAGTCTAGTGGCTACAACTGAGAGAGTTTGAAACTCATCACAAAAGCTTAAAGTCAATCAGAAACCCACTGAACAAAATTATGCACCACACGTTCTACGTTTACATTAGGACTGTCAAAACGATTAATCGCATCCAAAATAAAAGTTTGTGTTTACATAATATATGTGGGTGCACTGTGTATAATTATTTTGTATATATATAAAAACACACATGCTTGTATATTTAAGAAAAAAAATATTATTTATATATAAAATATTTATATTTATATATAATATAAATCTATATACAGAATATACATGAAAATATTTCTTAAATATATACAAGCATGTGTGTGTGTTTAAATGAAAGAGAATTATTGACAGTTAATAAATAAATAAATGTTACATTAAATAAAATTACATTTTAAATATAATCCAAATGTAATATAATTTACAATGAATTCAAATAAAATAGAATGTTAAACTAAATTAAAATAAAAATGTTATTCAATTTTATTTTTATTTTTTATTGAAGAAAAAAATGTATTCAATTATATATGAAGAGTTCAGATGCAAAAGCCTCTAAGTGCCATTTGAAATTTTCTTCTAGAATGATCATTTTTATCAAGCTTGTATATTTAAGTTCAGTAATTTCACTTAAATGGCAATTCATAGGTAATCTTCATTGCCATTTCAGTGAAATTACTGAACTTAAATATATAAGCTTGATAAAAATGATCATTTTAGAATAAAATTTCAAATGGCACTTAGAGGCTTTTGCATCTGAACTCTTCATATATATATAAATTGTATATATTTATTTTTTTAATTTATATAATATATAATTGATATAATACTATAATAATTACATATAATTTACAATGAATTCAAATAAAATAAAATGTTAAACTAAATTAAAATAAAAATGTTATTAAATTTTATTTTTATTTTTTATTGAAGAAAAAAATGTATTCAATTATATATATATATACATATATATATATATATATATATTATTATAATTTATATAATATATAATTTATATAATACTATAATAATTAAATATAATTTACAATGAATTCAAATAAAATAAAATGTTAAACTAAATTAAAATAAAATGGGAAAATAAGGGAATAAACCATGACCATTCAAGACTGTTTCTAAAGATATAAATCTTAATGCATATGGGTGAAGTGCCATTTATCTCTGAGGGAGTTGTAAAATGAGCCTTTTTCCCAAAAAAAGTGGAGTATCCCTTTAAGACCAGGTGTAAACGTGTCCAAAACATCTCTTTTTGTTCTACACAAAATGATAAAGAAAGAAAGAAACACATGAGTTTGCTAACGAGGGGTTAGTAAATAAGAATCAATATAAATCTGAAGACAAATATTTCTCTAAAGAGATCTCATGGACTCTAATTAAAACAAGCGTGTATCAAGAGCAATAATGCTGATTGTTATGTGCACGCTGCAGTAGTGCCAGAAGCATTATGAAGGAGCTGTAAGCTCTCCGTGTATTTATGCGGCATTGCTATCAATACCAGCCTCCTACACACTGCTGCACACACTCCGTTTGCATATACTGTACCTGAGCAGCAAATGCAAATCTCAGCCACTGGCCATAGCCTTCCCACTCTGTTCACTTCAATGCATTCGCTCTTCATAATCAACCTCCCCAGAGACAGGGGTCTAGAGCAGCTGTTACTGTGGTTTAATATCTGCCTCGCCGCACGTTACTGTAAGGCTCAATTATGGGCATGTACTGGCTTTACCTCAAATATTGAAAGAGCTCCATATCGATTTGGGCAATCAATCAATCCACATTAGCCTGTTTTGAGTTTATTGGCTGGTAATTGTGAATTTCTGTTTGTTTGTGGGATGCATATTGTGTAAAATAAATGCTCTTTTCATTTCTGAAATGAAACAGAACAAACTATATAAATTAAATTATCTACATTATGTTGACCATTGGCCACCCTCTCTTGACAGTTCAATGGTGGTCCATAAAATAAATATAAATTTTAAACGGAAACATGAAAGGGAATTATTGACAGGTTTTTATATATATATATATATATATATATATATAAAATAAAATAAATGTTACATTTAAATAAAATTAAATTTTATATACTCAAAATGTAATATAATTTACAATGAATGAAAATAAAATGTTAAACTAAATTAAAATAAAAATGTTATTAAATTTTATTTTTATTTTTTATTGAAGAAAAAATGAATATATATAAAATATAAAAATATATATATAAAATATTATATGAATATATATATATAAATTGTATATATTTATATTTTAATATATTATTAAAATTTATATAATATTATAATAATTAAATATAATTTACAATGAATTCAATTCAATAAAAATGTTATTAAATTTTATTTTTATTTTTTATTGAAGAAAAAATGTATTCAATTACATTTATATATATATATATATACACATTTTATATATTTATTTATTATTATTTTTTTAATTCATATTGAATTACACTCATGGCTCCAGACATAACATTTGAGAGCATTAGCATCGGTGCCACTAAGATCCACAGATCTGATAGACTGATCTGGTAGTGCTGGGGGATTTTTAATCATAAAGGTAATTAATCATAATATGACTATTGTTTTACATTAATAAGTGCAGTAACTAATAATATTACGTCTATTTCTCGGAAATGGCAGCAAAGCACTGAGCTTAAGCTGAACAATAAGCTATAACATGTAAAAAAAAACAACAACACATTTTTATAGAGAAAATTTTAAATGTTACATTTTATCACATTTAAAATAACATTTAATGTTACATTTTTAAATAATTTCCATGAAACTGTGTTGACTGTTTGTCTTTGTTCTGAAAAGTTATATAGTATAAAAATAAAGTTAAATAAAGAAACATTAAGTGCTTGAATTTCACTCTTAATAGGTTGTACAAACCCTGAAATGACTATATGTTTTTTTCTTTTTAATATTTATTTTATATTTTTATTCTAGTTGTTATTATGCACTGGCCATAGATGCACTTTAATTTCATTGTATATTCCGATGCACAATGACAATAAAGATTCTTATCTTATTGCCCCAATAATGCCACAATCCCATGATTACAGTTAGCGTTACGACATTAAATCCATGCTGAGTTGGTGATTTGTGGACTGAAACGTCTTTCATAACTCGATGTTTCTCCTGGTTTGCAGATCAACACTGATATGGTTAATAACACAGAAGTCTGCACTGGATTAGAATGTTTCTCAGTAATGTTATTAATACTGCTGTGAATCCAAACACTTTCTCACTGGATCACCCAGCGCTGTGGAGTAACGGTGTCATGTGACCCAGATTGCGTCATCTCACCATGTGCGATGCGCTTATTAAATAATAAACAAGTATGCAAATAATAAAACTGGTACAGGCACTTAAAGTCTCAATGCTCAATGATTTCTCAATTTTCAGAGTGAAACCTGTGTGTCATGCTATTCCTGCCACTATTGTGGATGCTAGTACTGTGCATTTTCTGGGAATATGGCTTAAATGCAACAGCTTTACCAATCCTGGTGTGTGCCTTTGATATTTTGAAGATGTTGTCGATGACATTATCCATTTTGTTGCGGTCAACTAATGGTTTCGTCTCTTCAGTTTCCTTTCCGAAGTGAAAAGAAGAGAGGAAAGTGCTATTGATTTTTATTGTATTCATTGATTGTCCCAAATGATATTTACTCATTTTCTCTCTCTCTCTCTGTGAGTGTGTGCTTAACCCCACCTTTTCAAAGCCCTTAGTCACTGTGTTTCGTGTTGGTCTCTCTTCACAGAGAAAGACTACCACAGCCTTTGCGAGAGGCAACCGATCGGCTGCTTTCTGTTCCGTCAGTTCTGTGATACCAGGCCGGAGTTGAGGCGCTGTGTCAAGTTCTTGGACGCCGTGGTGAGAAGCAGACCGCTAATTATTCTTCACTTTAAAGATAAAACATGTTTGTTTCTTCCCCTTTCATCTGCAAAACAACCTAACTTACGTACAGTGAAATGTACAGCAACTCCAGGAATAACTTTCGTCCCTATCGTTCCCCTAATATACGTGTTTAGGTGCATCTATTTAGGATTTTAAAACTTGCTATGATTGCCATTTGCTAAAAGCTACAACTATGGAAAGGTCCGTTCACACCATGGATGATAATTATAATTTTAATAATCACTCTATAAGAATAAGGAAGTCCACACCCCAGCAATACATTAACGACAGAGGAACAATATCATTGGAATCCACATAATCGAAGATAAAAACATTCATAAATATTAGTACTTTTGCACTAAAAATAGACCTGCCCGAAAGTTCATAAAATATTTTTAAACTTCAGATTTTGTATGTTAATGAATTGCAATAATTCATGAATACGGCGCACGTTCACGCATATTTAAAATTAGCATAATTTCTAGCCATTAATTACAACTACATATATATATATATATATATATATATATATATATATATATATATATATATATATATATATATATATATATATATATATTTATTTATTATTTTTTTTGTACTGTAATGTTGTGGGATATTCGTTTGGCTCCAGTATATTGCAACAAAATGCAAAATAGACTAATTGGCCATATTCCTAAAAAAATATTCAATTAAAATGCAAATTTGTTGACAAATACTATGTGCTAGAATAATAAAAAGGACTTTTTTCAGTAATTTTTTTATTTAACCCGTTCGCTGTCACCCCCCTTTTTGAGAATGGGGGTTAAAAAGCACTATTCAAACTTAAATGGTTTTACTTCAAGAATTCTTTGGAATATATACATTGTAAAAAAATATTGTTGGTTTAACTTAAAAAAAATTAGTAACCTGGTTGCCTTAAAATTTTAAGTTGATTGAATTGGAAAAAGTGAGTTAATACAATGAAGGAGATTGATTTAATCATCAGAAACTCAAAATAATAAGTTATCTCAACTAAATAAATTATTTAAGTTGATTTGACGAAAGAAAAAAAATGTTGTGATAACAAATCTTGAAAATATTCTTTTTACAGTGTATATATATATATATATATATATATATATATATATATATATATATCCAAGTTTAGTCTTGTATCAAAGGAAACACTCAGCATATTAAAAAACACTTAAAAAATGAAAGTATGAAAAAGTTATGGAAGTTTACATTAAATCAAATATTACTGTACTATATATTTTTTATTTTATATAAAATATATATTTAACAAAATATTTTTACTCTAAAATTACTATAAAATCAAAGCCATAAATCTAACCAAGTTATGTTCCAAATTTGAAGTTGATATCACAAAAATTGAAGTTCCCATGAGATTTTGTTTAGGCGCAGTACCAAAAATAGCCACCGGGTGCCATTGAGTTCCATTGAATTTAGTTGTATACATTCTGCCTTAAGATTTAAGATCCGTTATTATAAAGCTGGGCTTGGAGATATAATTACATTGAAACAGAGTACCGGACCTTACCTATAGCATTTAAAACTACTGATTTGAGATCAGTTCTGCCATCAATAATCCTACTTTATTGGGCAAATCTTTGCTTCGCAAATATTTTGCTGTTTCAGATATGTAATGCAGACTAATACTAATCTTCAACATAAACATCAGAACATGCATATGGTCTTGCGTGTACATGTGCACACGCCCGCATGAAAAACTCGCTAGTGTTTGCTCCACAAAGACCTTGATACTGCATGTTCAGTAGAGAAACTGTTATTTTGTAAATAAACAGACCGGTAAATCTAAAACCAGATTGTACACATTTCTGAAGTACAGTAAATGTGAGCGTTGCATGTTCACTCGCTGCTAGGGTGTGTTGGGTGTTTGCCAGCGGTCCAAATCAAAAAATGGCCCCCTTCTTCAATATTTACATGATTCTCAGAGACTGAGGCCTCAGGAAGTTGCATGTTGGAAATGATCAAGACAAGTAAATGATTGGGATGCATTTTAGTAAAGTGGAAAGACCTTGTAAAAATGTCCCCTCATACACAGAAGATTACGCTGCAATTTAATCTTTGATATAATACTGTATTTGTCATGATGATTTTGGATAAAATCCTCAGAAATAACTGTATTTTACAGCTTTTCTTATAGGTTTACAAATTTAAAATGTACAATATTGTCTCTTTTTGTTTTGGATTTGTCTTTTATTGCTGTTGGGGTTTTTTGGGGGGTGTTTTGTGTTGTGTTTTTTCTTGGTATTTATTTAGTTTGCTGCTTTGTTTGGGATTTTGTGTTGTTTTTTTGTCAAGTTTTGTTTTGGGTTTGTTTTTGGTTTTTTATTGTTGTTGTTTTTTTTTTTTTTTTGGGGGGGGGGGTTGTGTTTTGTCTTTGGTTTTATTGTGTTTTTTTTGTTTTATTTGGGCTTTTGTTTTGTCTTGGGTTTTATTTAGTTTGTTGCTTTGTTTTGGATTTTGTGTTTTTTGTCGAGTTTTGTTTTGGGTTTGTTTTTTGTTTTTTATTGTTGTTGTTTTTTTTGGGGGGGTTGTTGTGTTTTTTTTTTTTTTTGTTTGGGCTTTTGTTTTGTCTTGGGATTTATTTAGTTTGCAGCTTTGTTTTGGATTTTGTGTTGTTTTTTTTGTCAAGTTTTGTCTTGGATTTATTTTTGTTTTTTATTGTTATTTTTTTGGAGGGGGTATTGTGTTTTTTTTCGGCTTTTGTTTTGGGTTTTATTTCGTTTTTTTGCTTTGTATTGGATTTTGTGTTGTTTTTTGTTGAATTTTGTCTTGGGTTTTATTTAGTTTGTTGCTTTGTTTTGGATTTTGTGTTTTTTGTTGAGTTTTGTTTTGGGTTTGTTTTTGTTTTTTATTGTTGTTGTTGGTTTTCTTTGGGGGGGGGTTGTTTTGTTTGGGCTTTTGTTTTGTCTTGGGTTTTATTTAGTTTGTTTCTTTGTTTTGGATTTTGTGTCTTTTTTATCGAGTTTTGTCTTGCGTTTTATTTAGTTTGTTGCTTTGTTTTGGATTTTGAGTTTTTTTTGTTGAGTTTTTTTTGGGTTTGTTTTTTTTTGGGGGGGGGTGTTTTTTTGTTTTGTTTGGGCTTTTGTTTTGTCTTGGGTTTTATTTAGTTTGTTGCTTTGTTTTGGATTTTGTGTTTTTTTGTTGAGTTTTTTTTGGGTTTGTTTTTTTTTGGGGGGGAGGGTGTTTTTTGTTTTGTTTGGGCTTTTGTTTTGTCTTGGGTTTTATTTAGTTTGTTGCTTTGTTTTAGATTTTGTTTTCTTTATTGTCTTGGGTTTTGTTTTGTTTTTTCAAATCCATGCCTCTGTAAATTACAAAACCGAACTGAAATTGAACCTGTACTGAGTGATGATAATGTAAAATCAAACGTGAATAAATAATGTAGAAATGAACAATATGACATGTTATATGCCAGTTACTTGTTATATGTTAATGTCTCTCCATAATTTCAGGTGGAGTATGAAGTAGCGCCAGATGAGAGGAGGAAGGAGTGTGGACAGGAACTTCTGGACACGTACCTCAACCCAAAGGTATGGAGAACAGTAGCTCAGGGAACACCTCCAAATATATTCATTTAATGTACGGCGTTATCACGATTTCAATGTGTCTGTTTTGTTTTTTAGTTGACTTTATTGACAAGTTTCGCAGTGAATTTTCCCTTTGTTTATTGTATAATTCATGCATCTAAAAGCACAGTTTCACGCACTGATTGTTCCATTTGCAGTCAGAGGACTACATCCCTGAGGTAACAGAGGAGATGGTGACTAAGTGTGCAGAACGCTTGCAACAGGAGGCATGTAAAGAGCTCTTCATGGAGTGTACCAAGTGAGGAAACACTTATTATCCCATTAGATGCAACTACACTGACACTGACAAACACAAGGCGTCTGAGCAACACAGTTCTGAGTTCATATTTAAAGGGATAGTTCACTTTGAAATTATTGAAATTATTGAAAATTTTTGGGATGTTTTATCTTACCTCAAGGGCATCCAAGATGTAGGTGTCTTTGTTTCTGCAGTATTTTGATATTTTTAGGTCAAAGCGTTCTTGTGTGTCAGTCATATAATGGAGGTCTATGGTCACCACCTCAAAGAGCATGCACAGAGAAGTCCAAATTAAACATGATTTAATGACTCGTAAATGTAAGTACACATTGATGGCCTAAGACATGAAACGAGCGGTTTGTGTGAGAAAACCAACAGTATTTATATCGTTTTTACCTCTTGTTACCACAGCCACGTCCAAGTTATCTTTATTTTTTTTATTTTTTTTTATTTATTTTATTTTATTTATCTTTATTATCTTTTTTATGTGTGCTATGGAGTGTGCAATATGTTTTTTTGTTGTGAATTGTCTTTTTTGCTGTCTCGTAAAGCTACGGAATGGACAGTGCCCAAAACAAATTTCCCTTCGGGGACAATAAAGTATACATCAATATCAATCAATTTATAAAAACGATATAAATACTGTTCATTTTCTCACACAAACTGCTCGTTTGGTGTCTTAGGCCATCAATGTGTACTTACATTTACGAGTCATCAAATCATGTTTAATTTGGACTTCTCTGTGCATGCTCTTTGAGGTGGTGACCATAGACCTCCATTATATGACTGACAGACAAGAACGCTTTGACCGAAAAATATCAAAATTGAAACTACTGTGGAAACAAAAACACCTACATCTTGGATGCCCTTGAGGTAAGATAAAACATCCCAAAAATTAATTTCAAACTGAACTATCCCTTTAATTCCAAACCCTGATTATGCATGTTGAAGTTTTCGTACCTATTTGGTAGCCTTTTTTCTCTGTATTCTCTATGATTTATAATAAAAACGGCAGCCGAGTTTTATTGAAAGTCCATTTTGCCAGCGGGAATGCACCCCTGTAATGAAATCAGGACGAGAGTGTGTTTCTTCACTGTGCCGTCGAGTAACTCTTTCTCTCAATGTTCTCTTGTAGACTGATCCATGATTACCTGAGCGTGGCCCCCTTCGCAGACTACCTCGATAGTATGTACTACAGTCGCTTCTTACAGTGGAAATGGCTGGAGAGGTATAAACAGCACCTCGGCACGTTTCGAACTTTTGTTTATAAAGTTATTATAATGTGAGAAATTATATATAGCTAAGAAGTTTTTCTTCAGCGCCAAGTAGAGTCTAATTATTCCTTTGGGTGCCATGATTTATTTATGAAGCTAAGCTTATAGAAGCCAGATGTGAACTCTGAACTTGCTATTTATTTACTTTTAGTCATAAAAATGTCCTCTGAATGAAAGTCTAAGCCAGGCCTGGACAGTTCCCATCAGAGAATAATACGATATGCCAGAACACTTGAAAAAACTCTTAATTAGATTAATGCCGTGCGTTTTAACACTGTCTCTTGAGATGTAAGCTTTGTTGTAAAGGCAACAGGACTGTAAACGTATGTTATGATTATATAAATCTGGGTCACGTTCGTTCTTCTGAAACGTAACTGTTGTTTATTATTCTCTTCCTCTCCTTGACAGACAGCCAATCACAAAAAACACATTCCGTCAGTATAGGGTTTTGGGAAAGGGAGGCTTTGGTGAGGTGAGTCTGAAATTTTGCTGTTTATTGCAGAAACATATATCAGGGTGTTATTAGTTATTATCTGGAATGCCACTAAATCAAACGCTATCTGTCCATTCCAAGGTTCATAACGGTTGCTAATATCCTATTTTTGTTTCACTATCAGACATAAATCCTTCAGATGATCATACACACTGCCAGTCAGTGTTGGCAGATATAGAGAAAGCAAGTCTCTAATTTCCCTGATATCTAATCAATCAAATCCCTATGAGGAACGTCAAAAAAGCTATTTTTTTTGCATTGTAACAGTTTTATTTATTGAAATATTTTCAACATGGTAGTAAATGTTGTATTGACTTTTAATATGGTACTTTTTTATACTTATTATAGTACTTTATATTGAGAACTGCTACAAGTTAAAATTTTAAGGAAAAATCTGCTTAAATTACCTTGTTAAAGCCTTAAATAAAGCCTGAAATAATAGTTATTTCTTTTTAATTTAACTGTTTATTGAACCTTTAGACTATATATATATATATATATATATAAAACAAGTTTAAATATGGAATTTTTGTTAGTGTCATATTTGATACCTTAGGCTTTTATGGCTCATATAGTATGATATATAGTATAGTAGAGAATATTTGACATAATAAAAAAGCTATTTTTTGCATTGTAACATTAGTTTTATTTATTGAAATATTTTTCAACATGGTAGTAAATGTTGTATTGACTTATGTTTTTTTTAAATATAGTATTTTTATACTTATTATAGTACTTTATATTGAAAATTGCTAAAAAAAAAAAAACCTTTAAGAAAATTAAGATTTTAAGGGAAAAATCTGCTTAAATTAATTTGTTAAAGCCTTACATATGAAATGATAGTCATTTGAACCTTTAGACTATATTTATATAAACAAGTTTAAATATGTAATTTTTTTCAGTCCGACTCCAAACTGAGCAAAAATATGCAATTTCCAGCAATTGCTGATATTTATATGCGCAAAAAGTAGGCCTTTATAGCAGACTGCTTAAATAAAATGCATATAAATATCAGTTGTCACTTAATATCTTTTTTTAAAGATGATATTTAAATGCTTATATCATGATCAAAGCTCTGTAGTTTTAATTGTTCCCCAGAACCCTGATGCATCATATTTTAACATGATTTGTCTAAAAAATATTTATTTTGAGATAAACCAAAGTTGCTTCAGTCTAATAAGTGTTAATCTTGAAATATCACTTACGATGGAAAAGTACTTTCTCAGCAAAAAGACACGTTTACCACAACCTGAAGGGGGCGTTTTTAGAATTATACTAAAACCTTGCTAAAAATCTTTTTTTTTCCAGCAACGTTTTGAGCATGTTGATAATTTAGAGGCCTTATAAATCTTGCATATCAAACAGAATACAGTACATTCACCCTCTTAATGCAAACCATAAAACAAATCAAAGATCACTTTAATGTAACGTCTACTCCTCTATCCCTCAAATAGCAGGAAATATCTCTCTGGTTAGAGCAAAGTGGCTTATTGTGTTGCTCTTAAACCTCATCATTAACCTAATGCACATAACAGAGAGAGTTGCTAATAAATGGGCCTCTCACTTCTCCCGCTGTGGGTTTCTCGCCCCCAAGGTCTGTGCGTGCCAGGTGCGGGCCACAGGGAAGATGTACGCCTGCAAAAAGCTGGAGAAGAAACGCATCAAAAAGAGGAAAGGAGAGTCCATGGCCCTGAACGAGAAGCAGATTCTGGAGAAAGTCAACAGTCGGTTTGTTGTAAGCATCTGTAGTGCTTGTTTAAATGAGTCACCTCCTCGTTTTACACACACACAAACAACAACAACAACATGAAGTTAAAGTAATTCCAATTTCTGTTTTTGGGCCGATTAGCTCACAGATGTCCTGCTTTCGGGAGTTATTGAGATACGATGTCGAAAAATTTATTTAAATGAGTAGTTCACTTTTAAAAAAAAACTTTTGCTGATAATTTACTCGCCCCCGTGTCCTCCAAGATGTCCATGTCTTTCTTTCTTCAGTCGAAAAGAAATTAAGGTTTTTGATGAAAACATTCCAGGATTTTTCTCCATATAATGGACTTCAATGGGGTCCAAACGGCTCAAGGTCCAAATGAGAGTTTCATTGCAAACTACAAACTGTTCAAAGGGCTTTAAATGACACCAGATGATGAATAAGGGTCTTATCAAGACCTAGGACCCTTTGAGTCATGACTCGAAAAAAAGATTCGTTCATTTTGATAACAGGAGAGTCACGAACGCGCATCACAGAACAGAGCAAGGCGAGCATTTGAGCTTATAAAACTTAAACTTTGTTATTTATTTATTAAATGAGCGATCGTTTCGCTTGATAAGACCCTTATTCATCGTCTGGAATCATTTAAAGCCCTTTGAACAGTTTGCATTGAAACTCTCATTTGGACCTTGAACCGTTTGGTCCCCATTGAAGTCCATTATATGGAGAAAAATCCTGGAATGTTTTCATCAAAAACCTTAATTTCTTTTCGACTGAAGAAAGAAAGACGTGGACATCTTGGATGACACAGGGGTGAGTAAATTATCAGCAAAAGTGAACTACTCCTTTAATGTTTACATTCAGAATCCTTCATTTTACACAACAGAAACAGGATAAAAATGTTTTTTTGATGCGGATTCTCAGCGGTCTTTCAAAACCTTAACGTCTGATGGTAACCCCTAGCCTAGTTTAATGAAATGATGGGGTTTGTGTATCTAAAGGCTATTTTGAGCTGTTTTGTTTGGCTATTATTCGTAATTTCTTCAACATTTTCAGTTTCTTTCCCACGCAGGCTGTATCAACCATGGGAATTGTGTTATTATAAATGTAAATGAAACGATGTACCGTTCTGTTTTCCCGTGGAGGTGAGTCTGGCGTACGCGTACGAGACGAAAGACGCGCTGTGTTTGGTGCTCACGCTGATGAACGGAGGAGACCTGAAGTTTCACATCTACCACATGGGAGACGCAGGTTTCGATGAGAAGAGGGCCGTGTTTTACGCTGCTGAGATCTGCTGCGGGTTAGAGGACCTCCATCGGGAGAGGATAGTGTACAGGTGACCAGATTTGGGTTACAACGGACTGTTTGCAAAAAAAAAAATCTATATTTTAATTGACATGCTTTCTTTATTCATCTTCAATCAGGGATTTGAAGCCAGAAAATATACTATTGGACGATCATGGTGAGTCGGCTACTGATGTTTTCTTTGTGATTGCTCAGCAAATTCAACGCTTAGTGTTATGGGAATTAGTTTGACAATCACTGCGTTTACATGCAGCCAATAACCCGTTCAAAACCGGGATATTAGCAATAACCCGGTCGAGAACGTCCATGTAAACACCGGCAAAATCCCGAAAACTGCTCATATCCCGGATTTTAAAAACCGGGATATTATACCTGGGGTACCCCTTTTCTAACCCGAATTTTTGGTCATGTAAACGCGTATCGGCATATCCCCATAGTGATTTGTGTTCTGCGCATGTTCTATTCGCAAGGAATCTTGGTCTTTTGAGTAGAGAAACTTCTCGGCGCATACAAAAATCCGCGTGCAGTATTCCGGAAGTAAACATGGCGAGACCAGACGAGACCCAGCACAGCGTACTTTTGGAGCGAGCTCAGTAACGTTACCAGCATCTAAGTGCAAACAAAGGCGATCGCTATCTGCACCGAACTATTCATTATCCGCATACTGCTGTTATTTTTTACTTTGGATACAGGAAGAAGAATCGGAAATGACGCATTTTGCGTCTTAAGGTTGTCCGTACGTCTAGACGCTAACCGCGCGTCGCCGTTTACATCGGGATATTGCAATTCCATGTATACAGGAGAAACTCTCTCTGCTCACGCATGTAAACGGGTTATCCCTAATGTTTCAGAAACCCGAAAAGTAACCTTAACCCGACCATAACCCGAAAATTGGCTGCATGTAAACGTAGTCAATGATGAAAGAGAACATCACAGTCTGAACTGCAGTACTTATGTTTGCCACAAGAGGGAGTACAGTGTATGATATTGTTTTTCTGGCTTAAAATTTAACATCCATGTTTATGCAGACTGTCAGATGTATATTTTCTTTTTTATCAAATGAACTTACATGACATGCTGCAGGGGTCCCAAACTTATGGAAAAACTGGAAATATCAGGGAAAAAAATAAGAATAAAAATTCCATCCCTAAAAAAAAAAAAAAAAAAAAAAAAAAAACTCATGGAAATATATAAATCTATTATATTATATACATTTTGATTAATCAAGATTAACTGCATCTAGCATAAAAGTTTTTGTTTACAAAATATACAGTGTGTGTGTGTATATATTTTAATTATGTTTATATAACCCTAAAATCGTATTCTGGACAAATGTGGGCAAAATAATTTTGATTTATTTTTTAAAAAATACTTCCCTTGATCTGAGCGGTACAAGACTTGGCTACTTTTCCTAAGTTTGCCTCCTGAACACACACGATTTTTTATTAACTCAATTCTACAATGTTAACTGGCTGAAAAAAAAACTCCTTAATCTTATATTTGGGTCAAAAATGGGCACGCATAGAAATGAATGGGAAAAACTGTAATATAGAGCAGTCTAAAATAAGCCAAAATAAGACAGCAAAGTCACTTCATCTTTAGGTTTTAGCTCTAAGAACTTATTGGAATGATATTTTTAATGTAGTTAAAAAAAAATAAAAAAATAAAACATAAAAATAAAGCAGAATTTACATAGAAAATATGGTACTTTTTGAAGTAAATAAATTCAAAAATACCCCCAAAATTAAAAACAACATCAGAAATGGATAGACAAAACTTTATCGAAGACAGTGATATAACATTTATAATAAATAAAAATTAGTGCCCACATTTGTCCACAATTACAGGATTAAGGGCTATGAAGTGAATACGGTTTGAGGGCTACTCGATTCGACAGCACTAATGATATAAAATGAGCCAAAGCACTATAACCACCCATCTAACATGATGATGAAACAGACACACACACACACACACACACACTCGAGGCATCCATGGAAAAGTCAATGAAGTTAATGTGAGAACCCTTACTTTAATTGAACTCAAATGAAGAGAATTGAAGTATTTAACAGCTAGTTGAGTTGTAATGAGTTATTGAAAAACGATATGCTTTTGAGGATATCTAGTGGCACAAACCACTGACAGACATCGATTTGCCTATGAAAGCACTAATATAAGTTATAACAGAGCTGTGATGTTTGTTCTCAGGTCATATCCGTATATCAGACCTGGGCCTGGCTGTGCATGTACCCGATGGTCAGACAATCAAAGGCCGGGTGGGAACTGTGGGATACATGGGTATGTCTTTGCCTTATTAACCTCGAAACAATATCAGAAGCAACCCATGTGACCTGCATATGTGTCCCATCAGCCCCTGAGGTGGTGAAGAACGAGCGCTACACGTTCAGCCCAGACTGGTGGGCTCTCGGCTGTCTCCTGTACGAGATGATCGAGGGTCAGTCGCCCTTTCAGCAGCGCAAGAAGAAAATCAAGCGAGAGGAAGTGGAGCGGCTAGTCAAAGAGGTGGAGGAGGAATATTCCAGCAAGTTCTCAGAGGACGCCAAATCACTCTGTAAAATGGTTCGTTTATCCAGTTACATATTAATTATCCAATCCAGGGATGGCTTGATACCACTCTTTCCAGAACGAGTCCTATATCGATACTGTCAATTTTGGTACTCGCCGATACCTATACATGTATTTTCTAGGGCTGTGCAAAAGTTAATTGCGATTAATCGCATCCAAAATAAAAGTCTGTGTTTACATAATATATTTGTGTGTGCTGTATATAATTATTTTGTATATATAAATACACACACATGCATGTATATATTTAAGAATTATTTGCGCTTAAATTCTGTATATATATATATATATATATATACACATAATCTATATTATACAAATAGATATGTTTTATATAGGAATAACACATTTTCTTAAATATATACATGCATGTGTGTGTATTTATATATACAAAATAATTATACACAGCACACACAAATATATTATGTAAACACAGACTTTTATTTTGGATACGATTAATCGCAATTAACTTTTGCACAGCCCTAGTATTTTCATTTGCATTTTTACAAATATTGGGAAACCAAAAGAATATGAATCATTATGTTCAGTATCTATATTTCCCTAATCCAGTCCAAATATTAATTATAATTAATGTTATAGAATATTTAGTAATCAGAATAATACATTGTGGGGGAAAAAGTTGCTTCAATATTTAAGTTGATCGTACTTAAAAATGTAATTAAAAAGTAAAAATGTAAAAAAGTAATTTCAACTGACTTTAAAATGAATTAAAAAGTTAAAGCTTATTTTTAAGTTAAATTTGAAAGGAATATTTGACATTTATCGTGATAATCATAGACTATCATGACTGATATATTAATAATCAGTAATAATCATAGACTATATTGACTGATATATTATCGTGATAATTGTTAAGTGTTCCTGTGTTATTGATACTTAGGAAAAGGAAGCCTTCAGTTTGTTACTCTTAAGAAAATGGAACCTTTAAATAATGAAACTTGTTACTTTTAAAGAAAGTCCTTTCAAAGTTCAAAGATATTTTTCATAATTCGTGTAGGTCACACATTTAAATCATAATAGTCGTAAAAAGGTCTTAAAAAGTCTTAAATTTGACGCAGAAACCCTGGTCTAGTTGATACTTGATGTTGTTGTAAGAAGCTTAAATGTATATATTTTTTTATATTTAATTGTATATTAATTATTTAATTTAATTTGCTAAAATAATAGCCAATGATGTTGACATGGTATTAAAATTAATGCATTTTGAACTACTTGACCTCAGAAAAGTGGACATGTCAATAAAGAAAGATGTACATTTATATATATTTTTGTTTGGTTTTTGTTTTAGCTGCTGGTCAAAGACCCTTGTGAGAGGCTTGGCTGTAAGGGGGGCGGAGCCTCAGAGGTCAAGGACTGCGCTATTTTCCGTTCCATCAACTTCAAGCGGCTCGCGGCCGGCATGCTCGAAGCGCCCTTTATTCCGGATGTAAGTGTTTTCTGAGACTTTAAAACTGTTATTGGCAATATCAGTCATAACAACTATCGTTTAAATGAATAGTTCACCACCAAAACTGAAATTTCCACCATTTTTGCTTTTAAATAATTATCCTCATGTTGTTTCCAAATCCATCTCAATTTCTTTTTGGCTTGGAACTCAAAAGGAGACATTTTGAATCATGTACCAGTCGCTCTTTTCCTTGCATTTGCCGTGAATAGAGCTTTCTAGCTTCGAAAAGGACACAAAAGAACCATAAAATAGATCCATATTGCTTTGTTTTATTATTATTATTAATGCATCAGCTTTGGGGAAAGAAAAGAACACAATTTTTGTGTTTTGCGAATGATTTGTTGATAAATGAGACGACGTAGCGTGATGTGTTTGTGTGTTTCAGCCTCAGGCCATCTACTGTAAGGACGTGTTGGACATCGAGCAGTTCTCCACAGTGAAGGGAGTGGAGCTGGAACCCAAAGACGACTCCTTTTACTGCAAAGTATCCACTGGAAGTATTCCCATCCCCTGGCAAAACGAGGTCAGGACACTACCCAGAATAACCTCGATTAATGTTTTACTTACTTATGACCAGCATGCAATAAAAAGGAAATTAACGTTTACTTTGATAATGTGTACAAACAGACTGCAATCAACACAAATCAGGGATATTTTCTCTTGAGAATAAACTAGTGATGTTGCCATTATCAAATTGACTTCCTATAAACTTTTTTAATTGTTTCATATTTTTTTTATGTGGAATCAACTTTTAAGACAAGTTAGAAATATTTCTAAATTAACTATAGAAATTAAATTACTTTTTTATTAATAAAGGTATCTGTCATTTTAGTTTGGAGGATCTGTTTTATTTCATATTCTATATTTATATTTTATATTTATATTTTATATTAGTTTTTCTTTAATTCTGTGTGTTGTCATTTGATTGATCCATTCAGATGATCGAGACGGAGTGCTTTAAAGAACTCAACATCTTGAACTTGGATGGCACTGTGCCCCCTGACCTGGACTGGAGAGGTCAACCCTCGCCCCCACCCAAACAGGGCTTACTGCAGAGACTCTTCGGCCGGCAGGTGACATCATCACCTTCTCTAGCATCTAAACGCACTGCTTTTGCTCCGAGACGTTATTGTTTGTTCCATTAGTGAAGGAGGCTCTCAGCCAAAGTGTTTCTAAAATTGTATTTATCATAAAAATCCACAAGTATAAAAGAAGAGCAAATAGACAAATTGCAAACAAAAGCACAAATATTTGCAATAGAATAAAGAGAGAGATGAAATAAACACTGCTTTAAGGTTTCCAGGTGGGTCTAACAGTAGGTTACTATTTCGTAGAGCCAGACCGATATATAAATAAATATCGGTATCGGCAGTTATAATGGCCGATAAATGAATATTTAAAAAAATAAAAAACGGACGAAAGACGCTTCAATCATCTCTCCTTGGCCTGTTATATGTTTTACAATTTGCAGTATGATGTTATCTATTGCTAAATTATGGCTCATCATAGACTAGCTAACCACAAAGCTAGCTAACGCCACTATCATCAGTGGAAGACCGCTAACGTTAACATTAAAGAGCTTCGAAACCACAATGAACTTTTTCTGCCTAAATAAAGTAATGATTACTGTATTTATAACGAGCATATCTCTAGTTACAGTCCCTGCATTGTAAAATGTAAGTTATACTTGCGAGGAGTGAACATTTAGACAGAGAGAAAAAGTATCAAACGTATCTTGTGCAAAAAAGTTAGCTTTTCTTTTACACGTGTGCGAAATCCAACAATATTTAATAAAAAAAAAAAATATCGGCCGATATATCGGATTTTAAAACCCAAAAATATTTGTATCGGCCTTCAAAATCCTTTATCGGTCGGGCTCTACTATTTCGGTAAGAAATACTACAGAAATTAATCAAACGTAAAATAACTCTGGATAGTTTCCAAAAGAGGCGGATTTATTTGCGCGCCACTCATTTAGATCAGTAGTGCACGCGCGCTTTTGATCCGAAACCTGTGCAAACGAGTCAAATTATGTGCAATACGGAGAATTATGAGTCAATTCGGAGAAAAGAGAGCGTGAACGCGCAACTGACTTTATTGGAAAAACAAAAAAAAAGTTTTGTGTATCGTTAAATGCAAGAAGAGTCATACATTTTGGGGGGTTGTTTACCAGGAAGAGAATGTCTGCTTTTCAACTTCAACAAGTTAGTTATATCTGCTAAGGTTTTTAATCGCAGTGTTTGACTGTGCATGTGTGTGTGCTGCCCCCGCAGGACTGCTGTGGAAACTGCAGCGACAGTGAGGAGGAGCCTACGCGGCTGTGAAGGCGTGGCCTGCCTAGGGCTCCTCCCCCTACACCACTGAGGATCTCATTTGTTTACAGTTTTTGCACATTTGTATTTTTAAGATAGCTCTATATAAACATTGGAATGTATATTTTCACTATATAGCCATGCAGTGTCTCTTATTTAAAGTCATTGAAACGAAAAGGACAGAAAAAGGGTCCCAGTTATTGTCCTTGATCAGGACCGATCGTTCAACACTGCTCAAGTCTTGTACATTTTGGTAGGTATGTCGTGTCTCGCGGCCTCTTTGCGCTTTTCTTTTCCGTTTCTGTTCTCGTACGTGTACAGTATGCACTCTGAATATTTGTTTTGTTTTAGACGCGGGGAGCAAAGGAAATTTGCTTTTGCAGATATTTTTATATTTATATTTTGAATTTTATTTTCTTATGGTAATCTCGACAATCAAATGGCACCATTTGTATAAAACCGTGATTAAATGTGCATTAATGGATTTAAAATTAAAAAAAAGCAAAAACAGGAAAGGACAAAGCAGAGGGAAATTTTAAGATCATTAATTCGCTACCGTAGGGATGGGCAATGATTAATCGCATCCAAAATAAAAGTTTGTGTTTACATAATATATGTGTGTGTAGTGTGTATATTTAATTTGTATATATAAATACCCATACATGCATGTATATATTTAAGAAAAATGTGTTATTAATTTATCAAATATTTATATTAGGGCCGTCAAAACGATTAATCGCGATTAATCGCATCCAAAATAAAAGTTTGTGTTTACATAATATATGTGGGTGCACTGTGTATAATTATTATATATATCTAAATACACACACATGCTTGTATATATTTAAGAAATATTTTCATGCATATTCTGTATATAGATCTATATGTCATTTATATCATATATAAATACAAATATTTTATAAATAAATAATATTTTTTTTCTTAAATATACATGCATGTGTGTTTTTTATATCTACACAAAATAATTATACACAGTGCACCCACAAATATTATGTAAACACAAACTTTTATTTTGGATGCGATTAATCGTGATTAATCGCTTTGACAGCCTTAATTTATATTTATATATAATATTAATTGTGAATAAATATATATATATGCACATATTTCTTAAATGTTTACATGCATGTGTGTGTATTTATATATACAAATTAATTATACACACTACACAACACAAACTTTTATTTTGGATGCGATTAATCGCGATTAATCGTTGCCCAGCTAGAGATACCTAGTAAACCAAATAGGCGTGCATATACAGTACGTACAATAACATGTTGTAAATACGCGACACTCATCTGTAAAGTCTTCAGCGCGTCTTCCTGCTAATTCTAATTAGGAAGAACATCCTGATTATAGTCCATAACGAGGCATTATTTTCCATTTCACAACACGACGACATGTCAAATTCCAGCTCTGAAGACCGAACGACTTTAATACTCAAACCGACTCGTCATGTTATTTAATGTTTTTATAAGTAGATTTGCGCAATTGCTGCTTTTTTACATGTAGGTCATTTGCCAAAAAGAAATGTCGCGCATCCCCCCGCGATCTCAATAAGCTCTTTGTGTTTTCAGTTGCTCGGAAATATGATGTCTTTGGGAACGTTGTTGTAAATTGAATCTCTTGATGCACTTAAGACCAAACAACTTCAATTTTTTGTCCTCCATCTTCATTGAAGGTGCCTTTTTGAAGTTTTAAGGTACTCTTGTCATTAGGGCTGATTATTCATGTCTCCATATTGGGTTGGCTTAGCATTTTGTGCGCACACTTCCTCTTTTCTTCGCTGTTGTTTTACATCGAATATATTACCGTGCCCTGTGGATGTTCAAACTTTTTCTAAACCTTGTGAATTCTTATTTTTGGAGTCTCGCGAAAGGCTTCGGGACTTTATATTGAAGCCTAGCGGTCTGTAAAACGTGAGATACTTTGGAGGAAGTCTTCAAAACACACGTGGCGGATCTCATTTCTCATCCTCCTGCAGTTTACTTTAATTCTCTTGGATAAACTCAAATACATTCCAGTCTCTACTGTACTGTACAGTTGTAAAAATTTGATTCAGTTTGTTTTGTTGTTGTTTATTTAGCAATAATGGATTTGATGAGTATAACTATTATGTAAATGTGTACAAAATGACATTTCAAATCTAGTGCGAGACAAAACTTAGTTTGACTCAATGTTTTCCTGAGCCAGGCTTTTAACACTGTGAAGTGATCATTTCAGTCACAGTTGGGATTTTGTTTGCGAATTTATAACTATGTATGTATGTGTGCCTAAGTATGTGTGCTTTAACCTGCACTGCATGTCCCATAATCCTCATCATAACCACTAGTGGATGCCATTTTTTGCCCTAAATGAGTGAAATGTTACATTTTAGGCAAGATTTCAGTGTTTTTCTTTTCCTTACAGATTATAATATTGTCCATTATTAGTAATTCCAATCCTTTCAATATCATTGATTTCATATTTTTACCTCAATTCTCGATTTCATACACAAAAAGACTGAGAAAAGACACTGTCAAAGTGGAAACGGCACACATGTCAGTGTTATTAATCAATGCATTTTAGTTGTAAAGAATAAACACAGACCCCATTATATGAACTCTGTCATATTAGTGTTTTTGAAGAGTATAAAATAAGATATTGTATGCCTCAAAGTGCACGGTGCCATTTTAAGCATCGTTTTCATTAGCAAACAACATGCAGTCAAATTAAACTTTTTAGTCACTGTATAATGTGCTTATTTGAGTAAATACAGTGTTTTTTTATTATCTCTCACTATTGAAATTGTGTCTAGTTTTGCTGATAGTGACTTAAAGCAGATTTTAACATATCTGTGTTATTTTAAAGCGGCCCCTTTTCTTTAATTTTGCCTAATATGTATGTAGAAGTCCATTGCCCTTTCATTTAAAGGGATCGTTCACTCAGAAATTACTCACCCTCATGACTGAAATGCACAAATGAAGATTTTAAATGAAATCGGAGAGATTTCTGTCCCAAGCAACTACACTTTGACCCTTCAAAAAGTTCATAGAGACATGATCACTTTATATAATGAACAGATTTAATGTAGGCTTATGTTCACATATAAACATCGAAGCTCTTGATGCGCAAGATCAAACCTGATTGGTTCTTGAGGAAGCTCAAATGTGCCTCACAACAAGAATGAACCACATAAAACGAACATGCTTGAGCTTGATGTGTGAGTTGATGAATGTTTTTATGTGAATAAAAGTCTAAATTCAATCTGTCTAGCATATAAAGTCAGAAAAATGGAAAAAAAAACATTCAATTCATATGAATTAGTTTTACAATCTCTTTATGAACTTTTTGAAGTAGTTGGACTGTTAAAGAAGGGACAGAAATTTCATTTATCTTCATTTCATTAAATGACGAACGAAAGCCTTACAGGCTTGGAACGACAAAATTACAATTTTTGGGTGAACTATCCCTTTAAGGCCAGGAGAGTGTGTTTGGTTGTCTTGTACCCGTTTATCCCTGTTCTTTACGCCTTATTGTTACGTGATACACAAAAAAAAGGTTCCTGGATTGCACATTGAAAACGAATTTTTTGCTGAACTCAATAGTTAATTCTCACTCAGGTTACTGCCATTGTTATGTATGTTTTTATTTGCTTAATATATACGGCCTTACTGATATAATAATGTCAAGTTACTGGTTTAAAGCTGTCCAGATAAGACATGCCAATGGGAATGTTTATAGAGTTTTGTGTAAAGTTTGTTTTGATGGTGATGACGACGACAGTGAAGGAATCTGTTGTTTCTTGTCGAAGCACTGATGCTCATTCTCGGTTTAGTTTCCGCCTGTACATTACGCACGGCCTCTCGTGCAGGTCTTCTGTGTGACAAACCCAATTTTGTTTCCTGTTTTCCTTTTTATCTGCATTAGTATTCAACTTCAATAAATTTTTATTTGGTTAAATTGTTGTGTTGCTCTTAAACTGACTTCATATTTGAATTTATTCTATCTTAAATCTATCAAAATTATAGATTTTGAACACCAGACGATGAATAAGGGTCTTATCTAGGACCCTCGAAAAAAGATTCGTTCATTTTGATGAACGAGTTCGAACAGGAGAGTCACGAACGCGCATCAGAACAGAGCAAGGCGAGCATTTGAGCTTATAAAACTTAAACTTTGTTATTTATTTATTAAATGAGCGATCGTTTCGCTTGATAAGACCCTTATTCATCGTCTGGAATCGTTTAAAGCCCTTTGAAACGGTCTTTTACACCTTGAACCGTTTGGTCCCCATTGAAGTCCATTATATGGAGAAAAATCCTGGAATGTTTTCATCAAAAAACTTAATTTCTTTTCGACGGAAGAAAGAATAAGATGGATATTTTAACTACTCCTTTAAGGCTAACATATTTATACTAAAAGCTAAAATAACAAACATTTTGATTTCAGGGGGTCTTTAAATGATCCTGACAACCCCATTTAGCAGCCACATTTTAAATGATCACCAACATTCTTCAAAATATCTCCTTTTGTGTTTCACAGAATAAAGACATACGCGTTTGGTTAAAATTATGAGGATTTTCATTTTTGAAGAACTTTTCTTTCCATTCTTCATAAACTGTCAGTAGGAAACAGCTCAGACTGACGAATCAGACTCGTTAATGAGCCGCAACCGTAGACGAAACCGTGTCCAGATGCCACTAAATGTTTGATACCCTTCTTAGATGAACAGCATCTGATCGCTCAATACCTCGTTATACAATCCATGTCACTTTTATATTCAGTTCAACCTTGTTGCACAGCTCAAATCGTGAATGGCGTTTTCTGTTAGCACGTCTCCTGTTCTGCATGATGCTCGCTCACACCTCGCTCTGTTGCTGGGCAACCGTCTTTAAGAGTGATTTAAAAGAAATAAATAATGATTCAAATAGATTCTTCTGGGTTTTTTAGCATTTGGTGAAGAGCGGAACTGAACCCATCACACACCGTCTGTGAGGTGTTGACGTCGCGTCTGGCTCCAGGGCCTTCAGCGAGAACATGTTATTGACGATGAGAGCATTTCTACGGTACCTGACCTAGGTTTCTGGAGGGACAACTAATGAGAAAGTTTTTGCTTCTGTCTATTGCACATTTATGGGTCTAATAAGGTTTGGTCGCTTCTTGTGGGTCCCATATGGTGCCCTGTCCCTGAGAAAGAATCCATCCATTTCATTCTGTTTTTCTAAACGGGCTCCAAAGTAAGATCCTATTTCTCAGGAGTGACTAACATGGGGGACAACAATCTTTGAGGTTGGTCAAAGCGCACTTTTAGACAATGCATTTGATTTTCAAACGGGTTAAGAAAACATTTTCAAGTACAATTACAATATTTTGTTGCTCATACTGTCTTCCCAACAACCAGTGTCCAAAACACAAAAATAAAATATGCGGTATTTTTCTTCTATGCATGTATGTAAAGCCTTCTATGTACATTATGTATTAATTAGGGCTGTCAAACGATTATTTTATATATATATATATATATATATATAAATACACACAAATGCATTTATATTTAAGAAAAGAATATTATTTATATATAAAATATTTGTATTTACATATCATATAAATTATATATAAATCTATATAGAGTATATACATGAAAATATTTCTCAAATATATACAAGCATGTGTGTATTTATATTTATAAAATTAATATACACAGTGCACCCACATATATTATGTAAACACAAACTTTTATTTTGGATGCGATTAATCCCGATTAATCGTTTGACAGCCCTAGTATTAATATATTTTTTTAAGAAATTAATACTTTCATTCTGCAAAGATGCATGTAATGGATCATAAGTGACAGTAAAACATTTATATAATTTTACAACAGACAACTATTTCAAATAAATGTTGTGCTTTTAAACTTTCTATTCATCAAAGTAAACTGTAAAAAAAATTTGGAGTATGATTTACTTGAAAAAAAAGCTTGCTAAATTCTCACTCAGAAAATGCTAGTAAATTTACAAAGATTTGCCAAGTAAAAAAAACCTTAACATATTTATCAGTAACTTTAATTAGAAATCATTAAGTTAAATTTACTTGGAATATGGAATTAAGTAAACTTTACAAAATATAAGTAATTTTAAATCGGCTAGTAAAAGGTTGATTAATATCGATTTCCTTTGCCTTTGTATTACATTTCACTAAAACAATAATATTGCATTTTACTAGTCATTTATAGTATATGCTTTACTTAGATCATCCAAGTAATTTATATTACATCATGTCAGATGTTAAGCATCATGTGAATGCAAACACCTCAATACACAATGGCGTTAACATTTGATGGGTCGTTTTTGTGTTTGAATGTGTCATTTTGAGCAAAAAATGTAGTCGAAATGTCACAAAATGGCAAGTTCCTAATACTGACAACAAAATCAATGATAAAACAGTGTAAATACAGCTGGAAACCAGTGAAAAATGAACCTCATTATTCAAGGTCCAGTGCATGATGGGAACCCCAGTATCAAAAAAGTTGAGTATTTTTACTTAATTTTATTGAGTTGATATTTACTCGCTTGAATTAAGTAGCTAGTTGAATCTACTTAGGCAAGGCAAGGCAAGTTTATTTATCTAGCACATTTCATTCACATTGGCAATTCAAAGTGCTTTACATGGAAGAAATTAAAATAATCAAAATAAATCAGAATAATTAAAACAACTTTTTCTTAGTTTTTTTTTTTTAATTCTTGCCTGAACTAACTTTTTCAAGTAAATTACATTGTTGTTTTTTTTCACTAGTATTTACTTCACCAAAAAGTAAATTCATGTTGCCATCACATGAAAAAAAAATACAATATATTAAATATAGAAACCGGTATTGGTTACATAAATATATGTATTTTGATCAAGCATTACGAGGCCTTTAAAAACATCTTACCCAAACTTTTGAACTTTAGCGTAATTTGGCCACTTTTTTCATTACTGTATCATTTTCTGGTATATTTTTATTTACATGCACTGAAAAATAAATAAATAAATCATGAAAAATGTTTCTCAGCTTAGATGAGACTGTTGGGGAACTAGAGAAAATGGTGTCAGAGTCAGACATTGTAAATTATAGACCAACATAATCATGCATCTACTAATGGACAATGTTGAAGTCCTTTACAATCATTAACATAAGTTAATAATGGGATCCATTAAAACATTTTGTCTCCCAAGAAATACAGGTTAAGCCAGCAGTCTAAATATTTACCACTGTGAAGAAGATATATTATGCTTACTTTTCATTCTGATCTCCATACTACTCTAATACAAAAATTCAGTGGATATTGCCAAAGTTTAGAGAGAAAAACGTCTCTGTGACGACAAAGTTTTTGCTATTGCTCATCGGACAATGACTCTCATTGTCTGAAGTGTTTGAGTGTCACTGATTGCATCTGTATTGCTAAGCAGGCCAGATTGTGTGTAACACAAGTCCGTCATACGTCTGTGGGTCAGCTCCTGTCATCGAGGGCACACCACAGAGGCAGAGGGAGGTCAGCCGATCACAAAAAGAGTGACCTTTTGCCTCCATCGGGAACACTGTGTCATATTTTTCCTAAGTCATTTGCCCCGTTCAGAATGAATGACATTGCCTTTCTTCTGAGGGATGATGCAGGACGTTGGCTCGAACCTGCCCTGGTGAGTAAATAAAATGTGGTTCCTCTCCCAAGACGACAGTATACAATGGTTTTCCATGAAGCTTTTTTATGTTAAAATATGTAATATGCAAATTAAGTCATTCCTGTATGAGTATGTATTCAACCATATCGAGTAAATATATCATTAGAACTAGACCGATATATCGGCAGACCGATATTAGGCATTTTCCAAAATATCGGTATCAGCAGTTATAATGGCCGATAAATAAATATTTAAAAAATAAAATAAAAACGGATGAAAGACGCTTCAATCATCTCTCCTTGGCCTGTTATTTGTTTTACAATTTGCAGTATGATGTTATCTATTGCTAAATTATGGCTCATCATAGACTAGCTAACCACAAAGCTAGCTAACGCCACTATCATCAGTGGAAGACCGCTAACGTTAACATTAATTGGAAACCACAATGAACTTTTTCTGCCTAAATAAAGTAATGATTACTGTATTTATAACTAGCATATCTCTAGTTACAGTCCCTGCATTGTAAAATGTAAGTTATACTTGCGAGGAGTGAACATTTAGACATAGAGAAAAATGCGTATAGATAACACGCCACTTGATTTGAAAGTATTTGCGTGTATTTACGCAAAAGTCATGATGTCCGGACACAATTAAAGGTAATTAATGATACACCACTGAAACAAATTAACTCATAATGACGTGACCATGGTAACAAAGGAGTTGCTAGGTAATCAAACAAACTGAATCTCCATTAAAACTGAACATAACACTGAAGAGATGATGAAGAACCCATTTTAATTTAGTTTAATTGATACATAATAGTTTGTCAATACATAGAGTGCATCAAATATGGTAAATTAAACCTAAAATGAGCTTTCTTGATGCATGACAATAACCCTCATTGGTTCTCATGCATGTTTGAGCTTCCATTAACCGTATTTGAGTCATTGGTATGAAATTTTTTACTTTGAAAATCTAAAATATACATTTTTGGTTTGAAAGTGGTATGTTACCAAATTAAGACCAAACAGGGGGGATAGTTCACTTTGAAATTAATTTTTAATATGTTTTATCTTACCTCAAGGGCATCCAAGATGTAGGTGTCTTTTTTCCCCACAGTATTTTCAATTTTGACATTTTTCGGTCAAACAGGTGTTGTCTGTCATAATGGAGTTTTAGGGCGTCCACCTCAAAGAGAAGTCCAAATTAAACATGATTTAATGACTCGTAAATGTAAGTATGTTAGACATTGATGGCCTAAGACACGAAAAGAGCGGTTTGTGTGAGAAAACAAACAGTATTTATATCGTTTTACCTCAACAACCGTCGAACTTATCTGAATCAGATGTCTGAACCGAACTGAACCGTCTCCAGACGTTACGCCGGAAGTGATCTCTCGCGCGTCCATGTCTCGCATTGTTTACACGGAGAAATTTTTACCCTTCACTAAACATATTTAGATAGACGGGAAATCTTAATGGAAGACGATTTCGATATATCTAAATACGTTTAGTGAAAGGTAAAAGAAATCTCCGTGTAAACAATGCGTGACGTAGACGCGCGAGCTAGAGATCACGTAACGTCTGGAGAAGTAAGTTACCGCAAAAAATACAATAAAATATGTAATGCAAATATGAAGAAATGTATGGGACTGAAATGTTCCAATGTTTAACTGCTTTCTAAAAGAACTGAATGGTCTCATAATAGATCAAGGTTGATATTTCTGAACTGCCTTCTACAGAATGTGTATGTACAGACAGACAGGGCATGAAATGGTGCTATTCATTAATTTCAATATAATGTGTCCATTCTTTCCTGTGAAATAAAAGGTAAAAGCAGACTCTATGATGTCTTTTATTCATCCACAGGGCCAGCAAGGAGACAGAATGTTGTTCAGCATGAAAACAAAGAAGGCTTCAAGAAGGTTTTGCCCAGGGCTTTCAAAAATGAACACAGTAGGCTATATAGTATGATGAGTCCAGCAATAGAATTATTTAAAGTCTGAGGTGTCTAAAATTACCACAAGCATTACTCTCTCTGACGTACATAACACACTGCCAATCAAATACTGTTGCATTTTTTTGTGTGTGCATGCTAATAATGGCGTAACCCATTGTCTGTCCTATCCTATTAACTTGTCTATGATGAAGAGTGAAAGCCCACGGCTACACTGTATATGGTGAAGCACTGCATCATAATAATGGTAGCAATATATGGCAACCTCAAATAGTCACTGTGAATCTGGTGCAGTGTTCATGCAAGTTGTCATAGCAATGCTCTTTCCCTTATGTCCAACACTGTAGCACAGATTAAAAGAGGAGGTAGTACAAATCCATTCCATTCTGCTATCCTGAACAATAGCCAACACTTAATAAATACATACCACGAGAGAAGGTCTTATGCAAAACTCTTACGTTCAATGGAAAATCTGTCTAGCATTCTTGAGCATCTTTTATCCTATGGACAAAAGCTCCTGAGCATGTTCTGTTAAATGCACAATGCTCTGAAAAATGCTAAGTGCTCTTGCCAATGTTTCCTAGAGTACTCTGTTGGGTTCAAGAAGTAAAAAATTTTAAAAGGTAAAAAAGGCTTTACGCTTTAACCAGCTCAGACACAGTGACAGCTCATATTAGCCAGCTAAACTATTACTACCCTGTTAGAAAAAAATATACAGTAGTTGCAAAGTGTCATGTGGTTGTTCTCCCTCGCTGTATTATGGGTTTGCTATGTGGGAATAAATGTGCTGGTTACGTTTGTGAGACAATTACAATTATTATATTATATATTTTGATCCTCACCTGACTATGGCTTTGTAAACTTTATCCATGATGTGGTTTATAATACTCTGCAGTGACCGCACACTCCTGTAAATGCACTGTGAATGACTATAGACCATTTCAAAAGATGTAAACAACACTGGCCCAGAAGCACTTCCTGTTTCAGTTTTTTAACACTACATAAAAGCTGGGATAAAATACAACCAACAGAATATTTAAAACTGAATCAAAAAGTTAAACAAACATCTTTAAGATGTTTTCTTTACATGTGAAATAAAGAAAACAGTTACAAACTGAAACAGGAAGTGCTTCTGGACCAGTGTTGTTTACATCTTTTGAAATGGTCTATATTACTTCTAAAAAGTGTGTAATATTGTTATTCACCTCTGAGTTGGTTGGTTTGGTCCATGGCTTATAAATGTGAAAAATAGCATATTTATGGAACCAAAGGTCACTGTCGCAATCTACACAAAATGTTCCTGAGCATGTGTTTTATCAAAATGTTCTTGAGCATGTTCTCTCTAATACAGATGTCCTTGAACATGTTCTGTTATGCAATATGTTCTTAGAACATTACTTGCAGTGGATTCTTGCATGTTTGTTGTGAATTTTATTTAACAAAGTTCAGAAGCAACATGTTCCCAACCAATCAACACAAGAGAAATAAGCCTATATTGCCATCCATTAACGTTCTTTATCGAATTATACATGGTGTCTTCATTTTATGTTATCATTTTAGTTGTTTTTCTCAACGTTGCTTTTGATTTGTTTACGTGAAACTTTTTTTAATGTGGAGAATAATTGAGTGCTTTAATAGTAATAATAGTATATTTAATAATAATAGTATATTTAGTAATCTTTAATAGTCATATCAACGGACCTTTCCATTTAGTGAGAAGCATTTTTGAATCAAACCGAAGAGATTATTATCATTACTGAAGTAGTGACGTTTAGACTTCATTTTTACAACCACGTCATAAACATGACCGATCCAGACACAACAAATAATCTCATTCGTGCCACTTCAGTCGCTTTGTTCTACAAACAGTTAAAAAAGGAGGAGCGAGCATGTCAGATTGTTTAGAGAACCGTTATTCTCAATTTGATATCCCTCGTGAAAGCATCTCGCGGAGTGTCAATGTGGGTGTTTCATGACGCGCGCGCGTCAATTACAGGTGTCCATTAACCAACGCGCGCATCACGACCCAAGGACTGACGCGGAACACGAAACGCTTTCTGTTTATCCAGGTAAACATTAGTGAAGACCCTAAAACACACCCGCATGTAACGACATGTCTGCTATCATCATGTGCCACTGACAACTACAGCAACTTTACATGGATTGAGTCACATCCCGACCATTGAAACGGTGTCGCGCGTCTGGAACAGTGACTGAAGACGCGTATCATGATGTAAGTACGAGCTTAAAGCAGCATATTTGTTTCTATTTGTAAATTACGAACACACTGGTATAAAAGGACGCCTAATAAAAGCTGCAGGGTTCACAAGTGAAAATTTTCAAGTCCTTGAATGTTGTAGTTTACTCTTTATAATATAGGCTAAATATGGTGTTCATCTGTCATTAACAATTGCGCATATTTATCCACATATTAAACGATCGTTAATTTATGTATTCATTTATTTATTGTGATGATTGGATATGGACATATTAGCTTACCAGCTGAAAACTGTGTTGTAATTAAAGAAAAAAAAACAGCCCTTATTTTATGTGTAAAAATGTTGTGTTATTTTTATGAAACGTATGCTATCATTTTATATGCATGCTTTAGATCAATGACAGTCTGTTAATAGGGGTCATCATTGAGGTTAGGTAAAGTCATATTTCTTCCTCAGTTAAGTAAGAGGTGATGACAGCTTCCTTCTCATTCATTTAATCAGAGACAGTGTTTTTAATAGAGTTATCTGACCCATTCCTATAAACTGAATGACTGTCAATGCATGTTAAATAACCTCGAATCTAACCGGGGAACCATTATTTATTGACCAATATTCGCATGTAATTGTCCCCAGTGTAAAGCAGGTAATCTATAGGTCATGTCCTCCAAAAGATGACATAGCTGAATTCGTTTTTAAGGCAGTGTGAGTAAGCAATCGACCACGTTCAGATGGGAACATCAGTGATAATGACATTAAAAAAATGTACAATAACTGTATTTATTCATTTATTAATACTGTGTTTATTTTAGGGCTGTCAAAATGATTAATCGCATCCAAAATAAAAGTTTGTGTTTACATAATATATGTGGGGGCACTGTGTATAATTATTTTGTATATATATAAATACACACATGCATGTATATTTAAGAAAAAAAAATATTTATATATAAAATATTTATATATATAATATAAATTATATATAAATCTATATACAGAATATACATGAAAATATTTCTTAAATATATACAAGCATGTGTGTGTATTTATATGTCTAAAATAATTATACACAGTGCACCCACATATATTATGTAAACACAAACTTTTATTTTGGATGCGATTAATCGTTTTGACAGCCCTAGTTTATTTATTTACCATGCTACATACGACATGATCTATACATATATGTTCTGTGCGTTTGTTCTATTATTTGTATATAATATGTTAATATGTTGATGCATTGTGTTACACAGTCATGCTAATAAAGCTACATTGAAATTGAAAAATTGAATTGACACAGGACAAAGAGTTATTCTGCTTTCTCAAGGTCAACAATATCTCGGATAGAGATGTGAATGTGTGCAGGAAATAAAGCTTTTTCTAGATCATCTCAGAACTGGTTACATAAGTTGTCATGATAAAAATGGCATGTTTATTCGTCGGCAGTCGAGAGCGGTCATCAGCAGCTGAAGAGGTGCCATGTTGAAAGCTATCATTAATGTTCAAAATACATTAGTGAATGACAACAATCTCTCTGGAAAACTATGTGTACTACCACTCTCTCGATGTATGAAATCGATACTTACCCCCTAAAGTCATTGTGCTTGAACAGCTGAGGTTAATTAGGAAACGGGCCGCATTGTGTGTGAAATATTAAGGGTCTGTGTTTTGAAAATATGACAAGTTCATAACTTATGACGGCTGCCCCCTTCTATGTTCTTTCCCTTTGTTGAGCAGCGTGACTGCTGGTGTCCTCTGGAGATCTAAAGAGCCCTGATCTGCTCAGCGGAGGATCACAACACAGGAGGAGACCCAGGCACTGCGAGACGTTAGCATTCCCTCATAGCACCAGCTGTCAGGAACAGAGCATCTGCAGATACTCGTTTCTTCTTGTGGAAGGGCCTTCGATTTCTCTTTTGCGATACATCGGACATCTTGCGTTTTCGTGGAATGTGCTTCGAGTGAAATCAGGTCACTTTGAAAAAATATGAGCTCAGCAAACACTTGGATAGACTCCTGATGCTTTTAAACAACAGGATTCATAGAAATCTGATAGCTATGGTCTGTTTGTGCGCTTTGAGACTTGGAGCGTGAACTCTACGACTCAAGACTTGTAGGATTCTGGAGGGCACAAACTTTATCAAGGGGATCATCATGGTGATGTCGCAGGGGACCTACACGTTTTTGGCATGCTTTGCCGGTTTCTGGCTGATCTGGGCTCTCATTGTCATGCTTTGCTGCTTTTGCAGCTTCGCTCAGCGCAAGCTGAAGCGGCGGCGTGAAGAGAGACTGAGGGAACAGTGCCTGCGGGCGCTGGAGATGGAGCCTCTGGACTGCACCGGCGGAGGATACCCTCCTCGAGAACCCCCTCAGTTCTGCCCTCCACTTCAAATGATGTCTCCGCCGCTGCCTGTTACACACACTCTCCCTCAAGCAAACTGGACTGTCTCTGAAGGTAGGACGTTCACACAAGCTCGATCATCCAATGCAGTTTTGTTTGCAATATGGGGACTATCTTGAAGCTTCTACAATCATCCACCCACACGTTCGGGAGAAAATCGTTTCTTTACAAAGAGCCACGGCCGAGTCTTTTAACAACTCTTAGCAGAATATAAGCAATTAAACTCAAAAAAGGACTAGACTGAAATTATGAAATGTCCTTCTCTTAGCTATCTGGTTAGTTGCAAATGCCACTTCATTTAATTGAATGTGACTTTGGTCAATTTTCAAATCGATCTTTCACCCTTTCCTTCTAAAGTTTAATATCTCTTAGTTATTCATCTATGAGAATATATACTCGAGTCCGAGTCAAGACCAAAGAGTCCGAGTCGAGACCGAAACCAAAGAGAGTCGCGTCCGAGTCGAGACCAAAGAGAGTCGAGTCCGAGACTAAAGAGAGTCGAGTCCAAGACCATAGAGGGTTGAGTCCGAGTCGAGTCCGAGACTAAAGAGAGTCGAATCCAAGACCATAGAGGGTTGAGTCGAGTCCGAGACCAAAGAGAGTCAAGCCCGAATCGAGACCAAGACCAGAGTCGAGTCCAAGTCGAGACCGAGACCAAAGAGAGTCGAGTCCGAGATCAATGAGAGTCGAGTCCAAGACCATAGAGGGTTGAGTCCGAGTCGAGTCCGAGACCAAAGAGAGTCGAGTCCGAGACTAAAGAGAGTCGAATCCAAGACCATAGAGGGTTGAGTCCGAGTCAAGTCCGAGACCAAAGAGTCGAGTCTAAACCGAGGACGAGACCAAAGAGAGTCGAGTCCGAGTCTAGACCGAGACCAAAGAGTCGAGACCGAGACCATAGAGAGTCAAGTCCGAATTGAGACCATAGAGTTAAGTCTGAGACCAAAGAGAGTCGAGTCTGAATCGAGGACGAGACCAAAGAGAGTCGAGTCCGAGTCTAGACCGAGGCCATTAAGAGTTGAGACCGAGACCATAGAGAGTCAAGTCAGAGACCAAAAAGAGTCGAGTCCGAGTCGAGACCATAGAGAGTCAAGTCCGAAACCAAAGAGAGTCGAGTCCGAGACCAAAGAGAGTCGAGTCAAGACCATAGAGAGTCAAGTCCGAAACCATAGAGAGTCGAGTCGAGACCACAGAGAGTCAAGTCTGAAACCAAAGAGAGTCGAGTCCGAGTCGAGACCATAGAGAGTCAAGTCCGAGACCAAAGAGAGTCGAGTCGAGACCATAGAGAGTCAAGTCCGAAACCAAAGAGAGTCGAGTCCGAGTCGAGACCATAGAGAGTCAAGTCCGAAACCATAGAAGAGTCGAGTCCGAGTCGAGACCATAGATAGTCAAATTCGAAACCAAAGAGAGTCAAGTCCGAGACCAAAGAGAGTCAAATCCGAAACCAAAGAGAGTCAAATCCGAAACCAAAGAGAGTCGAGTCCGAGTCGAGACCATAGAGAGTCAAGTCCGAAACCATAGAGAGTCGAGTCCGAGTCGAGACCATAGATAGTCAAATTCGAAACCAAAGAGAGTCAAGTCCGAGACCAAAGAGAGTCAAATCCGAAACCAAAGAGAGTCAAATCCGAAACCAAAGAGAGTCGAGTCCGAGACCATAGAGAGTCAAGTCCGAAACCATAGAGAGTCGAGTCCGAGTCGAGACCATAGAGAGTCAAGTCCGAAACCATAGAGAGTCGAGTCCGAAACCAAAGAGAGTCGAGTCCGAAACCAAAGAGAGTCGAGTCCGAGTCGAGAAAAAGGACATGCGCAGTTGCGCACAAAGTCAGCAAGCATTGGACATTTCAATCAAACAATTAATAAAAAAATATTAACATACAGTAATAATCATGACATATTTTGAATGGGACTAAGTCTGAGTCCTAATATGTTTGAATACGAGTCAAAATGCACACGAGTCCATGACAAGACCGAGACCATTAAAGTATGGCCTCGAGACCGAGACTCAATTACACAACACTGGAAACCAGTATGGGAAGCCGGAGTGAGAACAGCATGATTATACTCGTCCACCTGCTAGACCAGCACTAGCATAAACAGCACCTGAACAGACATGAAATGATGAAAAATATGCTGGATTTTTCAGCAGGGTTGTCAAGACAGTGTCAGGAATTGTTTTGATGATCTTACCATTTCCAATTAGAATTATCATCTTTCAAATAGCAATCTGCATAATCCAATAACCAGAGGACTACTACCTTACATGAAGCATGCTGTTCTTTCACACTGTTTACCAATCAACAAAGATCGTCCATCTCCCAAGGGCAGTGCAACTGAAAACCTTGACTCCTCACACAGTGTTGGCAGGCTGAGCTGCATTCTTTCATGTATGACATGGTAACAGTGAGTCTTGAGTGGGTGTTGTGTAGGCAGACGAGTACAGTACTGAGCTAGAGCCGGGCTAATCATGTGCTTTGGCTGCCAAGGATGGTGGATCCCCAGCCATGGGCAAAGAATGTCCCTTTAAACCTGTGCCAAACACACAGGATGGATGACCACACATTGAAACAGGGCCCGAGTAATAAGTCAGCTCACGAAAGAGCAAGAGTCGGAAAGAATTCTGCTCTTTAAAGGGACTTTTGTATCACTTCACAACAACAGACTCATCATGTCTCCTGTGACACATTGAGCATCAAATGAGAAAATGGTCTTTGAGTAAACTTTCCCCAAAGATTGTATTTAATGAGAAGTATAAGTTTCAAGATAGAGTCACAATCAAATGACTTACACTGTCCTTGAATATCTTCACCAGTTAAGAGGGTATAATCATTGACATGTGCCTGACCCCTATACAGTTCAGTACTAAATTCTGCTAGATGAATTGAAGAAAAATACAGTTTTAGATGATGTTGTGAGCAGACCTGGAATTGACCTACCATATGAACTATTTAATGGTGCTTGCTAAGACAAACAACTATTTCTTCAAATACATAGACATGAATATTATTTAAAATCATTCGGCAAGCCCATATCTACTTGCGATCCAGTGGTTCCCAACCTTTTTTTGTCTGAGACCCCCTTTTTCCCAAGAAAATATTTTAGGGCCCCCCTTGCATTTAATGATATTATCGCTCTTGTGAGCTTGCAGCAAGGATGATAAAATATGTTTTTTTTTTCAAACAAACAGTATGTTTATGCACAAATAATACACTCTTAGAAAAAAGGGTTCTATATATGTAGCATAGGGATCTTTACTCAATTGCAAAGGACATTTTATGCTAAAAAAGGTTCAATAATGACAAAAAAGAACACTTTTGGCACAAATGTTCTTTAAAGGCTATTATTCATTCACATATTACATTATTCTCCAATAGTTTGTAATTATTGTTTATTAAACTGTTGTAGTAACTTAATATCACATTTTAATCATGCAAATTTTTGGAAGATAAAAACTGAAATGGTGATATTGATTAATTGCATTTTTTAACCACCATATCTTGAATTTTGTGATCATTCATGCATTTAATTTTAGGGGTTCCAAATATGTAGTGCTTTAGAACCTTTTAAGGTTCTATATAGAACCTTTTCTTCTAAGAGTGTAGCCTATAATATTGAAAATACAATGACTTTAACATCAGTAGGCCCTTTATAATTTAACAACAACGTAAGCCTAGAAGAAGCCTATTAATTGGCCCTATTTGAAATGCAAAAATAAAAATATTCACACTGGTGTTGAGGTTAAAAAAAGAATATCTGCTATTAAATGACTGTTATCTGGGTCCTCAATAATTGCATGTTATCTGTGAAGCTTTATTTTTATGCTTTTGGTGCTATAGCGAGCGATAATAAACTTGCATTTATTAACAGAATAATGCGTCTTTCGGAAAGAACAGTGTAGCCGGATCTACTTCTCTCTGTGTACGTCTATGGCGAGTCACGCAGGTACTGTAGTACTCCGCAGTGGCAGCGATCCGAACCAGTGGAAAATAGTCCCAATGTAAACACTTATTATAGGTGTACCATAGTGGTTCAGGATAAGACAAAAACACGGATTGGAAAACGGATTCATGATGAACTCACTCATTATATACGTTTTGTAAATTTTGAACAGAAAAAATGTAAGGACTTTTATTAATGCTCATTGCTCAAACCGCGACCCCCTATAGAGCTCGCTGAGGCCCCCTTGTGGGCCGCGAGAATGGATAAATGGATGGCCATATCTAGGTATCAGAATTTGATTGAGACCTAATGCTGGAATGCAATACACAACTATTAAAATTTTTCAATTTCGAATGAAATCTGAGACCTTTCTGTCCCTACATTGACAGCAACACAACTACCACTTTCAATCCCTAGAAAGGTAGATCATAAAAGTCATCCATGTAATTTAAGTGGTTTAACCTCAATTTTATGAATTCTTTTTGCACAAAAGAACAATTCACCCCTTTATCTGGAAAATATTAATCTCCAACGTGCATTCACAAGAGCACAACAATGCATGATGTTTCATTAACAAAGTTCAAGAGCAGCACGTTCAGTTCATTAACATAATTAATACCATGAGAAGTATAAAACAGCAGACTTACCTCTGTTTGTTGACAGTTTATCAGCATCCCTCCACCATCTGAAAATTACAGCTCCAAAATAATTTGTTAAAAGACAACGTTTAGACCCTCAGGTCTTCATGGCACGATATCAATGTAAATGACACTGGTGATCACCTTAATTGGGCACACACAATTTTCCTTGTTTATATCACTTAGCTGTCCTGCACCTGAGCCCAATTTGGGTGTTTGGGATGTGCACACCATTTTTGTAATTCGTGACCAATTAATGACATCATTTTTGATGTCATTTTTTGGGTAATATGTACATTTTAGGTGTTAATATGTACATTTGAGGTCTAAATATGTCCATTTGATGTGTTAATATGTACATATTAGGTGCTAATATGTACATTTTAGGTGTTAATATGTACATTTGAGGTCTTAATATGTCCATTTGACGTGTTAATATGTACATTTTAGGTGTTAATATGTACATGTTAAGTGCTAATATGTACATGTTAGGTGCTAATATGTACATTTTAGGTGCTAATATGTATATTTTAGGTGTTAATATGTCCATTTTAGGTCCTAATATGTACATTTAGGTGCTAATTTGTCCATTTTAGGTGTTAATATGTACATTTTAGGTGCTAATATGTCCATTTTAGATCCTAATATGTACATTTTAGGTGCTAATATGTACACTTTAGGGGCTAATATGTCCATTTTAGGTGTTAATATGTCCATTTTATATCCTAATATGTACATTTTAGGGGTTAATATGTACATTTTATGTCCTAATATGTACATTTTAGGGGTTAATATGTACATTTTAGGTCCTAATATGTACATTTTAGGTGCTAAAACGTACATTTTAGGTGTTAATATACATTCTAGGTGCTAATATGTATACTGTATGTACCATTAAGGTACAAAAGTGTACCTTTTGAAAAGGTTACAGCCCCAGTGACAGCTTTTGTACCTTTTTTTTCTGAGAGTGATATAGCAATTCCCTTGCAACCACTCATTGGATAGGCAAGCACCACTCACATTGTCTTGAGAAAATGAAAAAAAAATTGTTTTTCTCAACAATTTGGGTTAAAAGTGCAGTTTAAGGAGCACAACCCTATATCAGAACACACGATAATTAAGAAGTGCTAGACTTTTTCTGGTAAGCTTTCATCTTCAAATGATAGGGGGAAAACACTGCCTAGTCACAGGCAAACAGTCTTATCTCTGACCTCAAAATGCTGGTTATCACTTCTTTTCACAAAGAACATCCTAGCTTTCATCTTACAGTGAGAGATGACGTTGGAGGAAATGATAAAAGCTTCAGTTCCTCCCTCCACAGATAAAATATACCAAGCCCTCATTACTTGTATGTTGTCTAATGTCCTCTGATAACTTTTTTATCTGATAAATCGTGTGATTATGCATGTTTAATGATGAAAGGTCCACAATATCATGGGCTCATGAGGCAACAGTGATTATAAGCAACTAAAACCTTACAGTATTCTTTCTGAGACATTTGTTTTTTTCTCAGCAGACACAGATGTCTTTGGAAAACCTCCATGCTACGAAGAGGCCGTATTGATGGAGGACCCGCCGCCACCTTACAGTGAAGTCCTGTCGGACCCGAGGGGAGGAACTTACACCAAACCTACAACCAGATCCTCCAGGGAGCACCAAGAGTGTGAGACCAGCAAGATGGCCCCCGTGACCGTGTTTCCCGAACGTGGCTACTCGTCCCTCATACGCCTACCTTCGGCCCGACGCTGGGACTCGCTCGGGCACCTCCTGTCCTCCATGGACCTCAACCACAACAACATGCCAGTCGAGCCCCAGGCCTCTGCCATCGCCACCATGCCTCGCGAGGGCCGGACTCACACGGACTTGGGCTTGAGGGGACTCCGCAGTCTGGATCAACACTACGGTTTGCCCACCGCCTTTCCCCTTTTGGGTCGAAGCACAGCGGTATGAGCCCACAAAAATAGACCTGAGTCATGTGTGAGGCGTTTTGGGGGCAGAATCAGCTTTGTTCAGGGGTTCATTTGCACATCCATCACACTCGTCCTCTTTGCTCTCCGTGGCATCTTCAGTTGATGCAGAGCAGAAGCTATTATGTGAGCACTGTTGCCATGGCGCCCAGGAACCGTCTGCATCCCACCAACACGTCCTCTCTCATCTGCGGCTCACTGATATAATACAAATGACATTTTAAACCCTGTGAAAGACGGTAAAACACAGAAATGGCAGCGGTTGCTCTGTATTGTAGCCACACAATGCTGCTCAGCTGTACAAAATGTTGTTTCATAAACTGGAAAACAATACCTCTGGATTCTGTGCCGGTTCCTTTCTCGGGAAGGAGTCTGAACTGTCTTTGGGGGTGGAAAAGCTTCGAAGTAATCTCAAATTGTTCCTCCAAAGGAAGTTCCCAGACAGCAAACTGACGTTGAATCAACGTCTCTCATGACATCGAAATAACGTTGATCTGGGATTGTTTTGCTCATCGAATTAACGTTGAACCAACGTCAGACGCGGTATTTTTCGAAGCTAAATGAAAATCGAAAATTGGTTTGCTTTCATAACATTGAAACAACGTTGATTTTCTGTTAGTTTTGAAAGAATGACGCGTCTGACGTTCAACGTTAATTCGATCATAGAAATATACACTAGACCTCACTTTGGGGTTCTAAGCATGCGTCAAAACCCCCGCCATCTTGGAACAGGGTTCTTGTCATAGGAAGTAACTAGGTGACGCTGCTATCTCTGCCTTTACTTCGAATTCATTGATGGTGACGGACTTTTGTGCAGTGTATGATGTTCACGGATGAAATCTGAAATAGGAATGTTTTCTTAAAAAAAAGTTTTTGTTTAATGTTTTAAACAAAAATGTTTTTTTTTTAAATTCTTTCTGGAATCAGTGATAAATACATGTCTGACTGTTGGAACAAAAAAAAAACGAGAAAAATCGCATTCATGATGATTTATGGTGATTTTAGGCTTGTTTGAGATGAGCAAAATCTGCGCAGAATCGGTCACCGGTGATCAGCGCGAGATGCATGCCGGTTAGAAATGTGTCCGAGAGCGCGCCGCCTGGCTCTGATGTCATGCCGACGTATGTCAAAAAAACTCTCGCGAGCGCAAGACGCACCTGTCGGATTCTGCAGTCGCGCGCAGTTGCTCTCCACCGACTGCGCTGATCAAAAGCATGATGGGAAACGACTTGCTGACGACACAGCTTAATGTTCATTGGTTTAAACAACCGTGAAACTCTGATATCATGTTTTATAACGTTACATATTTGTTATAGACCATTTCAAAAGATGTAAACAACACTGGTCCAGAAGCACTTCCTGTTTCAGTTTGTAACTGTTTTCTTTATTTCACATGTAAAGAAAACTTTTTAAAGACGTTTGTTTAAATTTTTGATTCAGTTTTAAATGTTCTGTTGGTTGTATTTTATCCCAGCTTTTATGTAGTGTTAAAAAACTGAAACAGGAAGTGCTTCTGGGCCAGTGTTGTTTACATCTTTTGAAATGGTCTATACCCTCTGACAGTGCCATATGGGTATTATGTGATTTCAAATATGATATTTTTATAAACATGATATTTTTATTAAAAAAAAACAATAGACACACATATCTGTATTAAAGAAAAACAATATTGATAAACACATATTTGGAATGTAATTAAATAACAAGTACTTTGGGTGTCTTGTTCATTATATTTATTTTCAAATAAAAGCAAAATAACTTAAAGCTGCCGTCGGTAACCCTGGCTGATTGAGTGGATTTGGCAACATTTTGAATGTTTACAACTCGTATGGCCCTAACCCTCCCACAGAGTTCGTGCGCAAGTGCGTGCACACCAGGTTTTCTGTGAACGCGACCGTCTCATCCATAGACATCATATAGGTAGACGCCCTATCGACCGCTACTGCCTATTGGCACGGACGAGAATTGGAGCCGCCATCTTAAACCGGTCATCCGCTCCGCTCAGTGTAATCTGAATGACAGGTGAAATGAGCTTTCAGCGCATTAAATTAATCATATATCACTGAATACTGAACTGATTTTCACACGGGTTTTTTGCTGCAAAGGTCATTCATGTAGCTATGATACTGATATAAGATATAAAGTGACCAGACACAATATAGCCTATGTGACGAAGGAGGATATAATGTATTTTATAAATCAGACACTATAAATGTAATAAAGAAGCAGAAACAGATGGTTGCAGTAAAGTAAGATATTTTAATAAGTTGAAGAAACAATTTATGATTGACACACGCACATACACAAGAACAGACACACACACACACAGAGAAAGAGAGAGAGAGAGAGAGAGAGAACGCAGCCACCGAATCCACCGAACGCAGCCACCTGTAATAAAAATTGAGAAGAAGCTTTTCAACGTGTTTGCATCAGTAATTTCTAAAAAATTAAATTCGGACAACATTGCCTATACCTTTTTTATTGTAGGCTATGTGGATGTGGGAGGGTAAAATGTCGAGACTAAAGCCCTATTCGGATTAACATTACAAAGGTAGATGGAGTAAGTTAATAATGTAATTTTACCACAGGACTTCTGTAATATCAATAGCCAAATAGCATGTGATAAGATAGGTTATCAATAAAACTAGAAGTAAAGTTGGAGGGGTAACTCAATTTGCCCATCGCTGTCATGCGTGTACATTACGTTGCTTCCTGATGTGCGCAAACACAAATAACCTATACAACAGGGCAGTTGAATGCTTATCTGATAACCAGCTCTTGTAACTATTAATTTAACAGTTACCCCGCCTCTCCATGCCGGGTGAACACCGGCTGATGCAGTAAACAGCATTTCACAACGATTTCAGTACAGTAATAGCAAATATCCTTGCTCATTCTCGATTATCTGGTAATATTCTATTCACAAAATACAACCAATTAGTACGGTAATGTTAAGACTTACTTGTGAAAAGCACTATTTTCGGTGGTCCGGCGATTTAGAACAGGAAAATGCTCCACAGTGCTCTGGCATCTCATCTGCTGCCACGCAACGAGACTAGGAATACGACCGGTTCAAGATGGCGGCCGGATTTCTCGTTTTCCAGCGGCCAATAGGGTATCTAGTCTCTATATGATATCTATGGTCTCATCAGCATTCATCAACACCATGGATTATTTTGAGGTATGTTGTCCTGGCTAATATACCAATGTGCAATTGCTAACGTCATTTATTCTCTAAATGAGCTTACTTGGTTTGTTAGTGTTCCGCCATCACTCTTCCTTACTGCGCGAACTTCAGGCGTGTGCATGTGATTGTAACGTGAGCGAGGGGTGGCGTGTGCCCGATCTGTGACTGACAGTCAGATGGTCAGATCTCACACCCCCCTGCGCTGATTTGTGAACAGGGAGCACAGGATTTTTGCAAAACAAATAACACGCTCCAGGTGGAGTTAGAAGCTCGGGTTTTTTTCTAAAATCACTTTCTTTATGTTGTTCTGTCGGATTATAGTGTCGATTTCACTGAATATGATCAAAAAAATGTTGCCGACGGCAGCTTTAAAATTACATCCAGTTTATCAGCAACACGTGCACGAGCGTGAATGCCGTGAATCCAGCGATATCAGACTTTGATCTCACAGGTGTCAAACCCACTTCGAGAACCGAGATTTGTCCCTCTTGCCTGCGCTTTTTTCACTCCTCCTCTCACTGCAGCCGCCTACTCTCGACTACATTGCCAAGGTGAGGTCTAGTGTATATATGTCTATGAATCCGATGAGCAAAACAATGTCAGATCAATGTTGTTTCGATGTCATGTTTCCACGTTGATTCAATGTCAGTTTGCTATCTGGGTTGTTATTGAGGAGTTGCAATTTTTTGAAAGAGGTCTGTTAGGGGTGTAACGATACACGTATTCGTATTGAACCGTTCGGTACGCATTTTTAAACCGAACGGTTCGTTGGACCATTTTTCCTGCCGACCAACATTTCGTTAGGTTACAAAAGTTAGGCGCATCGCGCGCGGTAAGCGCGCTCATAGATGACGCTGACATTACCACAACATTGCCCAACGTCAAACGTAAGCGGAACGAAACTGAGCTACTCGTTATTGTGTGCTGGACGGACCGTTTATCAGTTTGGACCAACGCAGCGCGAGCCGATGTTATACACAGCCAAATCCAGTAAAGAAAACATTTGAGTTCGCCACTAAAGTGATAACATCGCTGCGAGATCTAGTGAGAAACATTCACATTTCTCCGTTATTAACGGATCAAACCGCGCTGACGTGGAAACCAGGAAGAATTGTGCCATGAACGAACTATCCAGTGTCCACAGATCAACAGCATTCATTCACCATGGGTTTACTGTATAGCAGGAATAGTAGCCGATGCTTTCAAGTATCACGTCGGTTTTATTTTGACATTATGAATACAATTGCTGCCTAAAATGTTAATCTGAACTAAAATAAACCTTTATAACTACTACAATATTACTTTTCATTTTTTCCAAGGAGCTGTTTTGTTTCATTTCGCTCCTACCATTTCAAAAGATATAAACAACACTGGTCCAGAAGCACTTCCTGTTTCAGTTTGTAACTGTTTTCTTTATTTCACATGTAAAGAAAACTTCTTAAAGATGCTTGTTTAACTTTTTGATTCAGTTTTAAATGTTCTGTTGGTTGTATTTTATTCCAGCTTTTATGTAGTGTTAAAAAACTGAAACAGGAAGTGCTTCTGGGCCGGTGTTGTTTACATCTTGTGAAATGGTCTATAACCGATGTGTTCATCATGGGTGTATGTTGTAGATGGGCAGTTGGCAACACAATTTGTTGTTATAATTAATATTTTCTTATGTGACCCGTAGTTATTGCGGTAATCAGATGATAATAGCTGTTATATTGTGTTTCAGATGATAATTTCAGTAATATTGTGTTTATGGGCAGTTAGTACATTAATAACACGATAATATGAGTAATGTTGTGTTTAGATGGGCAGTAGTACATTATTAACACGATAATATGAGTTATTTTGTGTTAAGATGGGCAGTAGTAAATTAATAACATGAGTAATGTTGTGTTTAGATGGACAGTTTATCCCGGCGGCTCCGGGAGACGCTCGTCTCGTATCACAGTCTGAATGAAACCGAGTGGAACATCGCTAAGAAATCAGTCAGTGAACTCCCTTTAAATCCTGTCAGTTCGATGTTTAGCGCGTTTCAAACACGTCAGTTTCTCCTTCGTTTCTTTCAGAAGGATGTGACCGTTTGGAGGAAACCGTCGGAGGAGTTCGGCGGCTTTCTGTGAGTTTAAAGTCGCTAAACAGCAGCGCTAATCGGGGGAACCGGACGGTTATGATCGATGGTTTGTTTGTGCAGATATAAAGCCGAAGGAACTGTGGCGGATGACCCGCGCAGGATCATCGAGTTCATGATTCCCGGACCCCGCAGGATGGAGTGGGACAGTCTGATGACGTCACTGGAGATCGTGGAGACTCTGGACGAGGTGAATGTCCATGTTAATGTGCAACTGAGTTATGAAGCTGGTGAATGTTCAACAACACGCGAGAAACTGTCAATAAAGACCCTACACATCATTATCTTTAGATTATTCTTACAGTCTTGCAGATTTAAACCGTTCAGGGTTAATCATTCCATGAAAGCCCTTAAACGCTGAAAACCTGATATGAAATCATTGTCAGACTTGCATATATACACACTCACCTAAAGGATTGTAAGGAACCCGACCCCTTTTGGCCTTCAGAACTGCCTTAATTCTACGTGGCATTGAGTCTGAAAGCATTCTTTAGAAATGTCGGCCCATAATGATAGGATCGCATCTTGCAGTTGATGGAGATTTATGGGATGCACATCCAGGGCACGAAGCTCCCGTTCCACCACATACACACATAACTATTTCAAACAGATGTGCACCACATCACACAGACAATCCAACATCTCATTAAAGCTGTTGGTAACTCTTCACATACTGATAGTATTGCTTTTCACATGATAGCATTATATAATTTCTTAACTTCTCTGCTGTAAAATAATAAAAAAGAGAACACATTAGCGTCTCAGATATGACTGAGTATTTTACAGGGTTAAATCTGTGTCAATATTATGAAGCTGCAGACTCGGAGAGTGCATCTACAGTCCCCCAACGAGAGTTCCACAGCGCCTCCTGCTGTTTGAAAGATCGCATAACACCTGCACACAGAGTAGTACAGCGCACGCTTATCCAAAAGTAATTAAAAAAAAAATAGGATGCAATATTATGCTCTCCAAATAAATTATACAATAAACATTTGCGTTCCTTGCTTAATGCATGTGCCAAAAAAAGTCATTGTTACTGATGGAAGGGATATGAACTATCTTCTGAAAAATAGTAGGCCTATGTGATATTATTGCTACAATGTTTTTTTATATATATATATTTTATTCAAATTCCAATGTTTCTTTCAGTTCAACCTATAATTTATTATCTAATTAACATTACCATGCTAACATTACAAAATCTGTTTTTTGATATTTTGAATGCGAAGCAAAACAAATCAGACAAAACACCAATAATAAACAATTCTGTACTTTATTTAATGATCACCTAAACATCATCTTGCTGTAAAGAAAAAAGGAAGAAAAAACTGTGTTCGTGACTTTACTTTTCGTCTTCAATTGCATTAAAAAAAAACTAATTTATAAGGTTCCGGCTCAAAAACATAGCATTTAACTAGGAAATATGATTGATGGATAGGCTACATGTTGATAGAATTTGGTATCTATATTTAGGCAAGTGCATCACTGTTTTGTTTTGTTTTATTTTTTTTAAAAATGTATTATTATTTTTTTCTCTATTACTTTTTTTAATGTATTCAGTTTTTGTCTATGTCCTCCTTTCATTATATTGTGTTGTATGAGTATTGCTTAATTTTTCAGAAGGAATGTGTGTGTGTTTAAATTTTCTGAAAAATCAATAAAATGTTAATCATTTAAAAAAAAACCTCATTTATAAGTCGCTTTGCATAATCATATGGACATAAAAGTCCAAGGTTAAAGGCTAACCTTAGCTATCAAAATATTTTCGGGGGGAAGAGGGCGAAAAAACATACATTAACGGCTCAAATCTTGTTTCGAACTATCTTTACAGATATTAAATGGACTGTTCATATGTTGTATCGACGAGTTAAATTAGTTTTAGTAAAAAATAAATCAAACAAGTAGGCTACTACGATTCGCTAAATAAAATTGAAGATAGCCTACTCACGTTTCGGCTTAAGTTCTTCACATGTTTATCCGATACAATTTGATAGGTGGCGCTGTCTCGAAAAGATGCAGGTGTCCGAGTCTGCAGCAGCTTCATACTACTCATCTGTGTGGCTCCATACAAGTGTGTGTGTGTGTCCAGGGCTGCTGTGTTGTGAAGTACTCGACTGCTGGCCAGCTGTGGAACATCATCTCTCCACGGGAGTTTGTGGATTTCTCCTACACCTGTGATTATCAGCGCGGCCTGCTGTCCTGCGGTCAGTGTCTCGCCCATCAGCTCCAGTCGCACGTTGGAGAAGCTGACTCCTGACTGTGTGTGTGTGTGTGCAGGTGTGAGCGTGGAGCACTCCGAGCTGACCCCCGGGCTGGTCCGGGGCTTTAATCACCCGTGTGGCTGGTTCTGTGTGCCGACGGAGGATCCCACGGTCAGTCTTCTGACCGGCTTCATCCAGACGGACCTGAGGGGAATGATCCCGCAGAGCGCGGTGGACTCGGCCATGGCCGCGGGACTGGTCCGCTTCTACCGGGAGCTCACACACGCGCTGGCCGCCCAGCCGCCATGACACACACTGAAGACACAGCGGCTCTCCTCAGACACTACATAATCCTCACAGGACACTTATTTATTACTGCACCTCATATTTTGTTTTTGTCCGTGTCTACTTACCAAAAATATTGGTATTTTTCATAAAATTATGTTTAAAAAAATCCTATAAATCATTTCTCTCTCTCTCTCTGAGCGTCACACGGACTCATGTGGACTTTATTACAAATAAACAAATCACAGTTCATTTGTTTTAACCCAAGTGTTATTAAGTTCGAGTCCGCTAGGTGGCGGTGTGATGCACATGTGTCTGCAGAGCTGTCCTTAAATTAACATAATCGTGCTTTTCAGGAGATGTTTTTATCCAAAGTAACTTACAAATGAGGAAATCAAAAATCCCCACTTGGCTCTATCCGAGAAGCAGACACATGAAACACTGCAAAACAAAGTTTGGAAGATGTTCGGGTGGATTTTGCTAAATCATATCTGTAAAAGCCAGAAACCTGAGTGTTTTAAGTGCTCCATTTTAACCAGTTATTATTATTATTTTCATTTTAAGGGGTCCTACAGCTTGACGAACGAACTTCAGGGGGAAAAGACTGCATAATAATGTAATGCCATTCTCATTTTTTTAATTAAACAAAAAAGTGCATTCTGTTTTATTTAACGCATAGGAAATGTAATAGTAGAAAATAAACTGATATAATTAAATTTATATTGTGAATAAAAACTTGAATATTTTATTATTTTCCAACTTTTTTTTGTCCAACTTCAACGTCCGTGGTTTGAACCATAGATATGTATATAAAGGCTAAATGTGTCGTCGTCAGCGCTGCTGGCCAATGGAGGTCGTCGTCTGCACCTGGCGGCCATCTTGTCACAGGCAAGCTCGCTCACTCGTAACATTGTGTTAATGGTACATGCACTTTAAATAACCATAACTTGCTCAATTTTCTACCGATTTTCAAACGGTTTGGTTTGTTATAAACGTCAGAGATGTTGCTATGACACTGCATACTTATTAATAAAAAGTGTATACATAAATAATCATCCAGATAATTATATCCACATTAATAACGTTTGTAAGAAACCAAACCGTTTGTAAATCCGTCTAGATTTCAACGAGATAAGAGTATTTGTGTTCGTGCTGACCACTCATCTTACATCAGCTTGTCTGTGACAAGATGGCCGCCGGTGATGACGATAGAAACTCCGCCGTAGCACTTCTAGCCTTTATATACATATCTATGGTTTGAACCACGATGACGTCGAGGCACAAACCCCGCCCACTGAGGCAGCAGCTTCTGTGCGTGCGCGCGCTCGCGGCGTAACGAGTGATCGCAGTGGAAGTTCGTGCGGATCGATGAGTGTGTTTCTAAAACCCGATCCGTGACGAGGTTCGGTTCTCCAGATTCTGATGCGCTCCGTGGCGTGAGCATGAGAGTCAGACAGCCGTTAACGGGACACATGCTCGCGCTAGGTTTGATTCGGTGATGCGGTTCGGTTCAGTTCGGGTCTCCATGACAACAGAATCAGCGGAGTGAGTAACCAACTTTTGTAAATAAACACAAACACTTTTACCTTGACGCTGGAGATATTAATAAACGACCTAGCAGCAGCCGTTGGGAAGATTGAAGCTTTAGAAGGTTGTTTTGTTCGTGGGTTTGGATTATCGGTGTTTTGGTGTAGTTCTGCGGGCGCGCGCGTCCTTTAAGATCCACTGAAGGGAAAATCCTGTTTCTGTTTCGCTTTGAATCCGGAGGGTTTTTCCGGCGGTCATCCTCATGTTCACACACACACACACACACACACAGGAGACGTGACCTTGGTTGCAGTGTATCTGAACAACTCAACCCTGACAAACTGGGAGAATAATACTTTGTCTAAGTATGAACACTTTTTGGGGGCTTTTCAAGATTTTTCCCTTTTTGGAAGAAGAAATGTGCATTATATGACGTTGTTAACGTTGTTGTCAAGTTAGTTATTTCATTAGTTCCGTTATTCTTATCTGGTAATACGGGTCTGGACCGGGCATGAGAGGGTCACATGATCAGGAGATCGGCACATCATGACCGATACCGACGATGCTTCATTTCTGAAAGCTGATGTAGCCTGCTATTGAAAAAGCTAAATCGTTTTTAAGACCCTGATTAGAAAAGCAGAAGTATCATCATGTCCCAAACACATATTTCAATGTCTTCATGATGATTATAAGTCGATATGATGGACTTGTGTTGCACTGAAACATATTTACTTTTTTAAGTGATTCCACTCATATTTTATATTTCATATAGCGGTTGTTCCTCTGCGTTGTTATTTTAGACGTTTTGAATAAAATAATTTTCCACACAAAGCTGGCTGTGCTGGAAGGTGACTTGAATAACGGAGCCTGTGTGATAAAACATATAAACAGACAGACACTGTTAACCGCAGCTCTTTCGCCTTTAACCACAAAACACCAGTTAGTTAACTACAAAACACACACAAATTACAACGTAAACTAGAATATATCCTTAGTATGCGTACCAAACATACACACACACACACACAAATATATATACACACAGTGTTACTCTAAAAAATAAATACTATAAAATTGCATGAATTATCCTTAAACAGACCAAGGTGGAGAAGGTTACATTAGAAAAACATACTTTTTTGCATCAGACGATACATTTTGATGCTAAACCCACTATTGTTTTATGTCTGATCTCATGACATTTCACACTTTTTTTCATACATATTTTACAATAATTCATACGAATTTGTACGAGTGCGGTCATATTATTTAGACACCTCATAAAATGCATACGAATTGCTGTAAGATCAGATTCATCTATACACAGTATACGCACAACCGGCACATCCGGGAACTTAACTGTTCAATTTTGTCCCCGCCCCCTTTTGGGGGAAAACAAACCAGACTCCCCATAGACTTCAATACAAAATAACGGCAAAAACCAACGTCCGTACACAGCCGACAGGCGTAAATAACTTAAGAAATCATTTATTTAAAACATGTCAAGTAATTATATGTCCACCCTGCCTGCCATAGTGTGTGAAAAATACATACACAAACTAAATTTGGCCAATTTAAAAACATGTCCCTTTATTCTCCCAGCGTCAAATTGGGGTAACAACCCCACCCAGTGGCCAGAGGTGACCTCGTCGAGTCACGAGGTAAGCGAATGAATGATTTTATTTCGCTTTTTAAAGTAAAAAACCTTAATGTATATCTCATGAATTAATGATTATGATGGCAGGTAGCCTGGGCTAGTTGATAACGGGCATAAAAAAATGTATTTTTCACGCTCTATGGCAGGCAGGCTGGACATCCGGTGTATAGACGAATCCGACGAGCGTTCTTGTGTAGGCTGCCATCTTGTGGCGACGCCATTACTGAGCTGTCACACCGGCATAGACATATGCACCGGTATGTAAACAAACCTCGGAGATAAGGTTATAACGCACCCTCGATGACAGCTACAGCCAGCCAGACTTGTTAGGTTGATGATGTTGGACACTGGCCTCCAGTCACAGATGAAGGTACAAACGATCTTACAGATTATTTATGAAAATAGCTTGGCAAGCTAGCTAGGCTAACGTTTGCTACCGAATAAACTAAAAAAAGATCTGTCCATTTGGCAACAATAAATAAATAAATGAAATCAAATAAACAAATTCATGTTTTTCATTTGTGTTCATTATTTATCTCATTTTTACATTGCAACGGGCATGGGTAAGGTAACGTTACAGCTAGAAAGTATACACAATATCAACCAACTAGTGTTTTTAAACCATGGAAAGAGGTCAATATAACAGCAGGAGAACAATTATGTCACATAACGCTACATTTAGCTCAGGAAAGCCATTTAATGACCATAGCATGTTAATTAAATAGAAAAAATAGCAAGAGAGGAGATTTTGCTGATCACTATATCACACATTTATTATATATTTTTTTACTTATGTCATTAAATAATTATTATACGCGAATGTCCGCGTCTTGTACTGCCCAGGAAATCTGTGTAAACCGTACGGCACCTGACAGGGGCAATCGACCCGGGGTATTCACAATGTTTTCTCTTCAAAATTGAAATTTTACTGCCACAATTGAAACAATTTATAACGGAAACTGTTTACCCACTCGACATTATACAAGGGCTAACGTTGTAACTTTAGTGACAGTCGTAAATCGCGGGCTGTTTATTCCTGTGGACGCAAGTTGCAAATAAAACAATAGAAGGCAATGGAGCAACGCTACCCAGTAACATCTCAGTAATGGCGCCCGCTTACTTCCGTTTTTTTCGCCGGATTCGTCTATATAAGTGATTTCTTAAGTTATTTTCGCCTGTCGGCTGCCTACGGACGTTTTTGCCGTTATTTTGTATTGAAGTCTATGGGGAGTCTAGTTTGTTTTCCCCCAAAAGGAGGCGGGGACATTCTATGATGACGCAGCGCCGGTTGTGCGTATGGCGAGTCTAGTTTCTTTCCCCCCAAAAGTGGGCGTGAACATTCGATGATGACGCAGCGCCGGTTGTGCGTATTTACCTCAATTACATCAGAAGTAACTCTAATTAAATCACAGATAAATGAAGAGTAATCCCTTACTTTACATTTTCAAGGGAAAAGTAATTAAATTACAGTAACTAATACTGTGTATATATATATATATATATATATATATATATATATAGAGGCAACGCCACTGCTGAAGAGTCTCCGCTGAGGGGAATAACACTGACCCTGTGCGTTGAGTGTGTGTGTGTGTGTGTGTGTGCTCTCGCAGCAGCTTATGAACTATGTGTTTGTGTGTGTGTGTGTATTCTCATTTGCGAGATTAAATGTCAGAAGCTTTTTTGTTTTATCCGGTGGCAGAAACGAGTTTCCATCGTTATCATCAGTCAGCCCTTCAGTGCAGCTGTGTGTGTACGCCAGATAACAGTTCACACACACACACACACACACACACACACACACACACACACACACACACACACACACACACACACATGAACCTAAGATATTTTGTAGGCAAGCATGCTCCTGCAGTTGTTCTGCTAAACGAGCTCGTCAGACGGCGAGTCATCATGACATCATCGTGACATCATCATGAGGTCCGGAGTCAATCTGAGGAACGGCTGATAACTGTGGAGGATGTGTGTGTTATGTATTATGGGGTTTTGTTTTCCTGAGAAACTAAAGAGTGTGTGTCTCCACAGGTGAAACTCTGATGGTTACCATGGAGACGGCCGTGAGCGGGAAAAAGTGCAGCGCCGCCCTGCTGGTGCACCTGTACTGGTGCAGAGACGAGCCACTGACTCTCCCAGCAGGAGAATACACCGCCGAGGAGATCTGCATCAGCGCAGCGCAGGAGTGTGGTGAGTGTGTGTGTGTGTGTGTGTGTGTGATCATTAGTATCCAATAAGAAGACGAGCACATGAACTACGACAGAAACAGAAACACATCTACCGAGGAGAGTCCTCAAAGCGTGTGCGTCTCAGTGGAGGCTGTGATTGGATAACTGGAGTAACCAGCGGACCAATGGCATCGCAGCATCTCTAATGTTAGTTTGGTGCGGAGTGGAAGTGTGTGATCAGAGTGAATCGGGTGTAGTTCCCTCCGGAAGCGTCTCACACACACACGCGAGTGTGTTCCTGAACGCTAGAGAACACAAGTGTGTTAGCGGAGTTAGCTGGCGCTCGAGACACACTCGTTAATGATGGAGGGAGAGCGCGGGTTACAGAGTCTCGCCGTCATCGCTGATGTTCAGTGGCAGTTTCACAGGAAGTGATGATTCTGTCCTCTCGAACTCATGGGATGGAAACGCTGCTTTATTCGCAAATGTTTTCTGCCGTATTCCAGTTTTGCGCAGAAGTTAAACTGAACGTCTGATGCTCATGCTAACAGCTAATCTTCATCAAGCGTCACGTGTCATCAGTGTGATTGCATTATGAGAGTAAGATCGAAGTGTGTGTTCAGAGGGGGAAGGCTTGCTTCTGCAACACTGTGGCAGGAGTGTGAATGTTGGGCGGTAAACTTCCTGTTCCCACTCTCGCCACTTCCTGTTTACCCATCTGGGGGTTCAGGGTTTCAGTAAGCCAGTGATCTACTTTACAAGAAAGAGGAAGCTGCTCCACCCATCTGTCCTTCACACACACACAGAGATAGACAGAGTGTGTTTGTGTGTGTGTGTTGGAGAGAGATGGTCACTGCTGATGTGTAAGAGGTCAAAGGTCACTAATGTGTGTGTGACAGGTGTGAGCCCCATGTACCTCAGTCTGTTCGGGCTCATGAGGGAGCGAGACCGCGTGTGGCTGCCGCCCAATCACGTGCTGAAGCTGGAGCCGTCAGCCAATGAGACGCTGCTGTTCCGGATCAGGTGAGCCTCCGCGCCGGTGTGTGTGTGTGTGTGTGTGTGCGGCTCCGTCTCACTCCTCTCCGCCCGCAGGTTCTACTTCCCCGGCTGGAGCGGAGCCGGCCCGCACTCGGCCCGCAGGTACGGGGTCAGCAAGAGTTCAGAGGCACCTGTGCTGGATGACATCACCACGGCGTACCTGTTCGCTCAGGTGAGGACGGCCTCGACCACGGCTCGTGATTCAGTCTGATCAGACAACACAATTATCATCATGAGTCAGTAAACGATCCATCGATTAGCTCTTCTCATCCGTCGAGTCTAGCGCTGAGACAGCACAGGTCAGAGGTCAGTGATATCTGGGGTTCTGAGAGAGGATCGCTCGACACACCTCTAGAGTCGTGTCGAATATTATATTCCAAACAGCGACAGCTCCTTTGTAGAGACACACCAGCTCTGAGTGTGTGAGCGTGTGTGTACTTTATGTGAGAGAAATGAATTGTTGTTGACTTTTTAAATATACATGTGAATATATATATATAAAATAAAAGCTTGTTTGGGTGAAGTGTGAGTAATTCAAGACTAGGGCTGTCAAACGATTAATCGCGATTAATCGCATTCAAAATAAAAGTTTGTGTTTACATAATATATGTGGGCGTAGTGTGTATAATTATTTTGTATATATAAATAGACACACATGCATGTATATATTTAAGAAAAATCTGAAAGTATATGCTTTATATATATTTATACATAATATTTATTAATATTATGTATAAATATAAATATTTGATATATTAATAACACATTTTTCTTAAATATATAGATGCATATGTGTGTATTTATATATACAAAATAATTATACACACTACGCCCACATATATTATGTAAACACAAACTTTTATTTTGAATGCGATTAATCGCGATTAATCGTTTGACAGCCCTATTCAAGACCAAACTGTTCAAAGATGTATTTAAAATTCAAAATTCTCTCTCTCTCTCTCTCTCTCTCTCTCTCTCTGTCTCTCTCTCTCTCTCTCTCTCTCTCTCTCTCTCTCTCTCTCTGTCTCTCTCTCTCTCTCTCTCAGTGGAGGTCAGATTTTCTGAGTGGCTCGGTCAGCGTTCCCATCAGCCTGGAGTTTCAGGAAGAGTGTTTGGGATTGGCTGTCATCGATATGATGCGTCTGGCCAAAGAAAAGGGCAAATCCCCCATTGACATCTACAACCACAACAGGTGAGACTCGTAAATGACCTCTGACCTCCGACCTGGCCCAGCCTGACCTCTGCTGTCTGGATCCGCAGTTACAAGTCGTTCCTCCCGAAGAACATGCGGGCACACATCCAGAGCCAGCACGTGGTGACCCGGAAGAGGATCCGCTTCCGCTTCCGGAGGTTCATCCATCAGTTCGGCGCGTGTAAGGCGTGTCCGCGCGACCTGAAGCTGAAGTACGTGCTCAGCCTGGAGTCGCTGCAGCCGGCCTTCTTCACTGAGCGCTTCCTCGTCACCGAGGCCAGCGCCGGGGCCGTCACCATCGTCGTCAGCGGCAACCAGGGCATCCGCTGGGCCCGGGGTCAGGAGGCCGTGGACCGAGAGGTGCGTATGCGTGTGTGACATCATCAGGGTACAGCTGGATTTCATCTTTCATCATGCACAATTAATCTAAAGAGTAATGCTTCCGTCCCGTTACATCAGTCAGGAGCTCGAGAGGTGTGTGTGTGTCAGTCACAGTCCACATCTGTTGAGTGCATTGACCAATCAGAGGCGTTTTCTAGGGCTGTCGAATGGCTGAAAACTAGATTTGAATTTCTTTTTTAAATATTTGCAAAATTCAAATTACTTTCAAATTCTAAAAGCAATCCTTCATGTTGAGGAAACCAGTGTCTCCGGTGTCCACAAGAGGGCGTCAGTGAGAGACATCAGCTGATAGACATCAGGATTCGCCTCTTTAATGAAATGAAATGACACACACACACACACACACTGATCACAGAAGTGTCACAGAAACACACTTCATCTGTAGGTGAAGATACACACACACTGGAGGAAGAGTTGCGTGGTGTTTATTTGCTGTTGTTTGTAATGAGTTTATTTGTTCTTATTTTGTTTAATTGACTTTAATAATGTTTAATGTATATTTGTTAGGCTAGTAGTTTTTGTGTTATTGAAGTTTCACACGCTGACCTGAATACACACGAGCGAGACGAGCGATGCTGAACTCTCTCTCTGTGTGTGTGTGTGTGTGTGTGTTCAGGATCTGCAGGTGTACTGTGATTTCTCTGACGTCATCGACATCAGTGTGAAGCAGGGCGGCAGAGACGGGTCTGTGGAGAACCGGGTCGTCTGCATTAACAGACAGGACAGTCAGATCCTGGTAACTCACACACACTCTCACACACTTGAACACACATCAGTGGGGGTCAGTCGATTCCAGTTAGGGTCAGTTTGGGTCAGTCGGGGTCAGTTTGAGTCAGTCAGGGTCTAGTTGGGGTCCAGTTGGGGCTAGTCCAGTCCAGTCGAGTCCAGTCAATTCCAGTCAGGGTCCATTCGAGGTCCAGTCGGGGTCTAGTCCAGTCCAGTCGGGGTCAGTCAGGGTCAGTTTGGGTCTAGTCGGGGTCAGTTTGGGTCGGTCAGGGTCTAGTTGGGGTCCAGTTGGGGCTAGTCCAGTCCAGTCGAGTCCAGTCAATTCCAGTCAGGGTCCATTCGAGGTCCAGTCGGAGTCTAGTCCAGTCCAGTCGGGGTCAGTCAGGGTCAGTTTGGGTCAGTCGGGGTCAGTTTGGGTCTGTCGGGGTCAGTTTGGGTCAGTCGGGGTCAGTTTGGGTCAGTTTGGGTCAGTCGGGGTCAGTTTGGGTCGGTCAGGGTCTAGTTGGGGTCCAGTTGGGGCTAGTCCAGTCCAGTCAATTCCAGTCAGGGTCCATTCGAGGTCCAGTCGGAGTCTAGTCCAGTCCAGTCGGGGTCAGTCAGGGTCAGTTTGGGTCTAGTCGGGGTCAGTTTGGGTCGGTCAGGGTCTAGTTGGGGTCCAGTTGGGGCTAGTCCAGTCCAGTCGAGTCCAGTCAATTCCAGTCAGGGTCCATTCGAGGTCCAGTCGGAGTCTAGTCCAGTCCAGTCGGGGTCAGTCAGGGTCAGTTTGGGTCAGTTTGGGTCAGTCGGGGTCAGTTTGGGTCAGTTTGGGTCAGTTTGGGTCAGTCGGGGTCAGTTTGGGTCAGTCAGGGTCAGTTTGGGTCAGTCGGGGTCAGTTTGGGTCAGTCGGGATCAGTTTGGGTCAGTTTGGGTCAGTCGGGGTCAGTTTGGGTCAGTCAGGGTCTAGTTGGGGTCCAGTTGGGGCTAGTCCAGTCCAGTCGAGTCCAGTCAATTCCAGTCAGGGTCCATTCGAGGTCCAGTCGGGGTCTAGTCCAGTCCAGTCGGGGTCAGTCGGGGTCAGTTTGGGTCAGTCGGGGTCAGTTTGGGTCTGTCGGGGTCAGTTTGGGTCAGTCGGGGTCAGTTTGGGTCAGTTTGGGTCAGTCGGGGTCAGTTTGGGTCGGTCAGGGTCTAGTTGGGGTCCAGTTGGGGCTAGTCCAGTCCAGTCGAGTCCAGTCAATTCCAGTCAGGGTCCATTCGAGGTCCAGTCGGAGTCTAGTCCAGTCCAGTCGGGGTCAGTCAGGGTCTGTTTGGGTCAGTCGGGGTCAGTTTGGGTCGGTCAGGGTCTAGTTGGGGTCCAGTTGGGGCTAGTCCAGTCCAGTCAATTCCAGTCAGGGTCCATTCGAGGTCCAGTCGGAGTCTAGTCCAGTCCAGTCGGGGTCAGTCAGGGTCTGTTTGGGTCAGTCGGGGTCAGTTTGGGTCGGTCAGGGTCTAGTTGGGGTCCAGTTGGGGCTAGTCCAGTCCAGTCGAGTCCAGTCAATTCCAGTCAGGGTCCATTCGAGGTCCAGTCGGAGTCTAGTCCAGTCCAGTCGGGGTCAGTCAGGGTCAGTTTGGGTCAGTTTGGGTCAGTCGGGGTCAGTTTGGGTCAGTTTGGGTCAGTTTGGGTCAGTCGGGGTCAGTTTGGGTCAGTCAGGGTCAGTTTGGGTCAGTCGGGGTCAGTTTGGGTCAGTCGGGATCAGTTTGGGTCAGTTTGGGTCAGTCGGGGTCAGTTTGGGTCGGTCAGGGTCTAGTTGGGGTCCAGTTGGGGCTAGTCCAGTCCAGTCGAGTCCAGTCAATTCCAGTCAGGGTCCATTCGAGGTCCAGTCGGGGTCTAGTCCAGTCCAGTCGGGGTCAGTCGGGGTCAGTTTGGGTCAGTCGGGGTCAGTTTGGGTCTGTCGGGGTCAGTTTGGGTCAGTCGGGGTCAGTTTGGGTCAGTTTGGGTCAGTCGGGGTCAGTTTGGGTCGGTCAGGGTCTAGTTGGGGCTAGTCCAGTCCAGTCAATTCCAGTCAGGGTCCATTCGAGGTCCAGTCGGAGTCTAGTCCAGTCCAGTCGGGGTCAGTCAGGGTCAGTTTGGGCCAGTTTGGGTCAGTCGGGGTCAGTTTGGGTCAGTTTGGGTCAGTCGGGGTCAGTTTGGGTCAGTCGGGGTCAGTTTGGGTCAGTCGGGGTCAGTTTGGGTCGGTCAGGGTCTAGTTGGGGTCCAGTTGGGGCTAGTCCAGTAGTCCAGTCCAGTCGAGTCCAGTCAATTCCAGTCAGGGTCCATTCGAGGTCCAGTCGGAGTCTAGTCCGGTCCAGTCGGGGTCAGTTTGGGTCAGTCGGGGTCAGTTTGGGTCTGTCGGGGTCAGTTTGGGTCAGTCGGGGCTAGTCTGGTCTAGTTGAGGTTTAGTCGAAGATCAGTCGGGGTCAGTCGGGGTCAGTAAGTCCCCTAAAATGTACTGGGTCTCCCGATTATTCAATCGGGTTGGGTTTTTCTTTTTTAATTTTCTTTTCATACACATCGTGTTCGGGTAAGAAGTGATTCGGGTCGTGTACATATTTTAGGATCCGAGAAGATCTCTAGTCTGTGTGTGTTTCCCACAGGAGCTGGAGTTCGGTTCTCTGACTGAAGCGCTGTCCTTCGTGTCTCTGATCGACGGCTACTACAGACTCACCACAGACGCGCATCACTACCTGTGTAAAGAGGTGGCGCCCCCTAGACTCCTGGAGGCCATGCAGATCAGCTGCCACGGGCCTGTGTCGTGAGTTCAGCTTCACACACACACACACACACACACACCTAGGAAAAGTCATATATGCAGAAATGTTTGTTTAAAACTGGATGAACTGAATTTGTGCAAAATGAAACCCATTTCAGACGGCCGTATAATATAATGCACACACACGTGTATGAATGAGGTGTGTGTGTGTGTGTGTTCCTGCAGGACGGAGTTTGCCATCAGTCGCTTGCGTCGCTGTGAGAATCAGAAAGGCCTTTATATCCTGAGGAGCAGCCCCAAACACTACCACCAGTTCTACCTGTCCTTCAGCCTCCAGGTGTGTGTGTGTGTGTGTGTGTGTGTGTGTGTTAGATCATGGTTAACCCACTGCAGTAACTAACCTCATCTGTGTGTGTGTGTGTGTGCAGCACGAGGGTCAGCTGGAGGTCAAGCACTGTCTGGTGGTCCGCTCGGCGTCGGGAGAGTTCGTGTTGAGCGGCGGGAAGAGCAGCTTCTCCAGTCTGAGCGAGTTACTGCAGCGCTACCAGAAGGAGGCGCTACGCTCCGACACACACGTGTTCCAGCTGAGCCGCTGCTGTCCGCCGCGCAGCAAAGGTGACACACACACACACACACATCGATAATAATTAGTGTTCCCGCAGTAATGGTGATAAAGCGAGTTGATGTCGTATCTCTGTCTGGGACTCGTTTGAGTTCATCGCTCTGCAATCTGGAACTGGAACACAGATATTCCATATACATGTGTGTGTGTGTGTGTTCTGGGCAGGAAATGATGTGTGTGTGTGTCCAACTGTAGATAAATCTAACCTGCTGGTGTGCAGGAACAGCCAGAGCTCTGACTCGCTGCTCTCGCCCTCCGAGTTCACACACGTCAACCAGATGATCTTCCACAAGATCCACAAGGAGGACCTGGAGACTGTGAGTCACACACACACACACATAGGGGTGTGCCGGTTTCAGAATTGGTGATGACGGTTATGACTTGAGTCAAATGTGACGGTTCGTAACATAACCGGGAGGCACTGTAGCCTGTTCAATCCCCGCGCTATATACAGATGCAATGGAGTGCACGTCACCGAAAGTAACAGATTTGAGCTGCATTATTGATAATCAGCTAATTTCAAAATCAGAAAAGACAGCAATAAGGGATCATATCATTGCCATAATAATTAATAAAGGCTGCTTTCTAAAGTACTTCCTGTATTGATGTTCATGGGTAGCCTCAATGGGTTCCATTCAGACCTTAACATTAAGTCTTTTACTGTTTTATGTCAACAAGATTAAACAAAAAAAAAAAATCATCTGCTATACCCAATGTTTAGATCTGTTTGGGTAATTATGCAAATTAGCACATATGTAATTAGATTATGCACCATTGTCCACGTTAAGAAACAATTTCGAAAAACTTGTAATACATTTTTTAATTGTCTTGATGTAAGTAATCAACTCAGTGATTTTCATGATGATATCTAAAGGATAAAATTTTTCCCCTTTTCACGTGAGAAAACTAATGAATAGGCGAATGAATGGGATATATTTGGGTGTTTTTCCAAACTTTCCCCTAATGGGATTCTTCAGGGCTTTTTTTTCCTTACTCGGGACATATTAAGGATACAAAATCAGTTGAGTTCGCTTCTGTTGCAATTTGTTCAACCTTTTTCACAATTCAGAGTAAGGCCACATGAACATGTCCCATTGACCTCCATTCATTTTGTCTATAGGACAAATGAATGGAGAATCTTGAAAGTTGAATTCTGAGAAATGTCCATGTTGCCCAAAGGGCAAACAAACAACGTTTACTTTTACCCTATAGAACATGTTTCTGTATAAAAGTTCACTGTACTCATCATTTCTAGGTCAACCTTTTGGCAAATTAAGCAAAAAATTGCTAATTTTTCAAAATTTCGCCAAAGTTCATGTGTTAGGTGGCACGCCTAAATCTCAAAGGAATTCCTCAAAACTTTACAAAAGTCATTTTTATATTAATTGGAACAAAATGCAATACCAGCCGAATTGATATTTTGAAATTACATTTTCCCATCCAAATTTGATGCACCCTAATATATATATATATATATATATATATATATATATATATATATTACACGGTTTTGGCGGTTATAGAGCTTTAATGACGGTTTTCAACTATAACCGTCGGTCTCACGGTTATATAATACCCCCTACACACACACACACACACAGTGGGTCAGGGCACGTTCACGCAGGTCTGATGTGTGTGTGTGTGTGTGTGTGTGTGCAGAGGGAGAGTTTGGGTCAGGGCACGTTCACGCAGGTGTTCCGGGGCGTGCGGCGCGAGCGAGGAGATTACGGAGAGATACACAAGATGGACGTCGTGCTGAAGATTCTGGACAAGAGCCACCGCAACTACACTGAGGTACTGTGGGAAAGGGTGTGTTCTGACGAGTGTGTGTTGTGACGAGTGTGATGCGTACGAGACGTGACGTTCCTCTCTCTGTGTCAGTCGTTCTTCGAGTCGGCCAGCATGATGAGCCAGCTATCCCATAAACACCTGCTGCTGAACTACGGCGTGTGTGTGTGCGCAGAAGAACGTGAGTATCTCACACACACACACACACATGTGTTTTATGAGGTCTGTGAGTGTGTGTGTGTGTTGCAGACATCATGGTGCAGGAGTACGTGCGCTTCGGCTCTCTGGACACGTACCTGAAGAGGAACCGCAGCAGCATCAACATCACCTGGAAGCTGGAGGCCGTGAAGCAGCTGGCCTGGGCTCTACACCACCTGGTGACTCTCACACACACACTCACACACTCTCTCACTCACACACACACTCACCTTACCCTGATCCGATCCACAGGAGGAGAAGAACCTGATCCACGGGAACGTGTGTGCCAGGAATGTTCTGGTGACCCGTGAGGAGGATCGGAAAACGGGAACGCCGCCGTTCATCAAACTCAGCGACCCGGGAATCAGCATCACCGTCCAGCCCAGAGAGTGTGAGTGTGTGTGTGTGTGTGTGTGGAGCGTATCCCATAGGGCTGTAGTCAACCAAAGAAATCCTTAGTCGACCAAAGTCTCGTCCTGCGCAACGATTAGTCGACTAAAAAAAAAAAAAAAACCCGTGATGTTTTGAGAAAACTTTTTTTTTTTTTTTTATTAAAGGAAGAACAAAATGGTACATCATTTACAGAAAAAGCTAAACAATGTTCCTTGGGTTTTTTTTTTTTTTTTACATTTTCTCCCTTACCCCACAACCCACCCATTGAACGAAACAAACAAACAAAAAAAAAGGAAAATAAATGAATAAATAATTAAATAAATGAAAAAAAAAAAAAATAGAAAGTAAGTTGAGTAAACTTTTTTTAAACAATTGTCATTGAGCATTTATAAAACAACAACGAAAAAACATCACAAATAAATAAAACTATAATAATAATACAATTCTTTGAAAATTAAGTGATTTTTTTAACTGCAAAAATTGAAGAGCTCTGTCCTAGGTCTATAACAGTCACAATCGCGCACCTGACCACACCACACGCTGCAAAAAATATAACTGCTATCCTATCTGCCACATAATGAAAAATCCCAACAAAAGCTCTCGTTTATTCAGGCTTTATATTCTTCTTTACTTTCAAAGCTTAACTTTCGTCCTGACGATCAAGGCGTTTTAAAATAACACACACACAAAAAAAACAAATAGCCTAAAAAACAATCCTAATAATTGGCTGTAGCACCGCGTATAGGTTTATTTTCGTTTTGTTGCATTATTTAGGCTATTTTCAAATGCGTCAAGTGTACAAACGAAAACATATTAAGAAAACGATCTATTGAGTCAGCATGATATAGCCGTTAAAAGGGCTGCTCACGTCTTTTGCGCGCTCAAGTTCGGTTTCAAATAGGCGCGCGACTTGCGCTCATAATGGAGTAACGCGGTCGCCTCCCTCCACAGTCTTGTCGTCTTTGTTTTACAATGCAGCCAGACAAAGGATTTAGATTTCCTGGACATTTTGTCGACTAAAGCCAAAACAAGCAGCGTTCTGACTGAATGAATACAGCATCCCTTACCGAGCGCGAAGCAGCAGCGTAGCCGACAGGTGCGGTTCCCGAGTGTATTATGTGTGTGCGCTAAACTGTGGCGCAGTTACAAAAATAGCCTAAATTAAAGCATTTTAAAGTTGGGGACAAAACATAGGCTAATTAGATTTAGAATACAGTAATAAATAACTGCTTATAAAGTAATAAATATCAAGGAGTATATCATTGAAAAATTCTTTCAATAGAGAGCCTAAGTCCCTCCCCTTCCGGTCGACCACCATGGGACCTTATTTCGGAAAAATATTGAATGATAGTCAATGGCGAGAGACAACAAATATTTTGATCTCGTTAGAATTGTGCCCTGAATTACACATATGATGTTTGTCAATTTAAAAGATACATTTTAAAGTAAAGAAAGTCGCAGTTTGGTGTAAAACCGTTGAGGTATAAGACTGTGAAAATACGTAATTACAAAGACTACAAACCCCAAAGGTGCACATTTTCTCTCAATGAATGAAGCTAACTTTACTGAGGCTGTCTGTCATTGTTTCTACAGTCTTACGTTATAATCGTAACGTTACGCCGTCCTACCTGAGTGTTTTGTCCCAGACTGCACACACACGAGCAGCGGATCTCGTTTCGCTTCCCGGGAGATGTAGTTCACAGAGCGATTTTCACATAAAACTAAATGTTACTCTTCTGTTGTATGACAAACTGCGACGTTTTTGACTTTGAGAATTATCTTTTAAATTGACAAACATCATATGTGTAATTGAGGGCACAGTTCAGACGGAATAAAAAGATAAGTTGTCTCTCGCCATTGACTACCATTCATATTTTTTCCGAAATAAGGTCCCATGAGCCGGAAGCGAAGGGGCGGGACTTAGGCTCTCTATTGGTAAAAAAAAAAAAAAAAAAAAATGCACCTGGTCGACCAATAAGAATGTCAGTCGACCAAGACGGCATCGACCGATTAGTCGACTAAATGACTAAAGTTGACAGCCCTACCGTGGGTTCCTCTAACTGTCCCTGTGTGTGTGTGTGTGTGTGTGTGTGTGTGTGTGTGTGTGTGTGTGTAGTTCTGCTGGAGTGTATCCCGTGGGTTCCTCTAACTGTCCCTGTGTGTGTGTGTGTAGTTCTGCTGGAGCGTATCCCGTGGGTTCCCCCGGAGTGTGTGCAGGACAGCAGGAGTCTGAGTCTCGCGGCGGATAAGTGGAGCTTCGGCACGACGCTGTGGGAGATTTACTGTGGAGGAGAACATCCGCTCGCCGCCCTCGACTCCTGCAAGGTGAGGAAGACTCTGTGCTACATCGAATCAACCAATCACAGGGCTGCTTTTAGGGGTGTGTCCTGCTCAAGACGATCTCCTGAACTCCAAACTGAACGTCAGAATGGGGAAGAAAGGGGATTTAAGCAGTTTTGAGCGTGGCGTGGCTGTTGGTGTCTGAGTATTCCCCAATCTGATCAGTTACTGGGATTTTCACACACAAAACAGAATGAGATCATGGATCCATCATGCCTTGTTCCCACTGTTGGGCTGGTGGTGGTGGTGTAATGGTGTACAGGGGGATGTTTTCTTGGCACACTTTAGTGCCAATCGGGCATCGTTTAAACACCACGGCCTACCTGAGCGTTGTTTCTGACCACGTCCATCCCTTTATGGCCACCATGTCCCCATCCTCTGATGGCTACTTCCAGCAGGATAATGCACCATGTCACAAAGCTCCAATCATTTCAAACTGGTTTCTTGAACATGACAATGAGTTGACTGTACTAAAATGGCTGCAGCTAACGGTCTCTGTCCTGCGCGCGTGATTGGCTGCAGCTAACGGTCTGTCTCTGTCCCACAGAAGCTGCTGTTCTACGAGGATAAGCACCAGCTGCCGGCGCCCAAGTGGACCGAGCTGGCTAGCGTGATCAACAGCTGCATGGACTACGAGCCGCTGCACCGGCCCTCGTTCAGAGCCGTGATCCGAGACCTCAACAGCCTCTTCACGCCAGGTGAGCTAATCACTCGCTTGTGCACCAGACGTTAGCTAGCGTAGCGCTCACTCCTGCGTTGGTTCCTGTGCTCCTCAGACTACGAGCTGCTGGTGGAGAGCGAGACGCTGCCGAGCAGGAACCGGCCGTTGGGTTCTGCCGGAGCCTTTGAGAATCAGGAGCCCACTCAGTTTGAGGCCAGACACCTGATCTTCCTCCAGCTGCTGGGCAAGGTGACCTCATCATCATCATCATCATCATCATCATGACTAGGGTTGGGTATCGTTTGAGCTTAACTCTCCCACCGCAGCGTTAGCCTGAGGGTTAAACACCACAGAAGAAACACTAGCCCAACTAATACACACTGTTCATATTAAAGGGGGGGTTTACTCCTCTTTTTCTTTACATGATTGTGTTTATGGGGTGCAATATAACATGTATTCATGGTTTTTCTTTTTTTAAAGTCTTATTTTTCATAAACTTCACCTTTATCGTCAGCCGCGCTCTCCTCTGTCCCCTGAACGAGCGGTTTACTTCCTGATTCTATGAAAACACTCCCTCAGAAACACGTCGTGAGCTCAGATTGGTTAGTATGGGCGGGTGTGTTGTGATTGGCTAAACTGTCGCTCACGTTGTCCGGAAGGTTAACGCCTATTACCTTACGGGGAAACGCTAGCTCCGGTCCAGATGTAAATAATGGTGTCGAGCTGCAGTATCAGTGAGGCAGAATCAGACCGAGAAAGCCGCGATGAAGCGAGTCAAACAGAACCACACCACACACGGCTCTTACTAAACGTTTCTGAATGATAAGTTGCCATATTTTTTTAACCATATACACGTTTGTTTTACACAATAGCATCTGACTGGCAACGATAGCAACTGACTGGCTACTAATGTTAAGCACAAACAGCGTTGGCAAGTTAACGTTCTTGATCAAATCGAAAATAACGTCATAAAGCATATATACATGAAAAATACATTTAAAACATTAGTACTTATACAAAATTCAGGTCCATAATGTTTGTACCCGTTTGTCGTAGACACAAAATACTAGCATAACTAGTAGCCTAGTGGCTATAAAGCCAGCGCTGGCATTTTGAAAAAATAAAACATAAATAAAACACAGGCTAACGTTACGTCTGGAATTATACATGCAAATACATTTAAAACGATTAAGTCTTAGCCTACTTACAGGTTGTGGTCCAACAACTGCTGTCTCTGGTTTTAAAGTCGGATCTGCTTCATGTTTTATTAACAGTTTCTTGCTGCATTGAACTCGTGGAGATTCTGGAAGCTGTCTTCCGTAAAATGCGCAGCACAGAGAGCTAGATTACGATCGTCACTTTCAGGAACATAATCAAACATAACTTGTATCCATTGTTGATGAAGTATAGCATCCGTGGGAAGCTTGAACACAGAAGACCTGACAGCTGCGTGAACACAACTCACTCGACGTGCGTCAGAAATATGATCATGCCATTTCCTGCATATTCCGAAGGGAGTGGTTGATGCAAATGTGTGGGTTAGTGACGTACCATAACCCGTTGTAGTCCCAATCCAGTCGTTTTTGTAGGCGTTTACACTTCCTGGTTTTTAAAAGACGATATCTCTGCTTACATTGAACTTTCAGCGCTGCAACTTTGCAGATACTGTTAATGCACCATCAGCAACATTACACACTGTTTAAAATCAAAAAAGTGAACCTTTAATGAACCACCCCTTTAAATAAACACTCTGTGATTAAAAAAGAACAAATAAAAACTTAGCAATCGCCACTAATAGACACAACTGAACACAGAACTGAACACAGATACAGCTGATAGGCAGAGAGGAATCCACATTTTCATGTTATAACAAGTGTCCGTTTCCCAACCCAACACTCCCCTCAGCTGTTCTGCTTCAGCACTGTGACTCCCGTGTGTGTGTGTGTGTGTGTGTGTGTGTGTGTGTGTGTGTGCAGGGTAACTTCGGCAGTGTAGAGAAGTGCCGATATGACCCACTGCAGGACAGCACAGGTGAGAGCTCTTCCTCACTCCTCTTCCTCACTCCTCCTCCTCTTCCTCACTCCTCCTCTTCCTCAGGTGAGGTGGTGGCGGTGAAGAAGCTCCAGCACAGCTCCGCTGAACACCTGCGTGACTTTGAGCGGGAGATTGAGATCCTGCGGTCGCTGCAACACGACAACATCGTCAGATACAAGGGCGTGTGTTACAGCGCAGGTGAGAGTGACACACACACACACGTCTCTGTGCGCATGCGGGAGTGAGTGTTTTTAAGATTTCAGGAAAAATTGATGTTTAATAAATGTTTATTGTGGGATTAAAATGGCAGTTCATTAATTATATTGTTGGACAAGCCAAACCTGCCCTTTCATCACAGAGAGGAATAGAGCGGAGGACAGGCGGTCAGGATGGTGTACTCGTTTTAAAGCTGAACTACTGAATGACAAGAACATCCTCTGGACTGGAACGGCTGGAGAATTGAGTTTGGATATGTGACTCATTTGGAGTTGTTTGTATGGGGTGGATCAGACACATGCCTTTGGTGTGAGAGACACGGGTTCGAATCCACTGTGAGACACCAATGTGTCCCTGAGCAACACACTTAACCCCTCGTTGACCTCTGACATATAGAGCAATTGTAACAGGGTGTCCGTGGGGTTTTAAAAAGTGATTAATCAAAATTGTCAAATTTAAGGCCATTAAAAGTGTTAAATGTAGTCTGAGAGGTATTATTTTTTAAAAATTAGGTATTATTTTTTTTCAGACTATCAGATGTCCTATTCTGTGTTTGCGTTAGTCCGTTTAAATATGGGCTTTAGCTGATCTGGGCACAATCAAAGATCTTTCGTCTATGTTTGATGCTGACGCCATATTCAATGGTCGATCGACATCATCTGTGATCACCCGGATTTAGACCTGCTTATATTGTATTTATATAAAGCGTTCACAGGCAAATTTGCTTTATGTTTAGGTCTATTTTGCTTTTATTTCCCCGGTGTCGAAATCAGGCAAACATAAATGTCAGGCAACACGATTCCTGGCTGCATGTCAATATCCACGGATCACTGGATCTTTAATAAGTTGTAAGGAACACTATATTGAATCCAACATTTAGTTTAAATTGATAAAATTATTCGTTTAAGTCGCATTTTCGCAGTTTCCCCTATTAAATCCTGTCACGCAGCAGATCTTTTGCCATTTTTATGTTATAAATGTCAAACTCTGTGTAAATAATAGAAAGGTTGCTGCACATTAACACTTAATTCAGTGTCGTGATGGTTTTAAAAAAAATTCTGAAGGTAGTAAAAAATGTATTAAAAAGTAGTAAATTTAACTTTAGGAATACTATATATACCCTGTGTAAGTCGCTTTGGAGAAAAGCGTCAGCTAAATGAGGAAATGTAAGAGTATAGATGATTCAGTTCATTTTTTCTAAAATCAGCCTCTCTCTCTCTGCAGGTCGGAAGAACTTGCGTCTGGTCATGGAGTTCCTGCCGTTCGGGAGTTTGAGAGACTATCTTTCCAAAAACAAGGAGCGTTTCGACCATATGAGGCTCCTGCTGTACGCAGCTCAGATCTGTAAGGTGAGGTTCCTCACACACACACTCACACACACACACACTCACTAAGAATAACGTGACGCGTGTGTGTAGGGGATGGAGTACCTGGCGTCGAAGCGTTACGTCCACCGAGATCTGGCCACGAGGAACATCCTGGTGGAGAGCGAGTTTCACGTGAAGATCGGAGACTTCGGCCTGACTAAAGTCCTCCCTCAGGATAAGGAGTATTACACGGTGCGCGAGCCCGGAGAGAGCCCCATCTTCTGGTGAGTGCCCCGTCACACGGGCGTACGGGTGTGGTGGTGATGATGATGATGATGATGTGTGTGATGAAGGTACGCCCCGGAGTCTCTGACCGAGAGCAAGTTCAGCGTGGCGTCAGACGTCTGGAGTTTCGGAGTCGTCCTCTATGAACTCTTCACATACAGCGACAAAAGCTGCAGTCCTCCAGCCGTAAGTGACCCCATGCAGATCTGTGTGTGTGTGATCCTCTCAACACCCGCCGTCACGGTGTAAATTAAAGGGTACCTATTATGGATTTTTGAAAATTGCCCTTCATGTAGTGTTTAACATAGATCTAAGTGAACGAAAACATCCTGCAAAGTTTTAAACATGAAAGTTCATCGTATACAAAGTTATTGTCTCTCAAAAGCAAGAGTCGACTCTGAGTCGCTGATATGAATCGTTGGAAGAACGATGCTTTTCCTTTGTCTAGTTGACGTCAACTTGACAAGTTATTTGAATAAGAAACGTCCACTTATTGCGCTCGGAGACGCCAAAACCGGAGCTCCAGGGGTGGCGGGCAAATCTGAAACTGGCCCAGGACGGGCCACCCTGCCTGGGCTGGCCAGGGAGGTCTGAGAGCATGGAGGTTTGGACCCACCGCACCTTTTTGGACTCTGTCGTTTTTCGAGATCTGGGCTTCGGAAAACAATCATGTCGACGAGACGCTGTGTTTTGAAGTGCGACGCAAAAGCGAACTTTTTTAACCTGCCAAGTGAGGAGTATTTGAAGACTAAGAGGCTGCGGTTCATATATACAAGTACTGCTATACCACACAAGTATAGCCCAAACCTTGTTCTGTGTTCGCCTCATTTTGAAGATGATTGCTTCACAAACCTAAACGCTATAAAGTATGGATTCGCGGGCCGGCTCTATCCTAACGAGCTGAGGATCTGAGGTGTGTTAAATGAGGGAGACATACACAATATGCAGAGCAGTGGGTCTCGAGGACTGGAGTTGAGAACCCATTTAAGGTGATAAGAGTTCCGTTTTTCTGCACAGAGAATACCAATCACAACTGACTAGGTCATCTGACCAATCACCGCAGATTAGCGTCACGCAAAGGCGGGTTTTTGATAAAGGACTTGCTAAAACGATTCATATGGGAGTCGGTGGGCAATTCAGGTAAAAATAAATGCATATTATAAGACAACAAAAGTGTTTTTTGTCATTGCATGCTTGTAAAACTGTTGTTGGGGACTCCCAGAACAATATTAGGAACATTTTAAATGCCATAATAGGTACTCTTTAATAATTCAAACACTAAAATATGAGAGGGTTCGTTAGCCTAGAAACACACACACATTTGATGGTGTAACACACTCCGCACTCTTCTCAGCCTGTGTGTGTGTGTGTGTGTTGCGGTTCAGGTGTTCATGGAGCAGATGGGCGAAGACAAACAGGGTCAGATGATCGTCTACCACCTGATCGACCTGTTGAAGAGGAACTACCGCCTGCCGTCTCCCGAGGGCTGTCCCGCCGAGGTAAAGCCTCTCACACACACACACAATCCTCACACTCGTACTGGACGGCCAAACATTTATTTATATAAATAATTACACCAGTTTCACAGTGGATTTTTTCAAGCATGACGGGGTGTTTACCAGTTCAAGTCAAATCTGGAGATGATCATGTTCTCCTGCGGTTCTCCTGCAGATCCAGGCGCTGATGAAGGAGTGTTGGGCCGCAGAACCGGGCGATCGACCCGTATTCAGAACTCTCACTCAGAGGGTCCACACCATCCAGGACTGGGCATCCCACAGCTGATCTGGGGTCAGAACATCTCACAGCTGATCCAGGTCTGGCCTTCAGTGTGGGATTCTGGGATGTTCTTTCACTATCAGGGTTTTTTTAAGAACCATAAAACTGATGATGGCCTTTTGTTTTATTACATCATTGTCCAGATATGATAATGATCAAATATGATTGTGATTTGTATGAACACTGTTTCTTCTTCTGCCTCATTTAAGAATGCTAGAGAATTATTTTCAATTAATTTCAAATTCAGTATTTGTATGTCGTTTTCTGTCCATTATTTCATGAATGCCAGCTTGAACCCCCTGGATGAACTGAACCTTCTCTAGACGTGTGTGTGTGTGTCTCTATTGTTCATGGGAAACAGATGATTATACTGAAATGTCTTTACACAGTGTGTTTTTGTACAGTAATAACTATGCAGGAAGTGTTTATGAGCCTCGTATTGGTTTAAAATATTGGTGCGTGTACAGTGTGTGTGTGTGTGATCAAATCTTCAGAGTGAAATACCGTGACTGTCTAAATCTGAATCAACCATTGAGTTCATCAATGAAATATGCAAATCCCACCTCCATCACTGATGATCGTCACTATATTCGTGTGATCAGGAATCTCTAGGATCCCCATCGGGAGATTAAACATGTTTTTGACTGTACTGGTTATCGTGTGAGCAGCACTGGGTACAGCTCAAGTGTTTGCCAATCGAAGCGCCCCCTGGTGGCTGGTCCCAGTATAGCTCAAGCGCCCCCTCTCCATAATGTAACCCAGTCTCGGCGAGTGTTCGGGTTATTATTTTTGTGTCAATTATTCTACTTATTGTAGGCCTACATATAAAAAACAAGAAGTTTATACGAGTAGTGCCATGTTCATGCCTGTGTGAGATCTCAGCTGCTGGAAACCTTCATTTCATCTCAATCCTTGTTTCTCCAACAGCTCGTATTGAGTCAGTGTGAATGCACTAAAGGATTGTTTTTATAATTGGATTTATTTGTAATATTTTTGTAAGGTACGCTGATGGACTGAAGTTGACAGTAAAAAAAAAAGGAAAAATGTTACAAATCAAAAATTATGTCTACTTTTTTAAAAATATAATATCGAGTGAATAAAACCATTTTGCAGATAACATTGGTGTATTTGTTGTCAGTGTGTCCTAGCGACAGTAGGAGGAAGAAAGAGTCCCGCTGTCAGAGCTCATTTCCCCGATAGTTTCCCCCAAGAGCTGCTCGAGTGTTGGGTGTAATAATAAGGGTCTTATCAAGCGAAACGATCGCTCATTTAATAAATAAATAACAAAGTTTAAGTTTTATAAGCTCAAATGCTCGCCTTGCTCTGTTCTGTGATGCGCGTTCGCGACTCCTGTTCCAACTCGTTCATCAACATGAACGAATCTTTTCCCGAGTCAACTCGTTCAATAAAATTGTAAATTTCCGCCTGAAAATAAGCAAAATAAGCTTGAGAGCATAAGGGTTAAGTGAACAAAAACATATTTTGAAATAGTCGCAAGTATATCCGTGCAACCGGTCTTTTTTTTTTTTTTTTTTTTATTATTATGCTTAGGAAGAAACCAAAGTGACAATCATAGCACATAGCATACAAATCTGTTACAAAATAGCATACGAATCTGTTACACAATTGCAAATATGTTTGTACAAAATATGATAACAATAAGTACATCTTAACAGTCAATTTAACACAAGTGCATGACTATCTAAAGTGCAACCGGTCTTAAAGTGACAGCAGCCCAATATCCCTGCGGTGTCATTAATATTAATCAAACATGAAAAGAAGATCACTGTCTTTAGTAGATTAACAGGATTCATCTATATTTCATTTATAGTGAAGTCTATGCAGTGTTGTTTAACATACCTGCTTTCTGTTCTGTTTTTTATTTTATATATATTTTATTTCTCAGGAACGCTTTGATAAACTCTGTTCCTAATCGCATCTGGAGAATGGAAATGCTGCACATCGCTTGCCAATAAATAAAGAGTTGTCCATTCATGAGACTTCATCTCTTAATCTTTTTAAATTCTGAGGCCTTCTTAAAATACATTGATGTCAAGAAAAGTATTATTTATTATTTATTTACTTATTTATTGGCAAATTCTGCTTCCAGTGATCGGAGACGGAGCACCCTCGGGTGAGTTTGAGCCGATTGTTTGATTGTTCCTGAAAGGAAAGCGGGTTTGTGAATGTAGTTTGAAGATTTGGCTTTGTGTTTAATGTTGTACGGAAGTGTGTTTTATCCGGGCCGGACTTTGGACACACACATCTCACAGAGACCAGAGAAGATCTCAGGGGTTATGTCCAATTCTCGGACACTATAGTACTGTACTGTATATTTTATTTGATTATTCAGTGCAGGACCAATAAGGTATAATGCGAAGACAATAGTTTAGTGGCATAAATGGTCAAAAATGCCCGTCACACGTCTCTATTGTTATTTCTGGGTTTTGGTTGACCCTCTGCAGTGGATTATTGGTATAATCTCATTACAGTGAGGTGATTTAACTGAGATTGAGTCAAGGGTTAGTGAAAACCGGTTCAAACTGTGTACTGTATGTGCACACACACACACACACACACACACACACACACACTGACCGCTCTGTGTTATTAGCCTATATTTCTGCAATGGTTACAGACGATTGTTGTACTGACGACAAACTAAAACAGGTAGGCTACGCTTAAGTATATTTTATTATATAAATTGTTGGTTGTCTATTAAGTTCAAATGTCTTATCGTTTATGGTTCACTGGTTCACAAGTGCTGGTTGATAAAAATTTGGTCTATAATATGTGTGTAGTTGTTTGGCTCATTCTTATACAAGACAAGAGAATGTTATGCACTAATTTATTAAAATGCACTATTGAGTTTTTAACTTCACTTTCTGTTTTGCTTTAATAGTGTGCTGTCTTTTTCTTTCAATTAAAAACAAGTATTTTGTTTGATACAAATTTATACAGTTAGCTACGCTAGTTCCAGTCACTCAGTTTGATTGGTCACCAGTAGGTGGCGCCAAGTCTTTTAAATGATAATTGAATCATTCATTCATTCATTCTAAACCGATTCGTTCTCTGATTCGCTGATTCGATGCCGATTCTCTGATTCGCTTTAGCGACGCCGTGACTCGGTTGTGTTCCTCGGATCTACTTTGACGGAGAAAAATAGACAACATAACGGACAATATTGTAAGTTACTTATTAAACATTGTTTATTGAACTGTACTGTAGTATAAAAAAACGCAAGATCCACACCGGCATCGCGCTGTTGTGACGAATAAGATTTCAGAGACATTAGCTAGCTAGTTCAGTGGTCAAAATCACATCTCAATTGTTATTAATTAAAACGGGGACATTTTTGTATTTTTATTTTTTGTATGTGGGTTCCATAATATTTGTATTGAATTGTTTGTAAGTTTAACTGACCCTACCTGGTTTTAATGCAATTCACCAAAAGTCATATACTAGGAAAAATAGCAAACGCGAGTACGCTAAACTCTGCGCTTGTAGTGTATAGACCATTTTAGAAGATATAAACAACACTGGTCCAGAAGCACTTCCTGTTTCAGTTTGTAAATGGTTTCTTAATTTCAAATGTAAAGAAAATATCTTAAAGATGTTTGTTTAACTTTTTGGTTCAGTTGAATATGTTCTGTTGGTTGTACTTTATCCCAACGTTTATATAGTGTTAAAAAACTGAAACAGGAAGTGCTTCTGGACCAGTGTTGTTTACATCTCGTCTAAATGGTCTATAGGGCTATTACCAACAACCATGCCACGCTCAAAACTGCTTAAATCCCCTTTCTGTCCATTCAGTTTGGAGTTCAGGAGATTGTCTCGACCAGGAACACACCCCTAAATACACTGAAGAAACTGCTGATTAGATAATTGCATTAATGAGAAACTGAACAGGTGTTCCTAATAATCCTTTGGGCGTATTTATTTAATTTTTTTTTTTTTTTATAAAATCCAAAAACATCTGATAACATTCGAGTGAAATCCACACTGCTGTAATAAATGACACTAACATGCCTGGATTGGCGTTGGCCTTTTCCACAGTGGCCTTGTTTTTGGGATGAAAGCAGAAAAGGTCAGTTTTGGGGTGAGTAACGAGTAAATAATTAACTGATGTTTTGCAGAGGTGCCGTCTGTGTACACGACCCGGGACCCGTCTCATATCTGCACAACAACAGAGATGGGACACCACAAATAGAAGGACTGTGGGAACACACACACACACACACACACACGAGGGAACCACTGGAAACATCTCCGCCGCTAACACATGTGGTGTAAGTACACTCGCATTACACTTTCGCATACTTTTAAAAGTGTGTATTGAATGTAATGTTTTTGCAATGTAAGAGTGCTTTATTCAGGGTTTTAAAAAGTATTAAAAAGTGATAAATCAAAATTGTCAAATTTAAGGCCATTAAAAGTGTTAAATGTAGTCTGAGAGGTATTATTTTTTAAAAATTAGGTATTATTTTTTTAGACTATCAGATGTCCTATTCTGTGTTTGCGTTAGTCCATTTAAATATGGGCTTTAGCTGATCTGGGCACAATCAAAGATCTTTCGTCTCTGTCTATGTTTGATGCTGACGCCATATTCAATGGTCGAACGACATCATCTGTGAACAAGTGATCACCCAGATTTAGACCTGCATATATTGTATTTATATAAAGCGTTCACAGGCAAATTTGCTTTATGTTTAGGTCTATATTGCTTTTATTTCCCCGGTGTCGAAATCAGGCAAACATAAATGTCAGGCAACACGATTCCTGGCTGCATGTCAATATCCAATATCTTTAGTAAGTTGTAAGGAACACTATATTGAATCCAACATTTAGTTTAAATTGATAAAATTATTCGTTTTAGTCGCATTTTCGCAGTTTCCCCTATTAAATCCAGTCACGCAGCAGATCTTTGGCCCTTTTTATGTTATAAATGTCAAAATCTGTGTAAATAATAGAAAGGTTGCTGCAGATTAACACTTAATTCAGTGTCGTGATGGTTTTAAAAAAAATTCTGAAGGTAGTAAAAAAGGTATTAAAAAGTTGTAAATTTAACTTAAGGAAAACTATATATACCCTGTTTATTACACTAGGGGTTATGGACAACTTTATATGCGATTTATTGTCTTTGAAATTGAAAAATGTTCTTCTGAGTATCCTGACAAGCATTGAAACTTGAAATATTCTTCAAATTACACATTTGTAATTCTATTCAATTCGATTTCACTTTATTATATGGAATTGTCTTCCAAAAACGTTCTCTCATCCGTACACATCCACATCGAATAATAAAAACAACATACAAGTGTGTAAATACACAACAGGCTGCAGTGCAGTGATTTAACGTTTGCGTTTGCTTCTGTTGGATAGCAAAAGTTGATTATCCTCGCCCTAAATATGAGAAGGGTCAGTCCAACCTGAAGTACCCTAAGTGAGCTGTTCTCCTGTGCAGTGACCGGGCCGAAGTGTGTGTGACCGTCGGAGAACGCGTTCATCCCGCGGGAGAGGAGACGACATGGCCATAGCGGCGCTGGAGCTGATGGGGTTCTTCTTCGGCCTGTTCGGCATGCTGGGGACACTGGTGGCCACTCTTCTGCCGTACTGGGCGACGTCCGCTCACGTCGGGCCCAACATCGTGACGGCGGTGGTCAGCATGAAGGGTCTGTGGATGGAGTGTGTGTACCAGAGCACCGGAGCCTTCCAGTGTGAGACCTACAACACACTCCTGGGTCTGTCCACCGACCTGCAGACGGCCCGAGCCATGATGGTCATCTCCTCCATCTGCTCCGTCCTGGCCTGCGCCGTGTCCACCGTGGGCATGCAGTGCACCGTCTGCATGGACGGCTCCTCCGTCAAGACTAAGGTGTCCGGGGCCGGCGGGTCCCTGTTCCTCCTGGCCGGGCTCCTGGCGCTGATCCCCGTGTCCTGGAAGACCCACGAGGTGGTGCAGACCTTCTACATGCAGAACGTGCCGGCCGGACTCAAGTTCGAGATCGGCGACTGCCTGTACGTGGGTTTGGCGTCCTCGCTCCTGTCCATGCTGGGCGGAGGGCTGTTGAGCGCGTCCTGTTGTGATGATTGGGACGGTAGCAGAGGAACCAGACGCCGTTACCCTTACCCCGACCGCACCGGACAGCCCCTCGCCACGCCGTACCATCCCAAGAACCAAACCCTGAACAGCCACACCAGCACCAGCACACACTCCAACACAGCGGCCCGGCAGAACACGGCGGCCGGGTATGATGTCACCGGCTACGTTTGAGGATCAGCGCTAATCTGTGCAGTCGTTCTGTTCTCCTGAAAGCACTGAAGTGATTAATACTGGGACCATAATCAGACTCCTGTAACAGGGCGGATTAAGGCGGAGCGGAGATGTTTGGGTTCACGTCTGGAGTGGACATCGCTCTTCTTTGTTTAGAGGTTCAAAAATACGAAATTAACATCTAGATGATTTTCATTAGGGATCGACAGGATCATGTTCACACGCTGTTTTTCAGCGGCCCGCTTTTATGACGGACCGGGTCCTGTGGAGTGCACTTTTTTGTGTTTTTGCAACAGTGACTGTTTTACACAGTTTATTTGAATATTTTGACGGTATGTTCACTTCGTCTTCATTAACAAATCTAAATGCACTCACTTTGAGCTCTAAATGATCATATTCACTTTGTAAATAGTTGTGGGATGTTTATTAGGCTTTGGCTCCAAACTCCAAACAAAAGACACAATAGCTTAAAATGTGAAAATGTGAAAGGAAGACTGGTATACTGATTCCAAGTCAAATATTTAAAATCAATCAATCATTCAGAAATGAACCTTTTATAGTACAGTACTATAGTGAGTAGAAATGTAATGCAATAATGGAACAAAATAGACACGAAATAATATTTCACACATTTATATTTTTATAAATGAAAATAGCTTTTCTGTTTTGTGGCAGACGTCTTTCGATGGATGGAATATTAGAAATTCTTGATGCAAAATCATTTCTAATTCAGCATCAAGACTCGTTTGTGTGGAGGAAATATGTATCTTGATTCCTGTAAGTGGTTGTTTTCCCTTTAGTTGTTCAGTTTAAATGGTCTTGTATTGTGATGAATAATTTTTAAAAATAAAAATGTCCATTGTAGATAATAATATGGTCTTAAAAATAACATGTTCATTTTTGTTAAAGGGATAGTCCACCCAAAAATGAAAACTCTGTCATCAGTTGCTCTTTGTATCAAACCTGTGTGTGTTTGTATTCTGCTGAACACAAAGGAAGATATTCTGAAGAACGGCTGGATCTTTGGCACCATTAACTTCCATAGTAGAAAAACAAAAACAGTCAATGGTGCCAAAGATCCAGCCGTTCTTCAGAATATCTTCCTTTGTGTTCAGCAGAAGACAGAAACACACAGGTTTGAAATAAACTTTTCATTTTTAGGTGGACTATCCCTTTAATGTTTTAAATTGCTGGCAATGGCCGTCATCCTATTAAATCCTATAAGAATAAAGAAAAATATGAAGAGTTCATATGCAAAAGCCTCTAAGTGCCATTTGAAATGTTCTTCTAAAATGATCATTTTTATCAAGCTTGTATATTTAAGTTCAGTAATTTCACTTAAATGGCAATGAAGATTACCTATTAATTGTCATTTAAGTGAAATTACTGAACTTAAATATACAAGTTTGATAAAAAATGGTCATTTTAGAAGAAAATTTCAAATGGCATTTAGAGGCTTTTGCATCTGAACTCTTCATATATAGTTCTTTAAAAAGAGAAGTTATTTATTCTTTGTAAATTTCATGTAATTTGAATATCCCTTGCAGTCCCTGTGGATTATGTGTTGATCCTCTAATGAAAGCTGAAAAACAGACAGAACAATACACAGAAGCCTGTGTGTTAGGCGTTTATGCGAAGGTGAGCTTATCATAGAAACAAGTGATTTACAGTAAAAGCACTCCGACTGAAACTCCACTGCATTGATTTTAACTTCATTTTAATGTGTAACTTGGGGAAAGATAGCATGGCAAACATGGCACTGATTGGTTCTTTAGCGAGTCCTGCGCTTGCAGGGTTCATTGACTGCGAGCACAACCGTACACACACACACACACACACACACTTCGACACACAGCGACAGCTTCCTGTTCACGGAGAAAGAGCGGCCTCTGCTGGCTAACAGAAGAATTACAACTACTAGCTTTGGGATTTATTGAAGAGATTCACAATGTGACTTTATTTCCAAATAAACAGCATATACAATAATTTATTATTTACAAAAACAGATTGAGAAAGCCCCTTAAACACATTTAGACGGGTTCTCGTTGCAGGACTGATGATCTCTCTGTAGTGAAGGGGGGGCGTTGGGATCCGCAGACGATCCATCAGTCTCTGTACGTCTCTCTCGGCCAAACTCAATGACCAGAGGCCTGTCCAGCAGCTTGTAGCCGTTTAACAAGTCTAGAGCATCATGGGCACGTTTGACATCTGTGAACAGACAGAAGGAGTTCAGCACACCGCGCGCTAATGTGCCCAGATGATGTTATATTATGTCCCGCAGCTATAAAAGTGCCATCTGTAAAAATCAAATTGAGGTTAAAATATCCCAAAAATGAGCAAAAGAATGAGAAGAAATAAGGTTGATGATGTCATTAAAAAATGACAAGTTATAGTGCTGCCGAGATCTTAACCTGAATTAGCATGCTAAATTACTAGGCAGGTGTCGTAATACCAGTTTCGGCCATGGGGAGGCGGTATGCGGGCGGGCAACATTACCACCAGCCAAACTGCAATAGACGAGTAAGTCAACGGCTTGTGTTTACTTGAACCTGATGTCAGTCGTGTGGAAAATACAGCCCACTACTACATTTCAGTTCAGTGAAGAGTTAAAAAAATGATTGGTCGAGATTATGCACGAGGAATACATTTTGGTAAGTTGTAGCATACTGTATCTTTCAACAGTGTTTGTGTTCTTTTACCATTAGCAAGTAGAGATGATCGGTTCACGTGCGCTAGGGATCTGAGAGCTGACATCGGTCTCCGTGTCCTTTTCTGTGCATGACAAAATTAATGTGTGGCTAGAGTGAGTGAAAAGTGTTGTGGCAGCTCTGAAGGGCGCTAGCTTGGTCCACATCAGGGAATGCTGTCTGTCAAATTAATTCAAACTAATGATAAAAGTGTAATATGAACAAAACGAATACCATAAAACTAGAAATAATAGCCTGGGCTTTAATTTTCCCATATCGTCGAAATGCACCGACTTGTCTATGAGACGGGCTTTATAATTTAGTATTAAGATGTTGTTCATTGAGTCTCTAATATGTAAAAATGTCCAAATGATCCCCGTGAAACTGCGGTCTTCCAACCTTTTACTTGATTGATATGCGGTAGGGAGACAGAGCAACACAGCGCTCGCCCGTGTTTGAAGACGTGAGTGCGCGCGGCCGCGGAGGTATTTCTGGAGGTATACTGCCCCCATCTGGTGTGGAATATGGTGTATGATTTGATTTTAAATGCCAGCGGGCACCTTTAAGCCTGTGTGGTTGTGTGTAATGGGGAATACAGTGGAGTGTGTGTCTCACCGGAGAGCGTGATGAAGGCCTGACCCTTGAGGCGGCCCGTCAGCAGCCGGTACCGGATGGGCCGCTCGTCGTCCTTCTGAAACCGGGAAAACAGGGAGACCAGCTGGGCTACGGTGGCCCGAGGACTCATGTTCTTCACACACAGGACCTACACACACACGTACTCTGATGTATAGAATCATCTTTGCATCCACTACCCTTCTAAAGTCTGAGGTCAGTAAACTTGGTTTTTAACATATTTTGAAGAAATGAATCCTCTTAATCAGCAAAGATGTGTTATATTGATCAAACACGACAGTGGAGACTTTTTACATTGTAACACTCTAAAAATTGCTGGGTTGTTTTAACCATTGGGTTACATTTTTAATTACATTTTTTAACCCAACGTTTGAGTTTGTTCATATTTGACCCAAAGTTGGGTTAAAACGACCCAGAATGCTTGTTTTATTGTGTGTGTGTAATCACACTTCACAGTGATCCACTTGTCGGCTCGGGTAATATATAATACAGCCAAACTTTTATATGATATTATGATATATTATAAAGTAGGGCTGGGTATTGAGACAAATTTCCCAATTCGATTCGATTTCGATTACGATTCGATTCAATATCGATTATTTTGGATATCAGTTACAATAAATGGCCATTTTTCTCAAGGGAATCAAATCTCTTAACTAATGCAGTAAACTATGGGAGTCTAGTTGTAGCCTATAGGCTTCATTAGCCTAATATGAAGGTAATAATGAACTGTTTGTAGCTATACAAACAATTAAATTACACTTTTATTTATTTTTATAATAAGAAGATTATATGAAATATAAACATTTAAATGGTGGCTGTCATAAAAACTTGCCATATTTATTCAAATATGCATTAAATATTGAAGAACATTAAGATTATAATGCATAATGTAATATATGGTGTGTATATATTTAGCAAAATGCTCCACTCTAGAGTTATTTTTTCTAGCTGACTAACGAGTTTATGTGGGTTTTCTGAGGTAAATATGACGATACATTGATTACCAAGCTGTTTAACTGACGTCTTTCCACGGTTGAAACGCTGATTGAGTGAATCAATGTGTCATGATACGGATTTCGATAAGTTTTAACACACTTTCAGATGCTCATTCATGTTTATTTGGCGCTGTGTCTGGTTTTATTAACCCGGAAGTGAGATCAGCGCTGCTGCTTCTCTTCAGCTGCGTCAGAGCGATCTCCCGCCACAGCGCCAAAACGCTATTTATGTTTTTGAATTTCGAAAGAAAATGGACGTGATTTGAAAATTGAGACTTTGTTTCAAATCAATAGTAACAAAGGACAAAGATTATTGCGATTTTTTTGGATGCGCGCAGCCGCGATACAATGATCCATTCATTCAAATGTCAAATGAAACAGGGCAACTAATCGATTCTTGAGATTTAAGAATCGATATCGGTTCATAAAAATGAGAATCGATTAATATCGAGAAATCGATATTTATTACCCAGCCCTATTATAAAGACTTGTTCCTAATTGATGATTTATTTGGTAATGAGCCTGTTCTCCACACTCACGCTGGACGGATCTCCTCTCTGGTAGTTCTTGAATCGGGGGATCCTCCGTATTTCCTCTTCCGTCTCCCGATTGTTCTCGATCTCTTCTTCTGAAATGTCCTCTATCCTTCCGCTGACAGTGACCGGCCCATCATGCTCTGGGGCGAGCGCTGTGCTCAGAGAGCCGATGGACCGACTGACGGTCACAGTTTCAACTCTTCTATCGCGAGACTGCGGTCGGAGGACGGTGTCCGACACAGGGCCTGGATCCTGGGATACGTGCTGCTCTTTGGATGGGCGGGGATCACAGTCTGCACGAGCTGATTGGTCGGTTTTAGAGCTTGATGATTTGCATATGATATTAGAGGCAGTTTGTGGTTGAGGAAAACACTCTGAAGTGCCGGCGACAGGTTTGATCTGGCCTTCAAGAAAGTCTTTACAGAAATGGTCCATTGTGACGGCAGATGTCGCCCCCTGCTGGCGGACCGGGGACTCTTCATCTGTGAGGAGAAGAGACGGCACAGATTAAAACAGGAAAAGCTCCTACGGGCGTGACCTGGTCCTGCTCTATCGTCTGACCTTGATGATAGAGCGCCGTGAGGAAACTGCAGCGGTCAGTGCCGTGGAAGAGAGCCTTCTCGATCTCCATCTGGCGGCGGGACAGCGGTCGGCTGCTGGAGAAGCGCTGGGGTCGGGCCAGCAGCTCCGCATGAGCCACCATCTTATCCCGGATGGCCTGCAGGCGCATGTCCCTCGCCTCTGGTGCCACACACACCCCTCGGGCCTGGAACAGAGAACCGGGTGACGTTGAGCCTTCACTTTCCTTACAGATTTAATGAATCCAGGTGACGTTAAACACCGAACACACCTTCCCAGAGCTCTCGGGCCGGTCCCTGCTCCTCCACAGCTGGATCTCAGCGTCCGTCAGGCCCAACTCTCGCAGAGCGGCCAGCTCCTGATCCCCATCCTGCAGCGCCTGGAACTGGGACAGACTCCGCACGCCGGCCGCCTGCTCCCCGAAGGGCTTGTACACCGCCGCCGGAGCGAAGCACTTCCTCTTAGCCACGCACCTGCAATGAGGGAATATTTCACATATTATATAAATACACTTTAACCCCTTAACTGTCAACGTACCGGGACACCTAACTTTACTTCACTATATTTCTATTAAATCCTAATCTAATTATGACAAATTATATATTGTTGGAAAGGTCTAAGACCTCTAAATAAATATTCTACCCCTGTTTTGTGTTACAAATTATGTAGGAAGAGTAATTGATGAATTTATGACAAGAGTGCACCTCTGCATCATAACAGGAGTTTTGACCTTTGTCACAAAAAGTCGACGCACACACTATTAATCTCATAATAAAACATATAATCTAGTATTTTTCAATAAAAAAAAAATATAGTATAATATTCTCCTCTAAAAATGCTAATATATTATATTGCGTTACCATAGAAACGGTAATTATTTTATCAGGCTCCTCCCCTTTTGGGCATTATTATATTTCATAATTTATGATCAAAACCTTTTATAATCTTGACAAAACACATTGTCAGAAAGTTCAGAGTCTCAAGGTTCCAAATTTTGTGACAGAATTGATATTTGGACAGAAATGTATTAATTTGCTAAGGCAGAATGTACACAACTAAATTCAATGGAACTCAATGGCACCCGGTGGCTATTTTTGGTACTACGCCTAAACAAAATCTCATGGGAACTTCATTTTTGTGCTATCAACTTCAAATTCGAAACATAACTTGATAAGATTTATGGCTTTGATTTTATAGTAATTTTAGAGTAAAAAATATTTGTAAAATATATATTTTATATAAAATGAAAAATATATAGTACAGTATATTTGATTTACTGTGAATTTAAACTTCCGTAACTTTTTCATACTTATATTTTTTGAAGTGTTTTCACTTCAGCAATAATCTGCAGAGTGTTTCCTTTAAAACAAGACCAAACTTGGGTATATTCCAAAGCATTCTTAAATTACAACCATTTAAGTTTGAATAGTGCATTTAAACCCCCATTCTCAAAAAGGGGGGTTACAGCGAAGGGGTTAAACGAATGATTTTAAATATATTATTAATTCATCTACACAAAATGTTACTGTGATGCTTATTTACAGGTTGGCCAACAAAAAACACATCATCCCGGCAATGCTCTAGTGTTTCCAACTAAATAATCAGACACCAACAATCAAGTCAGATTCTGCTTTACATGTGTGTGTGTGGACCAAATTAAAGCCCATTCTAAAGCCACGCTTGGTTACGAGGAACCGACCGCTCTATGTCTGCCTCTGTGTCCAGTTGCTGGATCAGCAGATTGTGGAGTTGTCTCTGGCCCTCGGTCTCCTGTTCCTCGGGGACGGGCACGTCATCACAGGCCAGACGGGTAACCCTGAAAATCACACAACTGGGCTGTCAACTGGTTGTTTTTAACCATCATAAAATTAAGATAGTACATGTGTAGCAATATAGAGATGTATTTTTTTTACTGCCCCTTTAAGTTCCTTCACTCTCTGTCAACTCTGTCAATAACACTATCATAATGCACATGTAGAATTTAATTATATATAGACCATTTCACAAGATGTAAACAACACTGGTCCAGAAACACTTCCTGTTTCAGTTTGTAACTGTTTTCTTTATTTCACATGTAAAGAAAACATCTTAAAGATGCTTGTTTAACTTTGTGATTCAGTTTTATATGTTCTGTTGTATTTTATTCCAGCTTTTATGTAGTGTTAAAAAACTGAAACAGGAAGTGCTTCTGGACCAGTGTTGTTTACATCTTGTGAAATGGTCTATATATATATATATATATATGGTTAGTTATGAGTTTTAGTTCTATTATTTATTTCCTGTCTCAGAAAACACCAGATCAACAGATATACGCGTTTTCTTTATAGCGATCATCAGCTAGTACGGTGGCTTGCTGTATATCAGTAATAGTTCTCAGCTCATATTTATTATGGATCGCTGTAGGAATAAGTCCTCATATATATTTATCATAATGCGGTAAAGGTTCACGTAGTTTCAGACACAAGTTAAACTTGAAAACATTAAAATACCCTTTCGCTTACCGCTTCATGTTTACACCAGAACCACACTTCCTGTTTCAACAGAAAGGTGACGTCGGTTGAAAGGATCATGGGAAATGTAGTTTAAATCAAAGGACCAGTCGAGCAAATCTCATTCTTGCTCTGCGAATACACACATCTGTGTGTCGAGACCGACTGGGATGCAGAACACTGATGTGGGATCAACTTCAATTAAATGTGGACATATATTGAACATATCAAAGCCAACATTCATAAACCATTTTATTAAAATGGCAACAAAATAAGTTTTATTGAACTGGCAACAAAATACGTTTTAAATCTAGACACCACAGGAGGTTTCTGATTGATATTCTGTGATGAATATGAAACTAAAAATTTATAATCACGAGATTATTGATGCATGTCTCGTTTCCCAAACTTTTTATTCATAATGTAAAAAAAAAACAAATATTACAAGTTCATACAGTAAAATAAAATTTCTCAACAATTTGCCATTTATAAAATTTGAAACCTGTCATCACAACCTTTTATTTTTTATACACTGACAATGCCAAAAAAATGTAAGTTTCTGGCCGCAATGAACAAAATTAGGCTAACATACATCTTTATCTTGGTTAAACCTGGATAGAAAGTGCTTAGAAGGGGAAAAACAAACATCTATCCAATTAATAGCTACTTCTTATAAACCTAGACCAATGGGATATGGCTTGCTAAACGTCCTTTTGAATAGATAACATCGCTTTAGCTGCAAAAACAGGGAGCTACGAGTTAGTCATATTTTATTTTTAAGGCTATTCATAACCCTTTTAACATAACATAAAAACAGTAACATAAACCGTAGATTGGTTTAATTTAATAACTAAAGGTAAGACTGTCTGTCCAATGATTAACCGCTAGTGGATCATAGGCTACTAGATCTCAGACACTGGCTTCACATAATGGCTATGTAATGTTTATGCATCTCTCTCTCTCTCTCTCACTCAGAACTTTTTTTTTTTAAATCTTAACCCGTCGTGGTAGCTTTAGGCTAATGACGTCACAGCCACGAGTACATTAACATATGATCGCCCACATTCGCCCATGGTGAGACCACAAGGAGATTAATAATATTGTTTCTAAAAGAACAGAAGGATAACCCGCTGTTATGTGTGTGTCTGTCTCTATATGTGGGGTAAATCCGTCAAGCGCGGTGTGTTCGTGCCCGCGTCTCTGCACAGCCTCCCGAAGGACGCCAACTGCTGAAGTTCCTCTTTAACGATATTCCCGATCGCTACAGTCCGACATTAACGATCTGTTCAGCGCATTTCAGTCCGGACTCTTTTGTGGACCTGACTCAGTTTAATGCGGGCTGATACACTCTCGATAAAACACCTTATCGCTTCATGTTTCCCATTGGACAAGAACTTCCTGTTTCAATAGGAAGTGAGAGTGCGTGAAGAGGATTATGGGGAATGTGGTTAACCAACGGAAAAGGTCAAAGTTCGATTGCCTAACTGACTTACGGTTATATAGAAGCCCTTAATCAATAATAAACAACATTTTTTTAATCATATGGTATTCAAACGAAGAAAAAAACACAACTGACAGGTTTTTGAGACGCTATGTTTTAGTTTTTTTGGCCTTATTGTTTTTTCTATTACATTTGTTGCTATATTTTCTCCTTTATTTAAAATATTTTATGCTGCTTTAAAACCAGAGTAGACTTTCTAAGTACCTGGTTGAACATTACTTTTAAATGCATGCCCATATAGGCTATATTACTATATAGAGTATAATTTAATTTTATATAATTTTAATGTTACAATTTTTTTAGTTTATGCAAACAAGCTTTTTGTTGCTTAGATTTCTTAAATTGGGGCAGAATGAGCCTGTCTTTTATTTCAAAAGAAAGCGAATCGGAATATAAAAAAATACATAAAAAGCACCAATAAAAAATATATAAAATATATATTTTAAATGACATAAGTCAGTGATTCTAGCAGAGCATAACTGTGTTATATGATATAGCTACCTTGCTTAGCATAAGTGAACACACCCATGCTAAAGTTGATTAAAAAGACCAATTAAAAAAATCATCTTTTGGAAATTGATTATACCTTAATTAAAAAATAGGAAAACTCAAACATTTATTTATTTATGACACATTATTCATTCACATAGAAAATTGTTGTCCTTAAAGGTTGGATTTTTCCTCATTTTTTAAAAAAAATTATTCATTAAGATCAAATTCCTTTTATTCCTCTTTTTTTGTCAACTTTAGCATGTATGTTCACTAAACACTGTAAGCCTATAGTGCATCATTTACCTGATCTGCATTTGCATTTGATGTTGATTTGATAGGAAACATAATTGTATTATTTCCATTGTTCCAGTTGAAATGGTTTTAAATGCAGCTTAAGTATAGGCCTACATGACATGACATTAACATTTAACTTGTATGCACTGCAGTCAGAGCCATATAGGTTAATGTGTTGTGTTTAGATAAATCATTCAGAGGGGACAGACAGACTACTTGCTTGTTTATGTTCATATTATGTTTAAATTGTACAGAAATAAAGATCCAGCTTTTATTGTCGAAAGAAATCCAGGTGCAGTTTACTCTCAGCCAACAAGATCATCCCATTCCCTGCAACATGACATGAGTCATTTATTTAAAAACTTTTTGAACTCTCACTTTCAGATTTGTCCTTTCCCACTTCATGTTTATCACAGGAAGTGTAGGTTGAAAGGATTATGGGAAATGTAGTTGAGAAGCAATAAACTAGACTCCTCAATCCTCTGTCCTATATATATATATATATATATATATATATATATGAAGAGTTCAGATGCAAAAGCCTCTAAGTGCCATTTGAAATTTTCTTCTAAAATGATCATTTTTATCAAGCTTGTATATTTAAGTTCAGTAATTTCACTTAAATGGCAATGAAGATTACCTATTAATTGTCATTTAAGTGAAATTACTGAACTTAAATATACAAGCTTGATAAAAATGGGCATTTTAGAAGAAAATTTCAAATGGCACATAGAGGCTTTTGCATCTGAACTCTTCATATATATATATTATGCAAATGTTTAAGACAAATGTTTTTTAGGTAAAAACTGAAAGAGTTGTTGGAAGCGTGAGGTTGAAACCGTGGTGTAGTTCGTTGATAGCTTTTTACTTCAGGTGACCGCATCTTCCAAATTCACAAGTTATATTCATCTGTGAAAAACTATCTTGATATACAAAACGTGCAAGTATGACATGATATCATTAACTTTTGTTGGTCACAAAGCTTTTATGCAAAAATCCTATTGGGTTTTTGTTGAGGAAACGGCTGTGATGCTGACTGCCAATTAGGCATTGTTATTGTTATGCCTGTCATACCGCTCTATACACTCTTAGAAAAAAGGGTTCTATATTATGTAGCATAGGGTTCTTTACTCAACTCCGAAGGACATTTTATGGTAAAAAAGGTTCAATAATGACCAGAAAGAACACTTTTGGCACAAAGGTTCTTTAAAGGCTAATATTCATTATTACATTATTCTGCAACATTTTGTAGTTGTTATTAAATGATTGTTTATTAAACTGTTGTAGTAACTTAATATCACATTTTAATCATGCTGACTTTTGGAGGATAAAAAATGAAATGGCACTCTTCGTGTGATATTGATTAATTACATTTTAACCACCATATCTTGAATTTTGTGATCATTCACATGGATTGGATTTTAGGGGTTCCAAATACGCAGCGCTTTAGAACCTTTTAAGGTTCTATATAGAACCTTTTCTTCTAAGAGTGTATAGCCTCTGATTATTTTAAATACAGCTAATTATATTTAAAGTCCCAATCCTAACACGATTCTTCATTTTAGAAAGAAAATTTAAAAAAAAAAACTGAATCATTTTAATTGAGGATAAAAAAGAAAGCAAAATAAGATGAAATAAAAATTAAAAATCATTTTGGGATCCTAAATGTCAGATTTTTCCTACTCTAGGGGCAATTTTTGTCTCCACACAGCAATGAATACACATAATGAGGCATCATCTTTAGCAAAAAGACCACAAGTAGCTCCGAACATCCGGTGCAACTTGACGTCATTAGGTGAGGTGACACGGGTTAGGTGATGATGATGATGAAGTCCTATTATCAACGCGCCGCTACTGGTTCGGGCTGCACACACACACACACACACACTGGCTGTGATTGACACAGCGAAGGGGTGGGGACGCAGGGTGGGGTCATCAGCAGGGAGAGGCGGAGGAGAGACTCACAGCTCGAGCCCAACCCTGAAACACGGCAACAAACACACACTGAGAGAGAGACGAGCGGGCGACGGAAACAGGGTTTATTTCTCGACGCCGGGGATATGATTTCTGTGATCCGCCGAGGCAAAGAGAGCAGCCTTCTCCTCTAACACTGAGGTGGAGAACTGACATCGACTGTAATTCAGATATCACCCCGCCCGCCCGAGCCGACCGACCCCCCCTCCACTCCACCCCTCCGCCGCCGCTTAGATACCGAGATGCACACGGAGACTCGGAACAAAAAAGTAAGTCCGTTTATCGTTCGCTTTAGGCTCATTTGGCAAGTAGCCGGTAGCTTTGGACGGCACTCGCTGCCCTATTTCCATTCTGCAGGAGTTCCTCATCTACGAGTAGTTGCCCGGTTTCGGTTTGCTCGCCGTTAACCGTAACGAGCCGTTAATAGCGGAGCTGCTGTGTGAGGAGGCGACTTCACTCCTGTGCACGCGCCTCAGAGCAGCCCCTTATCCCAAAGCCCCCTAACGATAATGCTGGTGCGTTTGAGATACTTGTGCAACTTGTGAGAAAGTCAGTGTGTCACATCCGTCAGGGTCGCCTTATCTGCAGTGTGTGTGTGTGAGTGTGTGTGTGTGTTGTGAACGAGCGCAGGAAGGAAGCGCGCCGAGTCCGCTTGTGGAGAGACACCATCTTAGCTGATTTCTTAAAGGGACAGCGGCCCTGCATGTACATGCGATGGAGAAATTGTTTTTGCTGCTCTATCGTCTTTTGTTATCCGCTCTCGGTTATTAAAGGGCTAAATATGAATGTGTTGCCGACAATGCGTTGCTTTAATGAGAGACTGCAGCTGCTTGTGCTGAACTGTAGGCTACTGGAAGCTGTCATGAACATCCCATGACACGGAGGGGTCACATTTGTTGTAACTGTATGTTTATTTGTTATTGTTGCACGAAAGTATGTTCTGGAAGTGTGTTCTGAGCTGCAATAATGCCTGTCCTATCACAATATAACAACCCAACAGGATGTTCAGCACACCGCAAAGAGGTTATTTTGGTTGAAATGATTTATCAAATGAACTTTTAAAACTATTTCACAGCAAAATGCAGTGATTGGTCAATCACAATCAAGAGCTTTGAAATGATATATTAGACTTGAAGATGCTTATATACATATAATGCATCCAAATATCTTGCAATAATCAGCCTGGACAATATATTCATCCATCACAAAGATGCATTGTTGAGGTAATTAATGGTGATTGTGGTTTCCCAAATATATAGCAATATATCAATATTCAAAAAACATTTGACTGCAGAATGCAGTGATTGGCGAGTCGGAATCAAATAGAGTCTCATTCATTAAAAGAAAAACAAAAACAGCGTATTGATCATCTCAATATGCCTAAATGTCTTGCTGATATATTGATCCACCTCTACAAAGACGCATTGTTGAGGTATTGCACATTAGAATCACATGCATGTAAAATACATAATTAATGTGACTGTACAGCACTTTTAGCCTGTAATATCTGGTGCTGGTGTGTCAGGGAGGCGAGAGTCTGAGGCGTTATCATTGGAGGAACAGAGAGTGCTCTGGGCGTGCCAGACGGCTGCTAATCATTAACATCTGCGGACAAACTTTGGTCAAAGTGGTTCAACACTCATCCAACCCTCTGTCCGGCTCAGCCTTGGGTTGGTCAGGGTGACATCGTTTCAGGTTGAGGCATCCATTGGCAGCCGAATCAAGCCTGCCAGCCAGGGGGTGATGTAAAGTGCATCTGTTTTAGGGACCGTCACGGCCCAAGAGCACAGTTATTTTTAGGAGAAGGGTGCAGTCGGCCTGGGTGTGACTGAGGTTGTGTTTTTGCTCCACGCCTAGCAGTTCTTAATCGCCTATCGTGTTTTTGACTCACACCCTTCGCCTGGCCTAAAGCTTCGCTCGAAAACTCCAACAAGTTTTGTATAAACTTGATTCGGTATCACTCTTCCTCCCTTATATATTTCAGGTAGTGCCTCGACATCACATGCTTTGTTGACCTTTGCCCCCTCCTGTTGTCTCCTCTATTGTCAGTTTGGGCCTTATTCTGAATACAGTACAGTGTGTGAGGTGGGATGAGTCCAGCATGTGTTTTATGATCCACTCACCCAAGCTCATAAAGACTCTCACACTCGTCAGGTGTAAACCCTTGATGTTCTTACGCCGTCAGACGGGTCAACATCTGAAGCTCTTCCTGTTGTTCACTGGTTTGCTCTTGGATTAATCATTGGTATAAAAGTCCCCATAGTCATTAACCCTATCCTTTGATCACCAAAATTACATTTCAATGTTTTTTTTTCCTGTGGAAAAAAGATTCTTGCACGCTTGAATGTAACTCTACACCCTTGTGTCATTTAGTAAACAGGAATCCACAGATATGCAAATTAGACCCGCCTCCACTCACTCACCCACCTCAGAGATCCACTCGCTCAACTTTATCAACACGCATAATTGCTTTTCAGCGTGTTTATGAACGCCATTGACTTAACGATACCTTACATATGACCTACTCCAACTCTGTCCCTAAACCTCGCATCTATCTATAATTTTAGGTCCTAAAATGAATTTTAGAACCATTGACTTCAATATTAGCATCCGTCCCTTAATTTAGTTCAGTTTCTCGGCATCTTGGTTTCTAATAATCTATATTTTACTCTAATATCCACCGTTTTCAGCTCACTGATTGTGTACATTATTCTAGTGAAAGGCCCTCAGTATTGAGATATATTTGAGCTGTGTTTGTTGCTCCTCCACTTTTAACTTTTAACATCGTAATGAAGCAGAGTTCACATTCACAACACATTTTACATTTATAGTGTGACATTTTCAAGATTTTGATGAAAAATTCTGTGTATGATAAATGTGTTGATTAAGTCCTTTCAGAGTTGGGACTTTTTTCCAATGACAAAATATGACCAGAAACATGAATTAATAATTTAGGCCTATATAAAGATGAGCTAGGACCAATATTAGTACATCTGAACTGTCACCGTTCCACAGGTGGGACGTTTGCCACTATATTTTTAAAACAATAATATCTTAGTAAATACCTTAAATAATATTGACAAACTATATATCATTTGAAAGCTTACAATCTCTAGTTTCCATATTTTGCGACTGATTTTCAAAATATATTACAGAGGAGCCATAATTTATCAATACGCAACAAGAATATTTTCATACTCATAAGGCGTGTTCAGACCTTTATTTTAAAATAGCAGTAAACATGAAAAAATGGTAGATACCTCAGTTTGTTTTCATGCCAAAAGTTCAAAAGATAGAATCCATTTTATTATTTTGGAAAAAAAGGTCTGAAAAGTTTGAAATATCAAGAAAAAAATTAATAAATTCACTATTTGTAACGTGGCAGCTAGCTATGACTTACATGCGTGTTCTTTGTATGTGTTTCTTAGAGGTTGAATTCATATCAAAATCTGCCAAACTTCCCATATTACTTCTGAATAGGATCTCTACTTCAGAAATTGTATGAAAATTGTGGAAATAATGGTTCATATCACTCAAAACACGAATGGAAATGCAGGCGACCTTATATGGGCAGTAATGGAGTCTGGTTGTGCCCTAGTGGAAAAGTTTGGTACTGCGCCCAAACAACATCTCACTGAAAGCTCATTTTTTGAGATATCAACCTAAAATTTGAAACACAAATTGTTCAGATTTTTGGCTTTGATTTTTCTGCCGTTTTAGAGTATAGCCCAGGTTTCGAAAATATATATTTTATGTAAAATATGAATAATTAATATTTTTACATTGTACATTTCCATAAACTCAAACTTCTATAACTTCTTTTCTGTTTCACTTTCTTAATTTATTTCACTTCTACAAAAATCTGCCAAATGTCCTCTTTAAAACAAGACCAATCATATGTCTATATTCCAAAGCATTCTTGAATAGTTGATGTGCATTTTCATGTCTATTCAAAAAAGGGGGAGTGACAGTTAAGAGGTTAACTAAACCATCTAATATCATTCTTATTCTTTTGGTCTCTCAAGCCAATATTTATAAAAATTACAAATGCAATGAAAATACACGTTTCTGTATTGGAAAGTATCAAAAACGAAAGTACGTGTCGTTCTGGAAAAACAAGTTTTGGTGGATCCCTAAAAGTAAATAAGATATATTTTATTTCAATTTCTTTTTTAAAATAAAAACAAAGATCATCTAAAGCCTTGAGATTGTTCTGGACTACTTTTTATAGAGGTTGCGTTGGCCATATTGCTGGTGGCGGAAGAAACAAGCGTACCTTCGATAAACCACAGAAGTGTTTTTTTGTTTGTTTAGTTGTACTTCGGGAGCCGTCCGAAGAGGACTGTGGAAAACAAGACTTTCAGAAAGATTTAAAGGGGACTCGCAGCATTATGTAGCTTAGCTCCCAGACCTCAAAGAAGTAAACCAAGTTTAGGGGTTTTGGATCACACTGGTGTGTGTGTGTGTGTGTGTGTATGGGATATTGTCCATGTCTCCCCAGATTAGAGCCGATGTGACAGAATGACCCCCTACCATTGCAGCACAATCATTAACAGGGAAAGAATCCCGTCCCCATAGCAACCCTGCAGCTCTGCCAACCGTCTGCAGAGGAGCGGAGCGGGGGTGGGGTGCTCGGGTGGGGAGGGTGTGTCTCAGTGTGTGTGTGTGTGTGTGTGACTACTGATGCAAGCCGTTGCTCAGAATGTGAAAATTAGGTGATTTGGAAAACTAGCTGCGATCTTTGTTTACCCCGTCTAAACACATGCAAATGCTGGACACTTGAATTAGCCTCGTAATGAGGAGTGAGGTGGAAATGTGTGTTTCCCGTCCTCGTTCTCCCGGGGAAGTGAAGGCTGTCCTCACTGGATGTGTTTGGGAGTTTTAGCGTGCCCCTATACCTTTAAAGTTGACATCATCACCAGCTCTTTCTCGCTGTGTTTTTGCGTCTCGGTGCAGCTCTGCAGATGAGCCGTCTCACAGAGAGATAGAAACTTCTTCTTCCTTCCTGTCTCCGCTGCTCGTCTGCTTCACACACACTCAATGGCTTCAGACGAGGGCAAACGTTTAGGTTTACACATTTGAGACATCGACGCGTCATTTGAGGAAACTTTATTTCTGCTGGTATGCAGGACAGACCTTTCTTTGGAAATGAGCTGCAGGTAGAGGAATGGGCAGGTTTGGACTATTGTGTGTGTTAGGGTGGGGAGGGCTATGAGAAGTAGCAGCAGAGTTTGCGTCAGAAGGGTGTGGTGAGATAAGGGCAGGTTCACTGCTATGGTGACTGTGCCAACCGTGAAGAGAAAGTCCTGCTTGTCTGAATGTATTCGCAGCTATAGGATACACACACACACACACCGCCCTCACTGGGGTTAAAGACACAGCAGACCCCAAAATGATGTCATTATTTACTCTTCATCATCATGTTGTTCTGAATCCAAACCCTTTTGATGGTTTTTCAGAGGAACACGAAGGATAATTCTGAAAAACATTCAGTTTAACCCCTCTGTCAAGCTCCAGATAGGACCAAAAACATCTTCCAGTCCTGGTTACGCCTGGTTTTAAAGGGTTAGTTCGGTATTTTACACTTAAAGTCCTGTTTAACCCCTTTGCTGTCACCCCCCTTTTTGAGAATGGGGGTTAAAATGCACTATTCACACTTAAATGGTTGTAATTTAAGAATGCTTTGGAATATACCCAAGTTTGGTCTTGTTTTAAAGGAAACACTCTGCAGATTACTGAAGTGAAAACACTTCAAAAAATGAAAGTATGAAAAAGTTATGGAAGTTTAAATTTACAGTAAATCAAATATACTGTACTATATATTTTTTTATTTTATATAAAATATATATTTTACAAAATATTTTTACTCTAAAATTTCTATAAAATCAAAGCCATAAATCTTATCAAGTTGTGTTCCAAATTTGAAGTTGATAGCACAAAAATTGAAGTTCCCATGAGATTTTGTTTAGGCGTAGTACCAAAAATAGCCACCGGGTTCCATTGAATTTAGTTGTATACATTCTGCCTTAACAAAGTAATACATTTCTGTCCAAATATCAATTCTGTCACAAAATTTGGAACCTTGAGACTCAATATCAGTTTTGTCAAGATTAGAAAAGGTTTTGATCATAAATTATGAAATATAATGACGCCAAAAGGGGAGGAGTCTGATAAAATACGTACCGTTTCTATGGTAACGCAACGTTCAATTACAAAACAGTTTTCACACGATAAATTCTGAGTTTATAAGCTTTCAAATGATACCTAATAATTTATGATAACTACTAAAATATGTGATATAATAAAAAAGGCGATAAAAATAATATTATATTTTAGAGTATAATAAATATAAATATCATTTTTAGAGGATAATATTATACTATTATTTTTTTATTGAAAAATACTAGATTATATGTTTTATTATTAACTTTTAGCATAAAAACAGAAGTTTCAATGATTAAAAGTGTGTGCATCGACTTTTTGTGACAAATTATGTAGGAAGAGTCATCATACATCATAGAATACTTAGTACATAGTACAAGTACATAGTCGCTGCACAGGGTCATACATAACGCTAAAATATTGAAATAAACATTAACTAAATAATAGAGCCCGACCGATAAAGGAGTTTGAAGGCCGATACCGATACAAATATTTGTTGGTTTTAAAATCCGATATATCGGCCGATATTATTATTATTTTTTTTATTTCACAAACATGCAACAAAATATTAACAGATTTCCCTAACGTTAGTTATTTGTAGTTATTTATGAGTTTTAACTAAAATAATATGATAATGCATTTGCACAATGATAGTCACACATTTTTTCATGCTTATTTGAGTTAAGAGAACTGATGGGGATGATCTTTTCATTGTTATTCAAGCGATGTATGTCATTTGGTTGAAGCGTGATTCGTCCGTTTTTATTTTATTTTTGAAATATTCATTTATCGGCCATTACAACTACCGATACCGATATTTTAGAAAATGCCTAATATCGGCCGATAATATCGGCCTGCCGATATATCGGTCTGGCTCTACTAAATAAAAAAAATTGTTTCATAAAAATTGTTTCTGATTTGTTTTTTTTACCATATTAGAATAAACTCTGAATTGAGAAGCATAATCGGAATTGTAATTGAAATCGCTAATATTCACACGATATTAACCGTAATCTGAGCAGAACGCTGTTCTCCGAATGCTTTTCCTTCTCCCGCCCCTCGCAGAAATCAGGACAGAAGAGAGTAAAGGGGAACGGATCCACCTCATCTATAGACCAGAATGCATCTTGTGAACAGGCCTGAAAGCAGCGCTCTGTCTTCTGAAGCCATATAATAGTTTTGCATGATAAACACACTGAAATTCACTTATCTTTCTCTTCCGCCAAATTAACTGCAAACGTCTTTTAGATTGCAAAATGGAGTGCTAATGCTAATGCTATTTAACACACCCTTTGGAATTATTTTTAACATGTTTTGTGGCCAAACCTCATTAACATCAATGACGGCGTGTTTGACTCTCAGGAAATCAAATATCTTTCCTATGGCTTCAAATCACGTTAGTGTAAGTCATGTGAGCTCTCAGAGTAGTAATTAATGATGAGAAATACTTTTTGCATTTAGCATATTCTGCTCGCTCCTGTCCTCCTGTTGGCCTCTGAACTCCTCAGTTTGGGTGATCACTTCCCCTCGTCTCATCCCTCAGCTCCTCTGAGGCCGGCCTCTGTCACACACAGCCCTTTTGTCCCGGCACGACGTGTGTGTGTGTGTGTGTGTGTGTGTGTGTGAGGGTGGCATGGCTCTGTCCCACACAGCTTGCAGAGGGTGGAGATGGGCCGCCCAGAGGAGAGTCTCTGCTTTGGGGCCTAAAGACTCTTCGGACTGAATCTAACCTCTTCATATTATTGTAATCAACCCAAGCGCTGGTTCAACAGGACAACACTGACTTTTTTTTGCATTTTCGATGCTGTTTTTGCTCTGATTTAACATGAACCGTTGGTCACTTGACGTATAGGTCAAACAACCTCTTCCTGTCCTGAAGTGCAGTCACATTTACCAATGTTTGGTGAATCGCACAAAATCCAGTCATTTCAGTAAGAATCCACTCAAAAGTCTGGCTTTGTGAGACTAATTTCAAAGTACTGTGGTATTTCCATCTGAAACAGGAGAAGGCCGACACACACACACACACACATAGGGTGGTGTTTGGCCAACGGGAGGCGATGTACCTTTAAGAGAGTAAAGGAAAAATCCGGAGGGCTGGACAGTGTGTGTGTGTGTGTGTGTGTGTGTCACACACCCTACGCAGATGTGACCTTACATGTGTGTCCTCCTCTCACTGGTTGTCTTCCTCTTGTTTGGCTCTTGGACCGATGCGCTGATGACGGAGAGGGCCGCGGTGACAGCGCTGGCTGGTACAGAACGAGATGAGCCCTAGGCCTCAACAGACGGCATTAAAACTACACTGTTCTGACATATTTAAACAGCAGCGGAAAACACGTACACGTACACACAGATCTGCATATACGACCAGAGATCTTGTGTTCTTGACAGAAAGAAGAGCCCCCCCACCCACACACACACACACACAAGTGATGTACAGGCTGTCTTCTCCAATCAACACTAAAGGAACATCTCGTTTGTTTTGGTAGCTGATCCTCGACATGGAGTTAGTGGAGCGACTCTGACGAAGGACGTTTACTCGTCAGTCAGTTACTCTCCTAACTCTTCAACGGCTTATAGGAAGGGTCATTTAAAGTCTTGTTTTACATCAAATGTCAAAAAGTCCTTACAGTAAGAAGAGCTGGCATCCTAGCAATAAAGCAATGGAGACTTATATACCGTGAAGATGACAGTGGAGAGAGGTATGACGGTGCAAGACCGAGCGTGAGCTCATAACACTCTTCACAGAAGCGTTTAGAGAAACCAGAGAGGACATTTGACGTTTTAGAGACCTTATAAGCTGAGTTTACTATGCTGACATATTTCCAATTGAAAGAAATAATGAGGGTGGAGCACTGGAGAGTGAGAACGATCTCGAAAATGACATAAATTTACAATTTATCTTGATTTTCATTGCTTTGTTCAAACCATATTCATACACCACCAGCACCAGAATACAAATATTTTTTTATTAAGTTAGACATTACAGTTTCAGGTTATGTTCTAGTGTTAGTCTGTACTAATTGTGTCCCACGTTTGGTTTGTCTGATGGTGGTCGCTCCATTATTTACCCGAGCGTTTAACCTGACGTCCTCTAGAAGAGCTAAGATCAAAAGAGCACTGAGAGAACTGGGCAAACTGATAATTGGACAAAAACATGCAAACTAGTGCCAATGTACACCAAAATGTTTGATAAACAAAAGAGCTTTAACAAGCAAGCAAGATTTTTTTTGTCCTACTTATTCAGATTAGGTAAAAGGTTAGGGAAGCTTTCTTCACAATAAGGTAATTAGTGTATAATAATCCACGAGACACAATCTCACCTCACAAATTTTCTACGGACCATGTCAAAATCTGATCTCAGAGCAGTTTCCTCTGTGGTGTTTTCTCTGGGCTTGTGGGATATTGTGCTGGACTGTAGACCAGTGTGTGTGAATGTCAATGTTTATGTTCTCTAGACTAACACAGCCAACGAATACTTTAATTTGTGGAACAAGTACCTAACTAGGGTTGTGTATCGTTTGAATTTGAACGATTCTGATTCCAATTCCTTGTTTCGATTCCGGTTCCCAACGATTCTCGATTCCGATTCTTTTAAGAGGCAGGGTCAAAAAAGTTTAGCTAACCTTGCTAACCAACGGTCTTTCTGAAGGAAATACTCCTTTCTAAAGGGAAATACTCTGCATGATTTTGCCGAGATTTTGATATTTTTAGAAAATTGAAGCCACACTTTGGACCGCCGACGTAAGCTACTCATGTTCGACTCGCGCGGTTATGCCAACACTTCCGGTAGACGCTTCTTCATTGGTGTTGTTCAGTGGTTTATTCTTTTGGTCGGCGGACTGTGAATATCGAAACTAGGAATCGAAATTTTAACTTTTGAACGATTCCGGGAAAAACGAAAAGTTAGTCCCGGTTCCAATCGATACTCGATTCTCGATACCCAACCCTATACCTAACTAACTAACAAGAGTAAATGTAGTTGTGTAAAGTTTAAATTGGGAATTTACGTTTAGTTTCTTGAATTCTTGATGTGTATTGTACATAGTTGGGTTAATATCTTCAATAACACTAGTTAGAGCAGCGATATGTCCTTGGTACGATGTTGGGAGAGGGTGGTTATGCTATTTTCGGTTTTATTTAGATAAACATTTATCAAAACCCAAAAGGAGTCTTGGATTGAATTCAATTGTGGACATTGATTGAACAAATCTCCTCTTAAACTGGGAATGGGTTCACTCTTACACTGGGCCGGCTCGTGCACTTTGGGGTTTGGGCAGAGGTTCTGCTTGTGTACGGCCGTCAGATGAAGAGGCCCTGCCTGTCCCAGAGAACAACACACACCTCCCTCCCTCCCTACCCCTCAAACACTCCTCACGGGGGGTCCGGCCGGGCCTGTTGGAGGTATGGAGCCAGCGTCCCATCTCTGGTTACAGGATTGAGCAACATGCGGCTCTCGGCCCTTCAGAGCTGACGTCCTGTAACTTCTCCTCAGGGCCTCTTGCTCGGACAGCCGCTTCTGGTCGTAGTTGGACTCATGGTTTTCTGTGATCAGATTCTTCATTCTCAACAAGAAAAAGGGTTTGCTGACCTCAGTTGATGGTCAAGTTTGGAGAACTGGGATTCAAGGTTTGGTATTTTTCTGGAAGTGCCCAGGAGATGTAGTGTCCCATGGCACGAGGGCTGGGTGTGTGCTAACTGTTTCTTCAGCCACTGGTTTATATGGAGACTGTAGGTCACCTCTCCACCCAACCAAGCTTCAGCACTTCCCTTTAAAATCCTTAAAGCGATAGTTCTGCCCAAAATGAAAACTCTGTCAGTAATGACTCATGATCTGAGTGACTACCGCGGCTCAATCTTAAAGAGTACCTATTATGGCATTTAAAACGTTCCTAATATTGTTCTGGGAGTCCCCAACAACAGTTTTACAAGCATGCAATGACAAAAAACACTTTTGTTGTCTTATAATATGCATTTATTTTTACCTGAATTGCCCACCGACTCCCATATGAATCGTTTTAGCGAGTCCTTTTCCAAAACCCGCCTTTGCGTGACGCTAATCTGCGGTGATTGGTCAGATGACCTAGTCAGTTGTGATTGGTATTCTCTGTGCAGAAAAACTGAACTCTTATCACCTTAAATGGGTCCTCAACTCCGGTCCTCGAGACCCACTGCTCTGCATATTGTGTATGTCTCCCTCATTTAACACACCTCAGATCCTCAGCTCGTTAGGATAGAGCCGGCTCGCGAATCCATACTTTATAGCGTTTAGGTTTGTGAAGCAATCATCTTTAAAATGAGGCGAACACAGAACAAGGTTTGGGCTATACTTGTGTGGTATAGCAGTACTTCTATATATGAACTGCAGCCACTTAGTCTTCAAATACTCCTCACTTGGCAGGTTAAAAAGTTCGCTTTTGCGTCGCACTTCAAAACACAGCGTCTCGTCGACATGATTGTTTTCCGAAGCCCAGATCTCGAAAAAACGACAGAGTCCAAAAAGGTGTGGTGGGTCCAAACCTCCATGCTCTCAGACCTCCCTGGCCAGCCCAGGCAGGGTGGCCCGTCCTGGGCCAGTTTCAGATTTGCCCGCCACCCCTGGAGCTCCGGTTTCGGCGTCTCCGAGCGCAATAAGTGGGCGTTTCTTATTCAAATAACTTGTCAAGTTGACGTCAACTAGACAAAGGAAAAGCATCGTTCTTCCAACGATTCATATCAGCGACTCAGAGTCGACTCTTACTTTTGAGAGACAATAACTTTGTATACGATGAACTTTCATGTTTAAAACTTTGCAGGATGTTTTCGTTCACTTAGATCTATGTTAAACACTACATGAAGGGCAATTTTCAAAAATCCATAATAGGTACCCTTTAAGTTTATCAAGCGACAAGAATACCTTTTGTGTGCAAAAGACAAACAAACAAACAACTTTATTCCAACTATTCACTTCCATGTGTGTTGGTCTTGAGATTTCACGTAGTTTAACGCTTCTGTGTTGACGTACAAGCTAGAAGCGTTGCGCGGTTAAACTACATGAACTCACTCGAGGCCAACAGAGACGGAAATAAATAGTTGAAAAAAGTTGTTATTGTTTGTTTGTTTTTTGCGCACAAACCGTGTTCTCTTCACTTGATAAACTTAAGATTGAGCCGCGGTAGACACTCGGACTGTTTTAACGATGTCTTTCATAACTTTTGTAACTTTAGGAAGCGTATGGAGGAGTGATGCAGCTCTCAGATTTAATGAAGCAAATCTTAATTTGTGTTGCGGCGATGAAAGTCTTACGGGGTTGAACAACAACAGTCATTACTGAGAGAGTTTTCATTTTTGGGTGAACTAGAATTAGGAAAGTTGTTCAAGTCAAGAAAGTCAATAATGTGCACTAAAGAATGACTTTCTTTGGGGAAGGAGGGCTGGACAAAAGGGTGTGTGTGGTGAGCAATGCAGTCCCAGACGGCCACTCTACCCACGCTGCACTGGGGCGGGGACTGCTTTGCCACGGGGGCTTGAGAGAGGGAGAACGCCATGACCCAGATTGTGATGGTTCTCTCTTCCTCTCCCCCTCCTCCTCCTCCAGTCATTCTCTGGCTTCTTCACATCTCGCTTGATTCTCGTCCTCCACTGTGTGCTCTCCTCTCTCTCTAATCCTCCACGTCCCCTCTCTCGCCCCCTCCTCTCTCCAGAACTTCCTGCTGGGGGTCACACCCACCCCACCCTCTTTATTCCTGGAACTACCCTCGGCACAGCTCCCCGGGGAGGACTTACACACACACACACACACACACACTCTGGTAATGCTTCCTCACCGATATACATCATCAGCTCTGCGAAGGGTTGGCCAGTGGACGAGTCTACTCTCAATCACCAGAGTGCTCACATACTTTTATATTGCCGGAGCCAGTCCTGTGTGTGTGTGTGTGTGTAAGTTGCAGACAGTGTCCAAAAGCTACTTTTTGCCAATAGAACAGAATTTAGAACCTTTTTTTATGAATAATTTATTCCAAATATTTGTATCCTTTGGGATTGTCGACACTGGTATTGTTTAGCTGTGTTCTGTCGCAGCTCATTGGGAGATGAGCCGTTCTCCGTCATGTCGTCGAGCGGCAACAAAAACAGTAATCATATTTTCATCTTGGTGGCTCTATGCGAGGAATATCTATTGCTCAAAAAGAGTTTGAAGAAAAGAAAACCTTGATAAAATCGGCAAAATCTCCTTGATGGATGGATGTGTTGTGCGAGATCAGACCCGCCCCCCTTGGACACCGCACTGGTTTCATTGGCCGAGTCAGCTTTGTATGGGTACTTTATTCAGTGCCTAATTGGAAAAAATAGAAAATATACTGTGTATTAACTAACATTTCCCCTTTCGTTGTGGTTCTAGTTTACTTCAGCAAGGGACAGCCAATTATTCATAACATTAGTCTTAAATGTGCCAAGTAAAGTGCGAGTACCACACGTTTATTTACTCACCAAAGCCACTTAGTGAGTACTTCTTGGAGATTGCAGATATTCTGCTCTCCTTCAGTTTGAATGAAGCGTTTGTGTGTGTGTGTGTGTGTGTGTGTGTGTGTGTGCCAGGTCGAGAGGAGGGGCACGTGGAGGACGGCCACACCCCAGCTTATGGGGGGCCACACCCCTCGGTGGAATCCGCTGGGTCACATGACCCCTCTCCCACCCCCATGCCTCAGCATTAGCACATTCTCTCTCTCTCCTCTAATACTCTAAGGCCTCTTTCCCTCGCTCAAAGACCTGGGTGTGCCGGCTCCGCTGGAGAGGGAGGGACACAGGATTGTGGAGTACTCCTCCCTGCTTGTTCAGTTGTTCTTTCTCTCCAGCGGGTCAGTCTCTAGAACCATCTCTCGGCTTTCTCTTCCCATTTCTGTGATTTTCAGTCTTCCCCCTCATGTACTTGATTTCCAATCATCTCTTTTGTTCCTGGATGTCTGTGTGTCCTCCTCCCCCAACTAACTTTATCTCCTAACTGTTCTCACATCAGTCTGTTGAGGATAATGGATCCTCTCTCTCTCTCTCTCTCTCTCTGTGACCTCCTGCTAACTTTTCTTTCTTTTTAAACTCGGGTCATTTCAGGTCTGCTCAGTTATCAGACTGTTGGTAATCTCCATCTGAAGTGTTCTCTCTCTCTCTGTGTTTTTGCTTTGCAGTGTCAGACGAGTCCGAAGAAATCCAGTGCAGCCACTTCTGAGCCCGTGGAGGAGATGCCATCCATACAAATCAAGACTGAGCCGGAGGAGGTGGAGTGTATGGTGGTGAGTGAGCTTTTGTAATGTGGTGTGTGTGTGCGGGGTTTGAACTTCCTAGTGGGAGAGTCCTGGGAGTTTGAAGCCTAGTGTTGTTGGACTGGTGTGTGTGTGTGTGTGTGTGTGTGTGTGTGTGTGTGACGTCGGTGGTCCTCAGGGTTCCTCATGACTCCTCTCTCAAGATGAGGTCAGGGCAGAATTAAGTATTAGGCCAATGTTTCATTTATACTACAAATGCAGTTCATATTAGTTTTACACCATGATTGTCTGGATTATAGGATTTGTACGTTCAGAAGTTGAAGTCACAATTAAATTAAAACGGATCATAAAAAAGAAAGAAAAGTAGGTGGGGTTCTGTCTATCGGTTGTTGATTGGACGGAGGCGGGGTATGCGCATAATTACCTGGTTAACTGTTAATCGACAGACTGAGTAATGCTAGAGGTTAAAGGAATTGTTCACCCAGAAATTAAAATGATCATAATGATATGCATGATAATGACATTATAAAAATAAAATGTAGTTCATGATCCCTTTAAGTGAAATATAATTGTATGATAGTATGTGTATGTGTACATTATACATATATGTATGTGTGTGTATAATATATGTATAGTTTTTCCACATATTTATTTCTTTTATTTAATTATGAGTTCAGAGAGGTGCTCCAGGTGCATGATGTGACGGTGTTCAATAGGTTTCAGACTCTTATCCATACTTATTTAATTGAATTCTAATTTAACAAAATCTTGTCGATTAACGTTTAATGATCGGTTAAGGAGCATCGGTTATAAAAATGAACTAAACTTCCGTACTGAGTTCATGTGGACTAAATAATTGGTCCACTATATGTCAGAGGGAAGTTGTTTTGCCATATTTTTTTTAGATTAAAAATTATGTGGTAAAATAAACAGATAAAAAAATTAAACATGCATAAATGAATCAATCACAATAAAATCAATAAAATCAATGATATGCATTTAGACAATATATATATATATATTTACATTAGGGCTGTGCAAAAGTTAATTGCGATTAATCGCATCCAAAATAAAAGTCTGTGTTTACATAATATATTTGAGTGTGCTGTATATAATTATTTTGTATATATAAATACCTATGCATGCATGTATATATTTAAGAATTATTTGCGCTTAAATTCTGTAAAAAAATATAAATACATAATCTATATTATATAAATATAAATATTTTATACATGAATAACACATTTTCTTAAATATATACATGCATGTGTGTGTATTTATATATACAAAATAATTATATACAGCACACACAAATATATTATGTAAACACAGACTTTTATTTTGGATGCGATTAATCGCAATTAATTTTTGCACAGCCCTAATATATATATATATATATTTATATAAATTTTATTTAAAAAAATATAGCTTTTAGGCATCATATGCATATAAAATAGTTTTTTTTCTTGTTTGTGCAAATGTTTTGTCCAATTAGAAAATTAATAAATAAATCGCACACTGCGCTGGTGAAGAGCCGCTGCATCAGACAGGAAGGAGCGGTCGGACTCGGTCTGAGACGCCTTCTGTGATATTTACCTTCTTCCATCAACCTTACAAACTTTAATTCTTGACTTTCTCAGAAAAGCTCATACACAACACAACTCTGCTTTCCCTGTTTTTCAATACAAACCCGTGTACCCTGGAAATTGTGCCAAGTCAACGAATCAAATTGAAGTTTGTGTTTTTGTAAAGCACTTCCTGTTTTGTGTTCAAAGTGCAGCCGAAATGCATGCCATAGATTAGGAAAGACCTAAATCCAGCTCCACCAATCAGAGCCATGTTTGGAAACATGACTGAATATACATGAGGAAATGAAAGAATGATCATTAACTGGCATTCCCTGTTCTGTGTGTTATTACGGATCAAAGCTCCACATAAGGAAGTGTTTCTTCATATTTTTACGTGTCACAGTTAATATTTTGCTCTTATCCTCCACTTTTTGGTGGTTTCTTTCTATTTCTGTCCTCCTTCTATCATATCTGTCCTTCTCTTCCACAGCCATAATAGGATATATGTGGAGGGAGGCTTCCGCTCCGCTGTCGTCATGGCAACCAAGCTCTGGCGGGAGTTGAGCGACTGTGATGTAGCCTCCCCAATACCCCTCGCCTGAACACACACACACACACACACTTCCCCACCCCCTCGCAACACTCCCACTCCCGCGCAATACACTCCTGCAGACACACACGGAACAGCACATACCTGCAGGGGCACACACACACACACACACACACACACACTCTGGAACTAACAGGAGCACTCGAGCAAAAAGATGTGCTCCACACACACACACACACACACACACACAGCCCTCTCTGAGTCTAATGTGTTTTACCCAGCCTGCTCTTCTACAGTGTGTGTTATAGTCAGCTCCGCCACCGATGAGAAATCTGTCCAGTAATCCGATGGGAAAGTCCGAGTCAGCTGATCTCCTTGAGCTGTTCAGTTTGGGCAGAAAGTACCTTCTAGCTCCCGCTAAGATCTGCTGTCGTTTCTCTCGCGTATATCTGATCCGCCGCGCGGCTGGGAAAGGGAAGTGTGTGTCGTGCAGGGGGTTGCCAGGTATTTCAGGTAGTCTTGTGCACAAACAGATAAATCTCCATAAACACAGTAATATTGTAATCCGGTGGCGGGTGGGATTTTTTTGTGGATGTCACTTTACATAAATACCCAGAATCCTTTGTTGTTTAAATTAAAGGGATAGTTCACCCAAAAAACCGCCTGTCATGGTTAGCCTTTGTTTCGCTTCATTTTGGACTTTGTTTGCTTGTGTGTGTTAGTTTCTCTGGTTTGATGGAGTCTGATATTGAGTTGTTGTCATGTGTGTGTGTGTGTGTTTCAGTTCCTCATTGGTTGGCTTCAGGACACACACCGCTGCTTTGATTCTCTGGTTTGTGTTGTAAAGCGACTCTACTGTTTGACTGATGTCTTTCTTTTGGTCATCGTTGTGGACCTTATATTGACGCCATCGTCCCGTCTCTGAACTTTAGCAGTATTGCTGTCCCTCTCGACTGTTGTTTTATTAAAATATAAATAAAAAGGTGATTAAACGTACAGCTAGGGCTGGAACAAATGATCATTTGTTCAATCGATTAATCTTTTGATTGTTTTGTTTTTGATTAATCGAATGAGTTTGTCCCCCTCGTCTCTGTGGTGCACACTGGGAATATAACGAACGGCCAGTCATCGGTGAGGTCAGCACGGGGTCATGCTGCCATCAGTTCATCATTCCTGATGATATTATTTAAATTCAGAAACTCGTGTCTGCAGTTTCAGTCTCTCTTCCGTCTGTTCTGCTTTTCTGAGAATCGTGGATCAGTGTGTCTCTGTGCCACACACACTCTCGCTGGACGACTCGGTCACTGTGGATCTGTGTGTGTGTCCCTGATGTGTTATTGTTTATACCGCAGTATATCCACGGCGAGATCCGACAATCTGAAAACATGAAAGTGTGTGACTTATGGACACAATACACACAATTATGTTCTGACCCATCATGCCACACTGCGCACGAGTGTAACCTGTGTTCTGTTGCCAGTTATGTTGCAACCTGGCACATTAATGTGGCGTGTGTGTGTGTGTTACCATGCTTGTGTCAGGTGTGTCATAATGGCCTCGACCGTGGCTTATCTACTCTGTGATGTTCAGAATATATGACTGTTTTTAAGTCGCTAGATATAAAATAAATAAAAAACTGTGGTTAAGTATGTTAAAATTTCCAGCAAAAATAATGTTTTGTATACCGTTCACATGATAGCAAAAAATCCTGGTATACATCATTTTAGGTTTTGATCATATACAGTGGTGTGAATAAGTGTTTGCCCCCATGCTAAAGTTGCCTAAAAAGAGGAATAAAAAATCATCTTTTGTATATTGATCTTAATGCCTTAATTAGAAAAATGAGGAAAACTCCAACCTTTAAGGACACCAATTTTCTTTGTGAATGAATCATGTATCATAAATAAATAAATGTTTTTCCTTAAAATACAGGGTGCATAAGTCATTGCCCACCCTATGTTAAATTCCCATAGAGTCAGGCAGATTTTTATTTTTAAAAGCCAGTTATTTGATGGATCCAGGATAATATGCATCCTGATAAAGTTCCCTTGGCCTTTGGGATTAAAATATCCCCACATCATCACACACCGACCACAACACCTAGAGATTAGCATGGTTTTACTTCAGTTAGCCTAATAGCTGGTTTGATTTGCATTGAAAGATGATCTTATAGAAAGTACCCCATGCCAATCTCTAGGTGTGGTGAATAGTGTGTGATGATGTGGGGATATTTTAATTCCAAAGGCCAAGGGAACTTTATCAGGATGCATATTATCCTGGATCCATCAAATAACTGGCTTTTAAAAATAAAAATCTGCCTGACTCTATGGGAATTTAACATAGGGTGGGCAATGACTTATGCACCCTGTATTTTAAGGAAAAAACATTTATTTATTTGTGATACATGATTCATTCACAAAGAAAATTGGTGTCCTTAAAGGTTGGAGTTTTCCTCATTTTTCTAATTAAGGCATTAAGATCAATATCCAAAAGATGATTTTTTATTCCTCTTTTTAGGCAACTTTAGCATGGGGGCAAACACTTATTCACACCACTGTACATACCATAATTATTATTACACTGCGACCTTAACCTAATGTCTCTGTGACGTGTGTGATATATTTGTATAGCAGTTAGTTAGCATGTTGATTTGTGAAGAGCCCGTCTGATGTAGTGTTTGTTTCTCACGGTTAGTTTACGTTCGTGTCTGCTTCTGGTTAACAATCCAATAATTGGGTCACTTATGGGTGTCGATCACCCGACTCCTGCGACACGTCCTTACGGGGCCCTTCAGGATTGAGCAAAACAGCAGCAGGAAAGGTGGAGGGATGGAGGGATGAAGGGGTGGGGATGCAGCAAGATAGAAGGGTGGAGAACTGGAGAGAGAGAGAGAGAGAGAGAGAGAGAGGTGGGCGGGTCGGGCGGGGGAAACTGAGCCGCTGATATACCTCCCAGTTTCCATGCCAACCGGAGGCCTTTCCCACCCACTCTCCCCTTATTCTGTGTCTCGCTCCACCCCGGCCCACTCTCTCTCTCTCTCTCTCTGTCCATGATGGCATACACTAATAAAAACACCTTTAAGGTATTATTACAGCAGACCACAGCGGCAGTGGGCGGATAAGGACCTCGACTTTCATCTAAACAAAAAAACTGTCATATGGTGGGACAATATGACAATTTATATCAGCAAAATATAAATAATTGGTAGATTTATAGTTTTAGTAAGAGAACTAGGCATGTTTAATGGACACAGAGAGTGCTGATGTCTGTCTGATTTTAAAGCAAGTTCTGGCCAAATACATTTTGTCTGTAAAATGGGCATCATTGCAATCTTTATTTTGAACGGGCAATAATCTGGACATCATTATGATGAAGAGGTCCACACTCCGCCAGGAAGTTGCAGTGTCATCTCTGGAGTGGTTCGGAAGGTCAAGAGGTCAATTCTGACTGATTAATTTTTAATTGAAAAGCTCTGTATCAAATATGCTCACTAGTGGTCAGTGTTTTATTGTGTCTTATGGTGTGACATTATTTACATAAAAATGAAATGCATTTTTTTTTTTTTACAAATTTACTTATTAATTCTTAGAATCATTGCTGCCATGTGGCCATTTACATGCTAGATGTTTTTAGTTAGCCAAGAGATCAGCTTAACTGAATAAAAAAAGTGTTAATTGGAAAACGGGATCATATGGTGTGACACTAGGATATATTTGTCACACAATATCACCTATTTAATGATAAATAAATATTCAAAACATATTGAATTACCCATACGATTAATGCATTCCCTTTTGGATTTTATTCTTCATTTAACCATGTTTGCCATGCTTTGCATATTAAAAGATGCATTTTTTTTGTCCGTGTCAGGCAGAAATGTCGAGTACAGAGAGAACACAAAATACAGGGAAAAACCCAATGCTGAGCGTGCAGGAGAGGAAGAGGAGAGAGAGATCATGCCAGTTCACACAGGACCATCTATAGCCAATCTGAGCTAAATTATCTGTAGCAAAGATCTTTAACACTGAAGACAAGTAATTATTTTTCTTATCCAGTACCATCACCAGTGGGGTTCCACAAGGGTCTATTTTGGGCCCTGTTTTCATTAAATATGCTATTATATATATATATATATATATATATATATATATATATATATATATATATATGTGTGTGTGTGTGTGTGTGTGTGTATGTATATGAAGAGTTCAGATGCAAAAGCCTCTAAATGCCATTTGAAATTTTCTTCTAAAATGATCATTTTTTATCAAACTCGTATATTTAAGTTCAGTAATTTCACTTAAATGACAATTAATAGGTAATCTTCATTGCCATTTAAGTGAAATTACTGAACTTAAATATACGAGTTTGATAAAAATGATCATTTTAGAAGAAAATTTCAAATGGCATTTAGAGGCTTTTGCATCTGAACTCTTCATATATATATATATATATATATATATATATATATATATATATATATATGTATGTTTATATATACACACATAAAAATATAGAAAAATACTATATTTCTTTTGTTACTCTAATATCAGGGGAGTTTTATATTATTGCATCAGGCAGAGATCCATCCATGCTAGATATAGATAGGGGTCGCTAAAGACCTGAATATTAATAATGATTGGCGAAACATTCATGCATTTAAGGGTTAAAAAGTAACCTGCCGCCATTGGGGAAAATATTAGGCTGACAACTGTGTGAATAGTGTATATAGACTGGGAAACTGACAAACAATGAGCTAAAAGTCACTCTGAGCACCTTAGCAACCACATAGCAACCACCTACGAATTCCTAGCACCACAAGCTTAGCATTTTTGAGTTGACTGTTCCCTCGCTGGCGCTAAAACACACACACACACACACACACAGAGATCCTGCTTTGACTGTGTGTGTGTAAATGTGAGTGTGGAGGTTTGTCTGTGTTGAGCTGGACTCATTCTCCTCGGCTCAGTGTTTTGTGAATCTCTGTCCTCGTTTGCTCTTCCGTATTCCTCCTTATCTCCTCGTTTACGTCTCCTTTTCTTCTCTTTTTCTGCCTCTACAGAAAGAAGAGCCATTAGACGAGTGTCCTGAGCCCACAGACCTCAAAATCAAGTCGTCCCCGCCTCCGCTGTGTGACATCAGCGCCCGACACGGCGATGACGACCAGACGGAGCCGGTGGACCTGTCACTCAACAAGCCCCGCCCCTCCCTCCCGGTAGCCACGGCGACCTCCACCCCTGCCAACCCGACCCTCCAGAACATAAGCGCCACCATCCCGACGGTGCTGTCGGCGGGCTCCATCCTGGCGTCCACGCAAGGGGTCGGAGGTCAGCAGATCCTCCATGTCATCCACACCATCCCGTCTGTGAGCATGCCCAGTAAGATGGGGCAGCTGCAGACCATCCCCGTGGTGGTGCAGTCCTTACCCGTCGTCTACACCACCGTACCCACGGACGGAGTCGCCACCGCCGCCATCACCGTCCCGCTCATCGGGAGCGACGGCCGGTCCGAGGGGTCAGGTGAGAGGACCCTGCGCTCTGACCTTTGACCTGAAACAGATAAGGAACCAGTTTAGGGACAGGACAGCCACAGGAGTAGCACAGTGTACGAGCTTTTTAAGTCATTAATGGTAAAAGTCTTGGGTTAGGGTTATGGGCTTTGTGTTTACACAATATACGTCTGTGTACTGTGTATAATTATTTTGTATTTATGAATACACACACACACATATATAAATATATAAAATATTTCTATTTATATATAATATAAATTATATATATAGGCCTATATATACAGTATATAATTGCAAATATTTCTCAAAAATATACATATGTGTGTGGATATGTGTGTATATATATATACACACACACACAAATAATTATATACAGTACACGCAAGACATTTGTTTCATGTAAACACAAACTTTTTTTGTATGCGATTAATCACGATTAATTGTGTTATTAATTTTAGTTGTTTGTTACCAGAATGGTGAATCAATCAAATATTTAATTAAATGAAAATATAAAATAATAATGAATAATATTCAAAGTATACATTTATTAAATATTTACATTATTATTCATCATAATATTTTCATAGTTTAAACATTTGAGTTTATTTTTTAAGGAAAAACAATATCCACTCTACCATATTAAAATAAAAGTTATTTAATTGTAATAATATTTCACAATATTACTGTTAAGAAAACAAAACAATAAAACATAAAAGTTTTTTTTAGCAGCTGTGTATACTGTAATTAAATCGTACATCAGCTCAAATGGTCTCTGAAGGTTCAGATCAGTTTATAGACCATAGAGAACACAATCCAGAAGTTATAATGTCAAATTTAATGAAGTTAATGCTGGTAAAGTAGTGTTAAAGGGTGAAATTAAATAAAAGAATCTGTCATCATTTATTCTCCCTCATGTTGGTCCAAATCTGCACCAAAGATTTTAATTTTTGGGTGAACTCTCCCTTTAATTAGCTCTTTAACGGCATCATTAACATCATTAACAGCTCTTGTTTTTGCTGTTTCGTCTTAAATTCAAAATCGTTTGTCATTTGACCGGCTCCAATAAGTCTTATTTTCCTCATATTTTTATCCTCATCTACTAAAGGACCAGTTAAGGAGTCCAATCACATTCATTCAATAGTGGCAAGTGTTTTGTGTTATGTCTCATTATGAAGTAAGAATGCAAATATGAGTCTGTGATGAATCTCGTCTCCTCTATATTGCTCATATGGTTCTGCTGATGATCTTCTTCAGCTCTGCCCGTTTCCTTTAGGTCGTCACACCCTCGGGCGCGCCCACTTACAGTTTCATGCAATTGCCGTTTAGTTATCTTTGCTTCTTCCCACACATGTAGATGTGCGTATAAAAGACACAAAAGAAGATTTCAGGGTGAGGCATAAACAAGCTTAAACTTTTAATCAGAGGAGAGAATGAAACTTTCCAAATTCAACATTTTTTGGCCTTTATTTAAAACCAGCACAAGTTTCTAAGTAACATGTTCAGGCCATGTTACAGTTTCACGTACGAAAAGGTTTTTCATTGGAGCATGGATTTGTTTCATCATCTTCTGACATGGCATTTCACTTTTAAGCAGGAGAAGTTATAAAACTTTCCCACAGTTTTCCCTCCAATTCCATAGTTACAATAGTCATTAGTGGTTTTGTATTGTTACTATTGCTCATACTGTGGGTTATCGATTTAAAGGGGTGGTATAATGCCCTCTGATGAGTGTGTATGTGAAGTTTTAGATCAAGAAACCGCACAGATATTTTTATATAGCATTTTAAAGTTGACACTTTTTGAGGGTTAGCAAAAAACGTTCCATTCTGTGTCTGGCCCTTTAAATGCAAATGAGCTGCACTCCCGACACAGTGGGCGGAGCTTCAAGGGTGTGTGCGTTAGCAGCTCGGATTACCTCAGACGCACGCTAAAATGTCCGAAACTGTCCTGCCTTTATGTTTAAACCGGAGTCAGACAAAGATGGAGAGACTAAGAAGAAGTGAAAACATGTAGAATGCAACAGGACGTCTCTGAATGGTTAGTTGATGAATTTATGTTGCTGATGTGGAGTTAACTGTCTTCTAATTAGCATATTCTGTCAGGATAACGGGTCTCTTAACCCATTGGGCCTGAAGAGAGAGCTGGTTTGTTCCTTCCATTACTCTTTAATCTCAGGCTCAGTCTCCCCAGAAAGACACCTGCAGGTATGGAAGCTTGTTTCCGCCACTGAATAAAAAAATAACATAAATAATTGCGACTTTTTATCTCACAATTCTGACTTTTTTTCTCACAATTGCGAGTTTATATCTCGCAATTCTGTCTTTATTTCTCAGAATTGGGAGATAAAAAGTCAGTATTGCGTGATATAAAGTCAGAATTGCGAGAAATAAAGTCAGACTTGGGTGATATAAAGTCGCAATTCTGAGAAAAAAAGACAGAAGTGCGACTTTTTATCTCACAATTCTGACTTTTTTTCTCACAATTGCGAGTTTACATCTCGCAATCCTGACTTTGTAACACATAATTGCGAGTTTATATGTCGAAATTCTGACATCTTTTCTCAGAATTGTGAGATATTTAAACTTGCATTTGCTACTTATCAGGCCAATTTTGAGGGGGAAAAAATACTAGTTTAAATCTCACATTTCTGACTTTTTATCACGCAATTGCAACTTTTTATCAAGCAATTCTGACTTTATATCTCGCAATTCTGACTTTATAACTCGCAATTCTGACTTTATAACTCGCAATTCTGACTTTATATCACGCAATTGCGACTTTATATCTCGCAATTCTGACTTTACAAGTCGCAATTCTGACTTTTTATCACGCAATTGCGACTTTTTATCAAGCAATTCTGACTTTATATCTCGCAATTCTGACTTTACAAGTCGCAATTCTGACTTTATATCACGCAATTCTGACTTTTTATCTTGCAATTCTGAGAAACAATGTCACAATTGTGTGAAGTAAACTCGCAATTGTGAGAAAAAAGTCAGAATTGTGAGATAAAAAGTCGCAATTATTTATGTTATTTTTTATTCAGTGGCGGAAACAAGCTTCCATAAGGTCTTGGACCAGAATAAGAACATAAAACACACCAAAAAGTAATGAAATTTACTGAATGTTTTTTAATGGGAGAACCCCACCCAAATTACATTGTGGAAAAAATGCGAACGCTTGTTTAACACACTGATTCAAGACCAGTCTAAACTCTGGGAGGAGTTGTGTTTGGCTCCTTTTGTTTTCGCTTATTAAGTTTTATATGTGGCTCTTTGAAACTCAGTAATGTCATGGAAAATGATGAAGGTCAGTAATGGTTTTATTTGGGTGGGGACCGTCTTCAAAGAAGTCTTAATGTAGATCAGTTTGTTTTGGACTGAGTTTATGGGGGAACGCTGTACTGAACAGGCCATGAGTGTGTAGATGTGTGTGTGAGTGTGTAGATGTGAGTGTGTAGATGGAGGATCTGTGGAGATGTTTCTTCTTTCTTGGGTCAGTGGGGTTTAGGGAGAGTAGACGGTTCATGAATGCCCCTTCCCGTCCTGGGCATGTCCAGATCATGTCCTCCGCCGGTGTTCAGAGATATCCACCCAATACTCGATTAGACACACCCTGAGTCAACATGGAACATTCTCCTTCTCCATTTCTTCATCCTGTGGACTCGAGAACTATCTGGTTGCCAAAAAACACAAGGAAGATGTTAGGATCTGGAAGTGAGTTGTTGACAGAAAAGCTTTGCTGTGTTTGATTTGATTTCTTGTCCCTTGCTTGACTCGCGCCTCGTTTCAGTGCAAGGCTTTTTAAACGACCCGACCATGTGACCAGAACCCGTGGATAAAGTTGAAGTTACAGCGGGAGACGATGCTTCATCTCGCTATGATTGGATGTGATTGGCTGGTGCGATAAATCCCGCCTCTTCGTTTGCATTTGTGAATCAGTCTGAAGAACAACATGATGATGTCGAAGCGATTAGTTCACTTCAGAAGTAAATTTTCCTGCTAATTTACTCTGTTCAGTCGAAAAGAAATTAAGTTTTTTTGAGGAAAACATTCCAGGATTTTCTCCATATAATGGACTTCAATGGGGACCAAAAAGACAGTTTCAGTGCAAACTGTTCAAAGGGCTTTAAACGACACCAGATGGCGAATAAAAGTCTTATCAAGTGAAACGATCGCTCATTTAATAAATAAATAACAAAGTTTAAGTTTTATAAGCTCAAATGCTCGCCTTGCTCTGTTCTGTGATGCGCGTTCGTGAGTGACTCTCCTGTTCATCAAAATGAACAAATCTTGACTCGAAGGGTCCTTGATAAGACCTTTATTTATCATCTGGAATCGTTTAAAGCCCTTTGAACAGTTTGAAACTATCTTTCGGACCTTGAACCGTTTGGACCCCATTGAAGTCCATTATATGGAGAAAATCCTGGAATGTTTTCATCAAAAACCTTCATTTCTTTTCGACTGAAGAAAGAAAGACATGGACATCTTGGATGACACGGGGGTGAGTAAATTATCAGCAAAAGTATTTTTTCAAAAGTGAACTACTCCTTTAATATTGTTACATCATTTAGTTGTTTTGGAGTAAATGTAAAAATGCTTAAAAACTTTTAACTTGATGAGATTTCTTCTTAGTTTTAATAAATAGAATTAATTACATTATGTATGTATGGATGGATGGATACATTAAAAATGCTCATCAAAATCTTTAAAAAATAAATAATTTCAATGAAACTAACGGGTTTCCTAACCTCTAAAAGAGAGAGTAAAGTGTGTGTGAACATCGTTTAGGTTTACACACGTCTATTGTCTTCATGGCTGCCGGTAAACACATCTACTTCGACCCGTCCTCACACACTGCTTTTGTAGCGTAGATGTTGTCGACTCGTCATTCAAGACGCTGTTTTTCATGCAGAACAAATCACTAACCCTAACGCTCGAAATGACACGGTGAAACTGACGTCATTTTTACTATATAAACAAGTTTTGAGAAAGCACTGAAATTCAGATATGGATAGAGATGAGTTTAGTTCCCGACACATGATGTGAGCGGTCGACCAATCAGAGCAGAGTAGACCAATCACAACAGACCATCTGACCAATCAGAGCAGAGTAGGGACCGAATCGTGTGTCGGACGTTTCAGACGCTGAGGAAAGTGATGATGCTGAAAATGTGTTTTATGTGGAAATTAAAGTGTTTTGACCTCGGATGCATGTAAACGTATTGTATTAGGAACCTTTAAAATAGTATAATAGTGGCACTTTAACCCTTCTATTATCTTCATTTGTGTCTACACTCATTATCTTTGGGGTCTCCAGGGACCCCAGACAAAAACATTTAATTTTGAAGCAGTATAATTTTTTTTTTTTTACAAATGTAATTTTACTCTATTTATTAATGTTTTTACTCAACATTTGTGCAGTTTTTGGAGGATTTTTGAAATCTTTTAATTTTCTATAAATTAATAAATAAATATTTATTTAAATAGGCTTTTTACAAAAAAACGGCATTGTAAGTAAAATTCACTTTATGAAAGACCCAGATTTCTAATTATCATTCATGGAGATAACATGGATCATTTAAAATGGTTTAATGAAAGATTTTTGACAATTTTTTGGAAAATGCACTTTTAAAATAAAAAAATATCACTTTAAATATCACTAGATGGCCATAGACCTCCACTATAAGCTATTTACTATTTGACTAACCAAACTATATTGTTTCACAAGTTTTTCCAGTTGGATTCATATCTAAATATTATAAGATCACAATTATAACAAAAAAAAACCCTTTTATCAAAGTTAAGTATTTTTTGTCCTGACAAAAGTTTTTCAATAATGTTACATTATGATTAGAATCAAACCTGAACATGATGTTACAAAGAGAAATGTTGGAGTCTTTAGATTTGATTATTTATTTCAATTATCTGTTTTTAATATAATTCTATAATTTTAAATCAATGTTTCAGTTACGAACTGTAAAAGAAAAAAAAATTAACAGAAATGAACAGTTATATTACATGTTGAAAAAAAAAACACATGCAATGAACTGAACAGCAATAACAAATGAGAAAATAAAGCAGTAAAACAAATAAAATCGTTGTAATAAATAAAAGATTTCCTAAAAGAATGATTTTCAATTATTTATTTTTTTTGAACAATTAGGAACAAAAACTGGTGGTGCACTGGAGGTGTAAAGTTTCATTCCATTTGGAAAAAGAGAACATTTTTTAAAAATTGACCAAAAGTCATTTGCGGGTCAAAAAGACCCCAAAGATAATAAGAGGGTTAAATCAATACAATGATTGTCATTAAAGGGTTAAATGCTTCAGTAATGTTGATTTTCTGATTCAGGATCTGACAGTTGTCCTGTATGTGTGGTTTCAGTGCGTATAAAGCCGGGCTCGACCTCTCCGGTGGAGTTTCAGTCGGACAGCGATGCGGAGAGCGGCACTGAGTCTGGGTCAGCCTCGTTCAGCGCACAAGGGATGGATCCCAGGTGAGAGAGAGAGAGATCCCGTATCCCGTATCCCACATCTGCAGATCTCTGTCCCGCTGCAGTGTGTGGAAGAGGGTCTAACGGCATCACGACCCCATCCACTGCTCTGGATGATTATATAACCTTCAGCACACTGGTGGCCCATGGCTCTTCAAGCTGCATGCATCCTCTTCTGTTGGGTGTGTGTGTGTGTGTGTGTGTTGCTGGGCAGGGTTCTCTCCAAACTGGGTGTAAACAATCTTACATAACTTGCGATGTCGTCACACCTTTGAAAGAGAGAGTAAAATGCAAAGAAGGACAAACAGAAGTGTGAGGGTGACGGCAGGATGGAGAACGAGTGTGTTCTGCCAGTGTGTGTGTAATCGTTCGGACACGCGGTCAGGTGATGTCCAATGGAAACGAGGGAGCAGCCGCGAGGAAGAGGAAGAGGCTGTGGGCGAGAGAGGAAGGAAAGGAGGAGAGAGAGAGAGAGATGGGCGGGGGAGGGGGGAATGGGAGAGAGAGCGGCACTGAACTGGAAGCTCTCCAGCTGTATGGAATTTACACACACACACACACACACACACACTTGCTCTTCAGCTCTCCCTGCTGGTCAGTTAGGATTGTTGCGCTAGGGGTCGTGATGGTGCCGTTCACATCTATAATTCTGTGATGTTGTGTTTTATACAGATGGGCATATACTGTATATCAGACGAGGCTCATATTTGAGTACATCACTTCTGGTTTTTATCAAACCCCTTCTCTAGTTGTCAGATAAATGTGAACTCCTGAACCAAACATGAAACTGTAATGGGAAATAAAATACACAGTCCACTTATTTTTATCATCTTTTTTATGGGCTTTGTGCCTTAGTTTTCTATTAGAGTGAGTCTGAACAGAAGACGGGCCACAGGTCTAAACACTGAAACTGATGACATGTGATTCATCTGGAGATATGAACTCACACTCCCGTTTCTTGATTTTCGTTCAGGTTTTTGATCATGTTGATAATTTCGAGGCCTAATAATCTCGAATATCATACTCTCTTGGCTTTATAGGGTTAAGAGTGTCTATCGTATCACTGATCTGATGTGATCACTGTAATCAGGTGATGGATTACTCTGTTTTATTCATGCTGCTGGTGTGTGTACCGGCCTCGACACGCTCAAACACACTCTTAATCTTCAGATAATCCAGGGATGGGTGTGGTGTGGGTTGGATTGATGGACACACCCTAACTCGTTTCACTTTTGTTCACAGTATGAATACAGACGTGGACATCCAAGTGGACCCCGACTCGCCGGACATGAAGAGGAGACGCGTGCACATGTGCGATTACGACGGATGCAACAAAGTCTACACCAAGAGCTCACATCTCAAAGCCCATCGGAGAATACACACAGGTACGCCCACTTATGATTAAAAATTATACATCATTATTTTTAATATATATATATATATATATATTCAGAAAGTATATATATATATATATTTTTTTTTATTATTCAGCAAGGATGCATTAAAGTGACTAAAGACATTTATTTTTCACATAAGTGCTGTGCTTTTAAACTACTGTATATAGACCATTTTGCAAGATGTAAACAACACTGGTCCAAAAACTAGGGCTGTGCAAAAATTAATTGTGATTAATCGCATCCAAAATAAAAGTCTGTGTTTACATAATATATTTGTGTGTGCTGTATATAATTATTTTGTATATATAAATACACACACATGCATGTATATATTTTAGAAAATGTGTTATTCATATATAAAATATTTATATTTATATAATATAGATTATGTATTTATATACATATACAGAATTTAAGCGCAAATAATTCTTAAATTTAAACATGGATGCATAGGTATTTATATATACAAAATAATTATATACAGCACTCACAAATATATTATGTAAACACAGACTTTTATTTTGGATGCGATTAATCGCGATTAACTTTTGCACAGCCCTACCAAAAACACTTCCTGTTTCAGTTTGTATCCGTTTTCTTTATTTCACATGTAAAGAAAATATCTTAAAGATGTTGGTTTAATTTTTTAAAACAGTTTCATATGGTCTGTTGGATGTATTTTATTCTAGCTTTTATGTATTGTTAAAAAACTGAAACAGGAAGTGCTTTTGGACCAGTGTTGTTTACATCTTGCAAAATGGTCTATATACAGTAGTTTAAAAGCACAGCACTTATGTGAAAAATAAATGTCTTTAGTCACTTTTTGTCACTTTAATGCATCCTTGCTGAATAATATATATATATATGTTTTTTTTTTTTTAAATGTTTCAGTTTCCACAAAAATTAAAAAATTCCACTAAACAGCAATGATTTCAGCATTACTAATATTAAAGCCCCACTGTAGTCAGTAGTTCAAAGCAGCTTCACAGACATAACAGGAAAATAATGCAAAAATGTATATTTCTTTCTATTTCTTTCTCCACATCACTCACTGGCCAGATGTGTCTTGAACATAAATTTAGTGTGTGTGTGTGTATATCAGTCATGTTGATGGCCGTGATGCTTTCGCAGGTGAGAAGCCGTACCAGTGCACATGGGAGGGTTGTACCTGGCGCTTTGCCCGTTCGGACGAGCTGACGCGACACTTCCGCAAACACACCGGCATCAAACCCTTCCGCTGCACCGACTGCGACCGCAGCTTCTCCCGCTCGGACCACCTGGCCCTGCACCGGCGGCGCCACGTCATGATGTGAACCCTCTCAGGAGACACGCACGCACGCGCCGACGACGAACGTCCCCGTCTCCCGTAAGAACACGAGGAGAAATCACACCGGTTCCCCTCCCGTCAGAACATGACTGCAGTTTCAGCTCACCCGTGACCCGTGACCCGTCCACCGCGACCTCCACCCTCATCAGGACATGCCTGACCATCAGCCGATACTTGAAGGACTGCAGGAACGGCCAGAGACTGGAGATCGCGAGTCCCCCGTATGAGAGATGGTCAAAGATGAAAGCAAAGGATTTTATGCAGGATGGTTTGGGAAAGTAAAGTTATGGAATTAATGTAGTGATTTTAATGAGACGCATCTACAGCTGCCTTGATGAATCCGTGCGTTTCTGTTCGTCTCCACATGATCTGAGCGCGATGTTAAGACAGCTGAAGATGTACGCTTGTTTTACTTTTATTTAACAAATCAGTTTTATATCGACCCTAACCCCGATGAGAAGTGAGGCAGGGGCTGACAAGACTGTGAATTTTTGTAAAATATTTTTTTCTTGATTAGTATCTGTTGTCTGAGCATCTTCCCAAAAATAGTTTGGCGCAAAAAAACAAACAAACAACAAAAAAAAAAAACAGTATTTCTTTTTGTTTTTTAAAAGACATTTTTATGGCATCTTAACATAAAGAACACATTTTAATTAACATTAAGATATTATTTCATAAGGCTGTGAAAAAAAAAACATTTTTAAAGAAGCCTCATAGCTGGCAGGGAAAGGGGGGCTTACTAAAATTGGTGTGTGTGTGTGTGTGTGTGTATAAGCACACTTGTTTGCATATTTGTAAAAAAACAAAAGACATAATCAGAGATATAATAGTACAGATGCATCGTTACTTCTAGCCCATCAGAGCCTTAATTGAAGTAAAGCTGCGGATCTGGATCGAGACGGGACCCCTGTGTTTGTGAGGCCGTCACAGCTCAGCCCTCGTGTGCATGATATGCAGAAATACCCCCTCAGCCACCAAAACATGATGAAGTTCCTGGACGGAGATATTATGAAAATGTTGCACATGTAAATCTGCGAGGAGACACTCGTCATGCTCATTACGTCAGTCGCTAGCAGCCGATGGAGTGCTAATGCTAACGCTTGCTCGAGTGTGCGCATGTCTGCAGATGCACGAGATCTGGTCCAGTCGGGAGGTTTTGTATCGTTCTCTTGCTTCGACTCAAAGTTACTAAGCACATCTTTCTAGAAGAGTATATGCATTTGATTGCGATCCCTTTCTTTTTTTTTAAACTGTTCATAAACTTACAGACAATGAATAATTAAAGAGTTAATGTACATACTGTATATAATCTACAAAGTTCTTGAATCAATGTAACGGGTGGATTTCTATTTTTAACACTGACTAGATAATGTGAAATACTCGTTTCTTTTTTTGTTGAATCTTCTTCTTCTTCTTTTGGAGTCCCTGGTGTGTTGTTCACCCCTAAAGTGTTGCATGGAGAGTCCAGTTTTCTTTGTGCCGTCGTCGGTGAGCATGTCGAGCGCAGATGTGGCCTATTAGCACTGATAATCCACATGAGATGTGTGCAACCGTGGCCATTCGTAGCATATGCATGGCCTATTTATAACTACTACGAGACATGCTGGTCAAACATGTTCCTTCACTCATACCATCCTAAATTGACTTTATGGTATTCCAAGATGGCGTAATGTCCGGAGTCAGCCTCTATCGATGTTGAAGTGCCCACGACTGAATCTTCTGACATGCTTGTCTATCTAAAAGTATGTTTGCTTTCATGACTTGCATATGATTTGTTTAAAATAGTGTGCTCAAAAATCATGAGAGTTTGGGTTTCGTGTGAGTGTGGTTATCATTTAAATTCTCTTTTAAACTTTCAGAATCATAGGTATTTTATATTGAATGCAGTAACTTATGGGCCAGTACTATATTACTCAGTGCAATGCAGTTATCATTATAACAAAACAAGTAATTAATGTTATTTCTTTTGTATTTGTACAGAACAAGTCTGTATAAGATCAGCGAGGAAAACAGGAGATTTTTGATACTGTGAGAAATGGTGTTGAAAGTCAGTTTCCCTTGTACAGTTGTGATTACCCACTCCTTTTATAGAATAAAATGTTTTGGTGCAACACGGTGCGTGTGTGTGATAATTCCGGTATTATTTACAACAAAAATGGACCCCATGCATACCCAGTTCAATATGATCTGTCTCTTTAACATCCAATAATGTAAACTGTCACCAAGGTGTTCCAAACCTGAGTTTCTTTCCTCTGTTTAAAACAGAGAAGTAGATATTTTGAAGAATGTTGGTGACCTTTAACCCGACAGCTGACGGTACCCATTGACTTTTATTCATTTTTTTCCCTTCTGGAAGTACACTTGATCTTAGCCAAAAGGCCGAGAAGCGATTTCCCCCCTTGAAGGTTTTTTTCCCCCTTTTTTTCTATTTTTTCCCCTTTTTTATTTTTTCCCTTTCCCCCCCTTATTTATTTATTTATTTACTTATTCCCCCCCCCTTTTTTATTTTTCCCCCTTTATTTATTTATTTATTTATTTATTTATTTTTTCCCCTCTGGAAGGTTTTTTTTTTTTTTCCCCCCTCTGGAAGTCTATGGAGCGGTGCCGGCGGTATGACGTCACTGTGTATTGGCCAACCGGAAGTCAGCATCACGCTGGTCCCTCGACAAAAACCCAATAGTATTTTCCCATAGGCTTTAGCATTATCAGTAAAAACAAGCTCTGTGACCAACAAACGTGTATGATAACTATTATTATCACAGATGAACACAATTTTTATTAATTTTGAAGCCTATTACGGTGCGTGTCCACTAGCGCGGTGCACGCTCGCGCATTGCATTATGGGATTAACAGCGGACCGGAGAAGCGTTGAGAGCGAACAAAACGTCAAAAGGCCAGTTTTTGACTTTATGCAAATATCAAGCGAAAAATGTGGTCGGCAGCCAATTGATGTGCAATGTTGGGATGTGACGTCTGATTTGAGATTTTAAAATATGCAAATTGTGGCGGCGTTTATGCTGGATTTAATGCGTAAATAATTTTGTTTACAAATTAGACGCTTTACAGTTGTTTTATGTTAAAGAATTCATTTTGGATGTGTTCATTGTGATTTTACTGGCTGGGTTTATAAAAGTTTATAAAATTGACGGGATATCTTTGCTTAGGGCATTTATGTAAACAAAGCTTGTCTATTTCCGAGCGTAATCACGTGCATCTCAGACCTTATGTAGCCCCGCCCACTTCCGGTCTGCATTTCCACAGCGATCTTGACTTGTATATTGCATAGGTATGAATCGGTATGAATGAACTGCTCGTAAATAATGTCCCGGTCGACATTTGTTAAGAATCTGTTTTACAGTGCTCATGATGACTTCTGTTAACTCTATAATAAGTAAACCCACTTCACCTGTGACTTGCCATAAAGTTGTTTCAAACATTTATTTCAAAGAAATAAAAAAAGTAATGAACTAGGCACTCAAACAACACTTTTGCGTATGTTCGTTAAGGCACAGTAAACAGTGAAAATCGTATAATAAAGGCATCAGCCGACCAAACAATCCGGCTCGTCTCCTCGTCTGTCAGGCCAAAGACTCTCCCTGATGCTGCGGTGTCCATTTCGGTAACCTAAAAAACTGTATTCCATTGTTCCTGTGTTTTAAATATGTATCGTGTGAGTTACTGGAGGAGTTCTTAACGCAGCAGTTACTTCCATAGTAAAGCAGTGCGGTATAGCGAGAAACTCCTCTACTACCGAGATAAAAACACACGTAAACAATACTATTTTGCCGTGGGAATCCCATGGGGAATCCTACCAACATGGTGGAGAGGGGAGGGGCTCTGTACAATGACGTCACATCCTCACTGAGAGTGGAGTCTGCAGCTGTAGTGGACACACACGCTCCGCTCATGGCGTTTTAAAAACGCGGCGCTCCCAAACAAAATAAAATTTATAAAAATACGCCAGGCGCGTGGAAAAATGCTTTGGTGGACACACGGCCTAAATGCATTTGGCAGATGTAGAAAGCTAAAGTGTATAAACGAACTACACCACGGTCCCATGACTTCAACCAACGTCACCACCACTAATCTTCCGACAATACTGATGAGTTTGTTTACCTTTTCAGCTTGATGACGCGCAGCACCTGCAAAGAAATCATGAATGAGGTAAAATTTATGTATTTTTGTTGTAAAATAAAACGTGAAAGTGTCTTGAGTTTGTGTTCACCACCGACTGTGTTTAAGCCATTTAACTAAATCCCTTTTTTTTTTGTTGAAAAAGCATTGACTCCTGGAAGATGAAATCGGAAGTGCTACTATAACGTCGACTGTGTGGTTTCCAGCATTCTTCAAAATATCTTCTTTTGCGTTCAGCCGAAGAAAGAAACCCATACAGCTTTGGAACAACATGAGGGTGAGTAAATGATAACAGAATATTATTTTTTGGGATGAACTACAGCGAGTGATTCTCACAAAACCATTAAAACATGTGTCAGGTTTTATTAAAATATATAAAATACAAGGGGTCGCTTTAAAAGAGACTAACTTATGACGTGTTCCTGGATCAACATCTTTAATTTAGGATTATGTTTGGCAAAATCAAGTCCCTCACTTATATTGGTATCAATCTCACTCAAAACACTACACCCGAGGGTTAATACACTCATTTTGTTTGTTTTGATAAACGAAGAGGTCTGCCGTGACCCGGGACCCTGACCCTGAGGTGTTCTGCTGTGCGGTAGCGGCGTGGCGCCCTCTGGTGGCGCATGCGTGTAACAGCTCATGTCCAAGCGTTGTGCGGTGGACTCTTTTAAAGTCTTATCATTCCGCTTGTATCAAATAGGTAAACATGTATTATGAAGAAATATTTTATCATTTTGTCAATAAAATTGCCCGGCATGGTCTAACCATTAAAGTCAAAGTCCAGCGCTGTAACTCGGTCAGGACTTTAGTTCATAAGTTTGTTCTTGAGGATATATTACCCGAGTGTCTGGGAGGATGAATTATGGTCAAAACACAATCTTTATGACACTCACTTCTCAACTGGTGCAGTAATGATTAACACACACCCTGAGATAGGCTTACACAATATATTTCAATTAGTTAACTTTACTTGGAGAAGACTCAATAGTTTATCAATATATTCAAGTATTTATAACTTGGATTCTTAGTTTTACGGACTTAATTCACCGAGTAACAGTACTCCCAGACTTCATTGCAAATAAGCAATTGATTTTTGATTTATTTGAGCATTTTATTTGCTCATTTTATTGTGTCAGTACCAGCATAATAAAGACAGAAAATACAATGGTTTTGTAATGGTCAGTCTTATTAGATTTACACATTCATTTATTGGCTGTTATTTACATGCTGAATGTTGTGTGACTCAAGCTAGATTGATTGTAAGAAAGGGACACAAACCACAAATAGCTGATTTGTTTTTGCATCAATTGAAAATAATTATAGTCATAAATTAAGTTCCAACCAAAGGGAACACAGATCACCATTTTAGGAAATCAACATCCATTTATGAAGTGCCGTTCTCACAAAACTGTCCGTTGTATTGACAATTCAACATTCAAGATGACTGATAATGAGCAAAGGCAACGAGGGAGAACCATTATGCAGAAGTGGAGGAATATTATCTTTTGCTTGACAAAATAAAAGTCCGACAGAAACCAAGTAATCTCAACCTGGATTTTCTAAATCACAAAGGCATGTATATTAATAGAGAATAGCATATTACTACTTTTTTTTAAGTTAAGCTAACTAAAAAGGGTTATAAGGTCTTCTTGATTCAGCAATTTCAGTAAACAGACAACATTTAAATAATCTCAAATATTGTTATTTCATGGTTTTTCAAGACATGTTAAAGGAGAAGTTCACCTTTTAAAAAAACTTTTGCTGATAATTTACTCACCCCCGTGTCATCCAAGATGTCCATGTCTTTCTTTCTTCAGTGGAAAAGAAATTAAGGTTTTTGATGAAAACATTCCAGGATTTTCTCCATATAATGGACTTCAATGGGGACCAAACGGTTCAAGGTCCAAATGAGAGTTTCAGTGCAAACTGTTCAAAGGGCTTTAACCCTTGTGCATCCTGATGGACATTTTTGTCCTTCTCAGTTTTGTTTTTTAGATCACTTTGCCTGTGTTAAAGCTAACTGCAAAAAACTTGGCACAGGTGTGTATTTTTATTGGAATTTTACTATTTCACGTCATTTTCTTAAAAAAATGTTTTTTGCATTAGATACAAAAAATACTCCCTCTCAGCGGCTTTTGGACAAAAATGTCCCCATTGAAACCCATTAAAACTGTCATTTTTAATCCCTGGATCAGTTAACTATAAAATTATGCAATCTTTGTAAAGAGGCTTTCATTCTGATGGCAAGACTTCAAATTTTTATTATTTTTACCTTTTACCTTTTTTATCAGATGGTGCCTTTTTTTCTTAAGTTTGGCCTATAAAACAAATATCGCTTTATTCCTGTTTTCTGCTTCGGCATACTATAGAGTCAACTGGATAAATGATGCAACGATATTTGTGTGGGTGTGTTGGTATGGATGTCAGAGTGTGGTTAGTATGTGTGTTATAAAAAATATGTGTGTGTGTGTGTTTGTAATACTGAGAGAGAAAAACTGCAATAAATCCAATCACTGTGAGCTCCAGTGGGGTTCTGCTGGCACCCAGTGGGGAAAATATGTTACTACATCCAAACAAACTGTTACTGAAAGCTCATTTTTTGAGATATCATCCTCAAATTTGGAACACAACCTATTTAGATTCATGGCTTTGATTTTATTGCAGTTTTGAGTTCAACCTGATTTATAAAATATATATTTTTTATAAGTAATTTTCATAAATTTATACCTATATAACTTTTTTTGGATGTACTTATTATTTTTTTACTTCAGTAATAATCTGCAAAGGGTCTTCTTTAAAATGATGCCAAACCTAAGTCTGTGCTCCAAAGAGTCACATTTTTATGACAGTTTTTTGAGATGGACTTTTTTTGTAACTTTTTTAAATTGATGCACAAGGGTTAAACAATTCCAGATGATGAATAAGGGTCTTATCAAGCGAAATGATCGCTCATTTAATAAATAAATAACAAAGTTTAAGTTTTATAAGCTCAAATGGTCACCTTGCTCTGTTCTGTGATGCGCGTTCGTGACTCTCCTGTTCATCAAAATGAACGAATCTTATTTCGAGTCATGACTCGAAGGGTCCTTGATAAGACCCTTATTCATCGTCTGGAATCGTTTAAAGCCCTTTGAACAGTTTGCACTGAAAGTGTCTTTTGGACCTTGAACCGTTTGGTCCCCATTGAAGTCCATTATATGGAGAAAATCCTGGAATGTTTTCATCAAAAACCTTAATTTCTTTTCGACTGAAGAAAGAAAGACATGGACGTCTTGGATGACACGGGGGTGAGTAAATTATCAGCAAAAGTGTTTTTAAAGTGAACTCCTCCTTTAAGGTCTCTTCAAGCGCTTTAAGAAGTAGGGCAAGTTTTGACTGGATTGGCGATGAGCAGAGTCAACACCTGAGGAATGAGCGAGGCTTAAATAGGCCTATGTTTAAAAATACCCAGGTATTCTCAACAATACAGACGGTTTTAGTTTTACTGCGGGCAGGCGCGCTCACTGTTTAGAGACGGTTTACATATTTTCATCTTTTCATCTCCACAGAACGCGCTGTAAACGGGTGTTCCCCTCATCCGTCATCGCCTTCTGTTGTAGGCTGGATTTCTTTCTGTAAATTATCCTGTCAGACTATAATTATTAGTTTTCTGTTTCAGTAAAAGCTGTTCCCCACCCAGCTCTAGTCCTTCGGTCGGCCTAACTACTGTGGCTGCGTTCCTCTTTCACGAGCTGACTCATTGTTTGAACAGTTCAGCGTTTAACAATATACACGTTTATACTATAGTGGACGGCTCCAGCTTTGAGATGTGACTTATTTTTTGTAACTTTATTAAGGAGAAGGTACTCTATATATAAACACACAGGGCTCAATGATTAGGAGTACGGTTCATTTTCACTGGCCCCGCCACAAAAATAAAGACATAAATAGTATTTTATTAAATAATGTTAAATAAAGACACTTTAATAGCAATAAGCACAAATACAATACAACAAAGTAGAAACAAACAGATTTCAGGTGTATAATATATAATGTATAAATTAGATATAGATTAATCCTTATTTGAGTTTTAGAGTTACTAAAAGAGCAATGTTTTAAGCTACGGTCACTTTAAGAACAGATGGAAATACACGTTCAAGACTTTTTATTTTAACTTATTTAAGACCGTTGTTACGAGAATACTTACATTTTAACGTAATTGTTAGCGTATTCGTTCGTTTAACCGTGATAAAACGAGTTTCTTTCGCGTCTTCTTGCGCTTGAACAGTTTAAATTCATTGGATGTGTATGAAGACGGTGGTCACGTTCTAGTTTCTAAATAACAAGCAGAATTTGTGTTCAGTTGAATGTTGTTCAATCTCAGGAGATGAATCGAATATCACACAGATTTTGCAATCGATTTAAAAAAAAATACTAATTGTAGTTTTAAAGGTAGATTCCACTTGTCTCATACAATATAATAAATGCAAAATCCAGTTGTTTGACCCAGCACTATGAGTTAATGTATAAAACCCAACAAGCTGTGTTAGCATTGGGTATGTTTAACCCAGCATTTCTTAGAGAGTAAGTAATAAATATCATCGGCCCTCATAAATATAACATGTAAATGTCCGTCTCTTCTAATTTCAGAGTCAAGGAAGCATGTTAACATACTGAACAACACATGTGATTATTCTTTTATTTTCAAAATTCTGTATTCAAACTACATAAAAATGTGAATCTGATCACTACACACTCAATTCCCCACATTCAAGACAAATGCAGCAAACTCCCATTTGTTCATAATAAAACAATCAGCTTCAAAGAGAAACGTATTTACATGTAGTTAAACTTTAACAACAGAATATGTACAGTAGCGTTTGATCCGTCAGAGTTCCCTTCATCAGAGCCGGACGCGTGCGAAGGGAACCGGAGAACTTTACAAAAGCAAATGCTACGGTGTCCACCACAAATACAACATTTGTTCTTGGGAAAAGAAAGGGATTGTTTCCTCGCCTTTACATGATTTTGGCACACGTGGTCGAAGCGGCTCTCGAGAGCTCCTCTTCACATTCGTCACAGTCACACAAAGAGACGGTCGACTGATCCGAGCGCCGCTTTACAATCTCATAAAGATCCGTGCCCATGGAGACACGACTGTGAGAACAGCAAACATGTCTGTCTTTATCGCAGCATCTTAGCCAAAAGCAAACAACTTCTCGCGAGTGGGAAATTCCACATAAATAGTGTAGACTAGCACTGTCTAAGATGAGCTACTAACTATCACCTCGGAATTAATAAATCAAACTTTACATTTCAAGTTATTTGGAAGACACTATACGGTCCCGAAGGAGCATTTCCAAATTGAGTCAAAGTGGATGGAGGTCAAGTATAAAATTCAGAACATCTTTTCACATTACTCTACAGACATACACACTTACAAAACATCTGTACATTAGTATACATCCGCTGGCTGCGACGTCCAGTCCTCTTCATGACGACGTGTGTGGTTTGATCTTCGTGTACGTGAACGACTGTGAAATATTTCGAACTATAAATCTGTAATGAAAGCTGATGTGAAGTCCGTCAGTTCTGGTGGCGCTTCATGTGCAGGGCGAGGTGATCCGAGCGGGAGAAGCAGCGGCTGCAGGCCACGCATTTGAAGGGTTTGGCGCCGGTGTGTTTACGGTAATGCCGCGTCAGTTCATCCGAGCGGGCGAAACGCCAGTCGCATCCTTCCCAACTGCAGCGGTACGGCTTCTCACCTACACACACACACACACACACAGAGTTATTCACTGAAAAAAAGAACTAATATTGACTTTTCTTTCGCAAGTTTTGCACAGATTTTCAACATATGGAAACTCAGTTAAGTAAAATGAACAAAGAAAATAAGTCACTTTAACTTGGCCGGTAAAAGTATGCTGTAATTCTTTGTATTATGTTTTTTTAAAGTAGAGCCCGACTGATAAAGGATTTTGAAGGCCGATATGATACAAATATTTGTTGGTTTTAAAATCCGATATATCGGCCGATATTATTATTATTTTATTATAATATTAACAGATTTCCCTAACATTAGTTATTTGTAGTTAATTATGAGTTTTAACTAAATGCATAGCTGGTTCTCTTTGCCCGAGGATGTGTGGCGCGTTATACACGAGTGTTGCCAACAGGGACGGTGTAGAGCGCCCTCTGGTGGACAAACTATACAACTCCAATACTCATGACATGGTTCAAGCGTGATTCGTCCGTTTTTATTTTATTTTTGAAATATTAATTTATCGGCCATTATAACTGCCGATACCGATATTTTAGAAAATACCTAATATCGGTCTGGCTCTAGTTTAAAGTGATCCTTCATGGAAAGATGACTGTGTGTATAAAACGGGTCGTTTATGTAGAAGAAAAGTGAAATTTACCTTAGCGATTCAGGACAAGACATACACGGTTTGGAAAATGGATTCATGATGTACTGGCTTATTATAAAACGCTTAGTTCGAATCCGTGATTCTGATTGGTCAAGAGCTGTGCTTTGTTCACGATAAACACGGCTATGACCGCTTCACCCGGCGGTTCCTTTGATACTTTTTTTTCTAGCGGAAGGAAGGCTTTTAGTGATTTTACTTCAAGAAAGTTGCACTAATATTGTTTTTTACTTTAATATCGTGTGGCAACCGTTTTATAAAAGCAATAAGGTACTCGAGGCAAGAGCTGTATCGTGAATAAGTATCTCCGCTTCGTGTTGTGCGTAACAACGCCGTTACTTATTCACGACACAGCACAGTCTCGAGTACATTATTGCTTACTTATATACATGTTAGCAATTTGAGAGTAAAAAAACATTGATATTTATGCTTTAATTTCTACAAGCTTGAATTGAGGAGTAATACAGAATTATTGCCTGAACTAACTTTTCCATGTAGAAATAACATGAGTTTTAGTATTTAGTATTTACCTCACCACAGAACAGCTTTAAAAGGCCATACAAAATGTTACAAAACTACAAAACTCTGAATAAAATCTGTATATGAGCTGTGAGCTTCAAAATCAGAAAACTTAAAACAAATTAGTCATTTATTTGATTTCAAGGCAACCTCTGGAAATCCAGTTTGAGCATGTTACTGTGTGTGTGCGTGTGCGTGTGTGTGTGTGTGTGTGTGTGCGTGTGTGTGTGTGTGCCGTCAGGTCTTTAATGGCAGTTATAGAGGAATTAGACATGCATGTGCTTGAGCTCTGGAGAGTAATACAACTCTCATGTGTAAACACGGAAGTCATTTCACACACACACACACACACACACACACCGATAATAACACCCGACGCCATGAGGTTCGCCACAGCTCTCAGTCCTGGAGATAATCAAGTCATTAATTCAGAAAACAGAGCAAAAACTTTTTTTCCATGAAAAATGATCTTGTAATTCTGAGGTAATTAACTCGTTAATTCAGAAAAACAGAGTAGATTTAGTTTCCCCAAGTGATCACAATCTGGCTCACCACGGCTGCATATATTTGATCAAAAATGCAGCAAAACATTAATATTGTGAAATATTGTTACAATTTAAATAATAATTTTATTTGAATATATTTAAAAATGTTATTTATTCATGTGATGACGAAGAAAAAAAAGTCTTCAGTGTCACACGATCCTTCAGAAATCACTCTAATATGCTTTATTAGAATTTATTATTATTAACAATATTTTTTTGCGTACTATTTTTGTTGGTTCTCAAGAACTTTATTTTAAATTGAAATCTTTAGTAACATTATAAATGCCTTAACTGCACTTTTGCTGAATCAAAAAAAAGAATGACCTTTCCTTTGTCATAATCCTAGTTTTCTCTAAGAGTTGTTTAACCACATAACATCAAACAATCATTGTTCTGAAATATCATGTTTCAGCTCTAACCTCACCACAGTGCAGCACACAGGTCTCAGATCAGGGAAATGACTGAAGAGAGCACAAACTCCAGCTCTGGAAGCTGAGCCTCATCCCTCCTCTTTCTCTCAACATCAAACCAGAGTTCAAAAGGAGACCAACAAACGACTAAAGACGCCAACAGCTCAGGGTCTTGAGCAAGCCAATGCCCAATCACACACACACACACACACACACACACCAGCGTGTGGAATCTGTGTTTAAGGGCCAACAAGCTCAAACAACGGAGATATTATTTGGTTAGCTGGAGGTTGTGCAACGGCTAATTTGTTATCGCTAAAGCATTTTACTGCGCACACACAACCATTGTAAAGACATAAAAATGAGGAGGTTGAATATGGCTAACCACGTAAATCGACATAAAAAATGCTAATTTTAGCGTTAATTCGGATTCACTTAAAGAGAGCAGTATTACAACACTATCATTATCGCGTAAAGCCTCATAAATCCCCATCGTGAGCAGTTTGCTTCTGTTTGAGGAAGGTGGGCAACAAGTTCCATTACTGAGATAATACAGGCTTTCACAAACGCCCTATGTTTTTATATTTAAGTGGTCAAATAAAATCAATCAATCAATCAATTCTACCAGGCCAGTAGTTGGCGACGTCACTCAGTGAAGGAACACGACCTGCGTTTTTTGAGCACGTTTACGAATGCGCATGACTTCAGTTCTCACAGATTTGCGCTTTTGTTTCCGCTGTATCATTTACAGAGATGTAAGTCGCGTATTCAGGCCCCAAATGCTGCTGTCGTGTAAACGAAAGGCCAAAACACAAGGTTTTTAGTTAAACGTTTTGCATTGTGAAAGCAGTTTTCTATACAGGATACGGCTGCTAGAGTATATTCTGTCCAGTTCCTGTGAAGCGTGTTTAGATAGGCTCCACCATACAAGCTGTAAAAAAATATTGTTGGTTTAACTTAAAAAATTAAGTAACCTGGTTGCCTTAAAATTGTAATTTGATTGAACTGGAAAAAGTGAGTTAATACAATAAAGGAGATTAATCATCAGAAACTCAAAATAATAAGTTATTTAAGTTGATCTGACAAAAGAAAAAATGTTGTGATAACAAATCTTGAAAATATACATTTTTTTTACCGTGGGTTACAAAGCTAACAACGCGTTTTGGCGGCGTGTATTTAATTGCTTAGCCGGAGCCGATCTTGTACATCCAGACACACTCTCTAAACCCCAATGGTGTCATCAACAAAGAAATCAAGTTATCCCAACTTAACATTACTTATAATAGCACGTTTTTGCATCAAAAATTAAACGTGTGTTTTTAACGTAGACTCATTTGGCAGCAAAAATCTTTCTTAAGATTAAGATTTTAAGTGTTATAAGCTCAAAACAAAAACGTATTTAAATGTTTCGCTATGTCTCTGTTTAATATGATGTGGTATGGACACGACATTACGCGCTGCTGTTTCCTGTGAGATTTACATCAGACGAAGGAAAGCGGTCATTTAAAAAAAACATTGTTTACCGTAATGCTACGTCGTATTTTTTCTGAAGCGTATTTTTCGAGTGTTCGGTTACTGCGTTCTGACGAAGGTCAGCGCAAATTCATAAAACCTTTTTAAATATAGTATTTACCAAAACATAAGATTAAGTGTTACTGATTTAAATTGAGTGCGGTTATGTTGTAAAATTAGCTATCTTAGCTAACACTTTGTTCTCGACTGTCGTCCGCACTCCAGCAAGAATTGTTCTGATCTGGTCAATTTGACTTTTAAACGTCTGATTTATAAATAAATTTTCAATCAACTGATTTAATTTACTGCGAGTATTGTAATTGTATTTTTTACTGATTAAATGTTAACATACGATGTTCAGTCAGTATGCATTATAGAAGTTATAGTAAAGATGCATGTTGAAGTGAAAAACAAAACTTGGTTTAATGATTTATAATTTATTTAATAATCATAGAATATAAACTGGCAAGTTTGATTTCAGTCCATTTGCCTTTTAAGTTTTCTAGACTCAAACATTTAAGTTAGTTGAATGAGAAGACCATATTAGGTCAACTCAATTATTTGAGTTTTCAATTTTCCCATTACTCAATTAAACTTACTTTCCTCAGATCATTTGAGTAGTGTCGACTTGTTAGGGTTAGTTTTGTTGATCTAGAAGAACACATCATCCCTGAAGACATTAAGACGGCCCGCGTGAGTGTGTGTGTGTGTCGGCACAGAGCGTTCCAGAGCTCGTCAAGTGTAGTGTGACAGCTTTCAGAGCGGCGGATCTGAGACACAACTCAACACACACACACACACACACACACCATATCCACATCCGCCTGAGGCCAACAACAGGAACACAACCCCACGCTTCAAATAACCCAGACACATATCCTCAAAATTATATTATAAAGTCGCTTCTTGCATTACGTGAAAAGTCTTATCATGTCGGTTGTTGTATCACAGTAGCTTAAAAATTCATAAAAACTTTAATGCACTTAAAAATAATGTGAAAATACTATTAAATAGATAGATAGTTATGACTCCATAAGCTGCTTTACATTCTATATTAAAACATTAAAAATGTGCCGGGCAACCATTTACACACTTCAGGCTATTTTGAATTAAACTTCTCCTCTGCCAGATCATATATTTAGATGTTTATTATGTGGTCTCTGAAATCAATGTGTTGCTTTAGAGGAATTACATGTTTTTTTAAACCCCATAAAAAATGCATTTTTCTCTTAAATGACCTTCATTTAGGAGCTTTTCTCAGCAAATGTTTACATGTATGTATAAAAGCAATTTATTTACTGTGATTATGCAATATTTAATTTGTTTTTTTTTTGACAGGCCAAATTATTAGAATATGTTTAGCTATTTATTAAACACTGGTGTCTTTTATTATAATGAAAACAAAAAACACTGAAGGCTGTTTTATAATTTCGTGGTAAATTTAGTGGAATTAACGGGTGTATTAAAAATTTTTAGAAATTAAAATTTTCAAAACACACTTTAAATATTGAATCATTGTTGATGGTCTGAGAAGAAAAGCAGCGAGATGCGACATATTCAATGATTTATCAAACCACACAAGGCCGTGTTTTACCCGCCGTTTAGGACTCATCTGAGTCATGCCGAAGATCGACAATCTCAAAAGACGAAGTGCTTCAGTTTCCTCCATGCTAATACTGCACTTTTATTTCCTACACGGAGCGTTCACATATAATCTGAAGCAGAGCTAGCCTCCTCCAGGGCAGCAGCGAGTCACAGATCAACAATAACGATCCCTCGGGCCACAGGGAATCCCTCTGTGTTCACAGAGGCAGAAAAAAGAGGCAGAAAAGGTGCTTTTATCAGCTTAAGACGATGGCACCCATTGGTGTGGGGAGGGAAGATTTGTGTTTAATTGAAGTGCGCTGGGATTGCAGTGGTTTCATCTTACACAGAGTTGAACACACTGATACTGCCGAGATCTCTCTCTCTCCTCCCCCCGATCACAGAGAGAGCAGGAGGAACAGGTTTTACCTCCGCCGCTCGCTGCCGAGTCCACCCTCGGGAAAGCATGCAGGGCTTGTACAGGCATGACCACACAATGTGTATAAAAGCATGAAAAGAGTCAATTAATCTCTCCCTCCACCCTGTTCTCTGTCTCTCCTTGGGCTGTCATCTTCTTTGCTGTATCTGTGCTTTTGTGCTGATGGTACGCTGCATCTGGTCAAGCAGTAACTGCTCTAACTTAGAAGAATAGACAACCGCCCTCATGTCATTCCCAACCTTTGAATAATGGATCGGCCGTTCTTTAACATGCATGTAACGAGTCTATATAATATCTTAGTTTCACCTTTTAAGTTGAATTACTGAAATAAATGAACGTTTGCACGACATTCTAATTTTTCGAGTTTCACCTGTATAAAACGGATTTATATTAAAATGGACTTTATATTAGAATGGATGACGTTTGCATATTCATCATATTCAATGTAAGCGTACATTGTTTTATTGATATTATGCAAATATTATAACTATATAGTGTTATCACTGTTATTGTGTGCAAATCTTTTCATGTACCAGAGTTTTATGTTAAAAATAAAGGTTTAAACTCTTTAACCTTCACCCTTTTCCACTATAAAAACAAAAAACTCTTTGTGCAATGGAAAGATCCCATGAATGTTAGAAGTTCTTCATGCCAATAAAGTAGCCTAGCTTTGCAATAGTTTATTGAGCCTTTTCTTTTAACAGTTTTATATTTCAGTTACTGCACTCCAGAAAAAAGGTACAAAAGCTGCCACTGGGGCTGTACCTTTTCAAAAGGTAAAGTTTTGTCCATATTAGGTGTTAAAATGTCCATTTTAGGTGTTAATATGTACATTTTAGGTGATAATATGTACATTTTTAGTGTTAATATGTACATTTTAGGTGCTAATATGTGCATTTTAGGTGATAATATGTACATTTTAGGTGTTAATATGTACATTTTAGGTGATAATATGTACATTTTTAGTGTTAATATGTACATTTTAGGTGCTAATATGTGCATTTTTAGTCTTAATATGTACATTTTAGGTGTTAATATGTACATTTTAGGTGATAATATGTACAGTTTTAGTGTTAATATGTACATTTTAGGTGCTAATATGTGCATTTTTAGTCTTAATATGTACATTTTAGGTGCTAACGTGCATTTTAGGTGCTAATATGTACATTTGAGGTCCTAATATGTACGTTTCAGGTGCTAATATGTACATTTCAGGTGCTAATATGTGCATTTTAGGTGTTAATACGTCCATTTTAGGTGCTAATATGTACATTTTAGGTGCTAATATGTACATTTTAGGTGTTAATACGTCCATTTTAGGTGCTAATATGTACATTTTAGGTGCTAATATGTGCATTTTTAGTCTTAATATGTACATTTTAGGTGCTAATATGTGCATTTTTAGTCTTAATATGTACATTTTAGGTGCTAATATGTGCATTTTTAGTCTTAATATGTACATTTTAGGTGCTAACATATGCATTTTAGGTGCTATGTACATTTTTAGTCTTAATATTTACATTTTAGGTGTTAAAATGTGCATTTTTAGTCTTAATATGTACATTCTAGGTGTTAACATGTGCATTTTAGGTGCTAATATGTACATTTTTAGTCTTAATATGTACATTTTAGGTGCTAATATGTACATTTTGAGTACTAATATGTACATTGTAGGTGCTAATATGCCCATTTTAGTACTAATATGTATATTTTAGGTCCAAATATGTACATTTTAGGTTTTAATATGTTCATTTAGGTGCTAATATGTACCACTAAGGTACCAATATTCAGCCTTTGGGTACAAAAGTGTTCCTTTTGTAAAGGTACAGCCCCAGTGACAGCTTTTGTACCTTTTGTTTTGAGCGTGTGTGCGCGTGAAGAGCGATGATAGTGCTCTCGATCCAGTGTTGTGATCTAGTGAGGAACTACAGCAATAGTCCATTTATGCGAAACCACAGAGCTTTATCTACAGATCAAGTATAATAATATATGAACATTTAATCATCTTGGAGAGAGTTTCATCGTTGCCGAACGCGACGCGCTGTTTGAACGGAAAAGTTTACGTGAACTTGAATTTAATGATTAAAAAATATTCATTTCTATCTCACATTATACTATAGTATGGCTTCATATATATTATATCATAATAACACGCATCATTTTCATTAGTCGTGTGTCTGTGTTTGGCTTCTTACCTGTGTGAGTCCTCTGGTGTGCTTTCAAGTGAGAGCTCTTTGTGTAAACTTTAGTGCATCCTGGTACAGAGAGAATTGCCCAAATGTTAGTTCACAGACGTCCCTGCTCATCTCCGTTCATCTTCATCCAAACTACTGACTGGAAAGGCACACTAACCTGGGAAGTCGCAGTGGTGGATCCGTCTCTTCTCCAGCTCCGGGTTGTTCCGCCGGTTGTACCGGGGTCCCGTGAGGATGCCCTGCCCGTGGGCCATGAGCATGGAGTGAGGGGTCATCTGGCCCACCTTCATCCCCATGCGGCCCTGGTACGGCGGGGGGGGCGAGGCGATGAGGTCCGCCTGGTTCTCCGGACTGCCGGGCTGCGAGTTGGGAGGCGACGGAGGCAGACTGTGCGGCTGCGGCGAGGTGAAGAACGGCTCGGGCATCACGAACTCTCCGGAGGCCACGGTGTTCAGGCTGAGCATGGTCCTGCCGGGCGAGCCGACCCCGTTCGCGGCCTGACTCTGGGAGAAGGTCATGGAGGTCAGGTCGCCGCTGCTGACGGGCATCTGGTAGACGGACGGCTGCTGAGGGCCGATGTGGAGCTCGTCGGCCACGGACAGGTCGGGTTTGATGAAGAGGCTGTTGACCGTCTGGGGCACGCTGAAGACCGAGGTGAACTCGGGGAGCGCCTGGACGCCACACGGCTCGTCCACGCCAGGCTCTGTTTTGATCGGATGCGCCGCGGGTTTGTTGGGCCGGTACAGGCCCGTGCGGAGGTGTGTGGTGTTGGGCAGGATGACGTTGATGTTCAGACTGTACGGCGCAGGCTTCTCGTCCGCAAAATACTCGTCCACCACTGAGGCGCTTTCCCGCCGGTACTTCTTGTCCATCATGTTCAGGGTCAGCACCGGCCCGCTCTGGGGCAGATACTTCTCCATCTCCATCCGCGTCTGAAACCAACAGGAGATCATTATCATACAGTACACTATTAGATATAAAGCTGGGCTACTTCATTGGCATGGAGAACTTTTGACATTCATGCCATCTTTCCATTACACAAAGAGTTTTTTTTGTTTTTATAGTGGAAAAGGGTGAATGTTAAAGAGTTTAAACCTTTATTTTAATATACCTATTTTAATATAAGTATACCTATAAAACTCTGGTACATCAAAATAATAATAGTGATAATATTATATAGTTATATATATGAAGAGTTCAGATGCAAAAGCCTCGAAGTGCCATTTGAAATTTTCTTCTAAAATGATCATTTTTATCAAGCTTGTATATTTAAGTTCAGTAATTTCACTTACATGACAATTAATAGGTAATCTTCATTGTCATTTAAGTGAAATTACTGAACTTAAATATACAAGCTTGATAAAAATGATCATTTTAGAAGAAAATTTCAAATGGCACTTAGAGGCTTTTGCATCTGAACTCTTCATATATATATATAAAATAATATTATATAGTTAAAGTTAAATAATAAAAAATGTACGCTTCAATTGAATATGTTGAATATGCAAACTGAATTTGTAAAAATGTAAGTCCGTTTTAATATACAGGTGAAACTCAAAAAAAATAGAATAGGCTATCATGCAAGAGTTCATTTATTTCAGTAATTCAACTTAAAAGGTGAAACTAAGATATTATATAGACTCGTTACACGCAAAGTGAGATATTTCTAGCCTTTATGATTATGGATTACAGCTTATGAAAATCCCAAATTCAAAATTAGAATATTGTGAAAACGTTTTCGTATCGTCAAAATTATAACAAATAAAGGCTTGAAATATCTCACTTTGCATGTAATGAGTCTATTAGTTTAACCTTTTAAGTTGAATTACTGAATTAAATGAACTTTTACATGATATTCTTATTTTTTGAGTTTCACCTGTAAATAATTGGCATAACCAGATGTACAGACATGCAACAAAAAGACAAGAAATTTATTTGATATTTTTTATGTAGTTTTTTTAAATTTATCACTCTAAAAAATTAAAATGCAGTAATTTATTCATGACTTGTTCTATATGCCAGAGAATAGCCATTGACTTTATTTTTGAGAAAAAAAAGACTTAATTTACTTCATTACTTCAAAGGATACATTTAATTGGAAAAACTTTCCTCAATTTAAGTAAGTTTATTGAATGTTTCTATTTTTATTGCATTATTATTTATTTGTTTGCAGGTACACTCAAAAAATGCTGGGTTGTTTTAACCCAATTTTGGGTCAAATATGGGATACGGTGACGTTTTTAAATTAAATTTTAATCCAATGTTTGAGTTTGTCCATATTTGACCTAAAATTGGGTTAAAACAACCCAGCATTTTTAGAGTGTAGTTATCGTGTGTGTTGGTAACTGGATTAGCTGGCATAAACTGAGATTCTGTTCTGCCATTCTGCTCATTTCTCTTCACCGCAGCGGTTCAGAAAGAGAAGAGATTTGGCTGAATATACTGTGTATTGTCTTTCACAGTAGATGAGGTTGATTTGTGATGGCCGTGCCTGGCACAGCAGTGTGAGATCCTTCTGTAACCGTGAACACAAGCAGAGCTCTAATGCAGAGTAAACAGAAACCTCCTAGGTGTGGCGGCCATGGAGGACCACAACACAAAGCAAAACCAAAACAGTGACATGTGATAGTACGCGGAGATATGGGCACAAACAACCTACAAAAATAGACCTGTAAAAAACGAGTGCACCCTGGAGAGCCATTCAGGTGCAACGGTGCTGTAACCCTGAGACTGATAATGAGGGCATTTCTGCGATAATACAGAACCAGATCTACCAAACCAGACAATTGACAAGTCAAATGTGCGATGATGAAATGGTAAGCACATGCAAAAACCTGAACAACGTAAATACCTGTCTTGAACAAAACGTTCCAGCTTCACACAGCCCACGTGCAACCACTATTGAGAATGCTTCTGTTTTTCATATTTCTCTAATACATATGTTTCAAAATATATTTATATTGTTTTATATATGGAAAAATGCATTTCAGAGTGATTCTTTAAGTCATCTTTTTGCTTTAAGGACAGCAGTACTCAAGCTTCAACGTCTTTGAAACGTAACTACTCTTTATGTTGGTTTGAATCGGTTTTCAAAACGATCATTTTCAAGGAAAGTTTTGATTCAATAACTCTACACTTCCAAGATTTTGTTTTATCTCATCAATATTATTTTGATTAACAATATAAATATATATCCCAAATTTATTCAGGCACCTTCAACATTTCTCACATTATCACAGTTTACTCGCTATAATTTAGAAAACGGTAATAAAAAAATAGGACAAGAACTCAGTGATGTTTCAGTGGATTAGGTCATTCTTCTGTTAGACTGAATAACTGTCAGTTTTCAGCTGTTAAATTTAACTAGATAATACCAATTTAGCTCAATTACCAAGCAATGATTAATATTGTTCAGTCTGTGATGTGAAAAAGGTCACATTAACATTAAAAAACAAAACACTTAAGCAAAACAAGGTCAGGTCAAAGAGTCTGAAAAAAATATGGTCCCAATTTTTTTATAAATGTTACTGTAAGAATATTTTTTGAATATAATATCTCACAGTTTACTTTATTTTGCTATCCTCAAGTATATAAACTATAGTGTCCTGATCACACTAAAACAATAAAAAAATAAAATAAATATATATATATATATATATATATATATATATATATCTTGAATAATTTTTGGTTTGACTACATATATATATATATATATATATATATATATATATATATATATATATATATATATATATATTTCACCTAAAAATGAAAATTCTGTCATCATTTCCTCTCCCTCAATTTGTCCTCAAACCTGTACGAGTGTAAAAAAATGTGGTTGGTTTAACTTAAAAAAGTAAGTAACCTGGTTGCCTTAAAATTAAGTTGATTGAACTGCAAAAAGTGAGTTAATACAATGGAGATTGATTTAATCATCAGAAACTCAAAATAATAAGTTTTCTGAACTAAATAAATTATTTAAGTTGATTTGAGAAAAGAAAAAATGTTGTGATAACAAATCTTGAAAATAAATTTTTGATTGATCTTCCTTTGTGTTCAGCAGAAGAAAGAAACTCAAACACGTCTGCAACAACTTGAATTTTCATTTTTGGGTTTAACAATACGAGACTACTTCTTTTTAAATTTATTAATGTGATGACAGACATTTGGACCCCACATTAAACACACAACTGCCTTTATTGTTGACATTATATTAGACAATACACACTTTAAAAGCACTGCGATGTCCAGCTGTGTGAAGTGGCGGCTCTGTCAACAGTGTGGGCCGTATTGTCAAAAGGCATTTCCTTGGCAATCCACTGATGTGGTTTCATGTAGAAATATCTTCATCCTTTCAGGTAACTCATCCCCTAACGTGTGAGGTCATGTACTCTCGGGGAATGTACAATGAACGCTGACGCTTTTATTGTAGCGGCGCAGGGGCCGATCACTGCGGGCGATTGCGTATGCGCTCAGTGTTAACCTCGACAGCTCCACCTTCATCCCCATCAGGCCAGCTTTGGAAAGTTAAAACCCACGTAATTAAAGGAAAATAGCTTTGGCTTTATCTCCAGACCTGGCAAACGCAGCGCACTGCCCCTGCTCTCCGTCCTGGGCACAAACGGGCCTTGTGTTGTGGCGGCACTGGCAGAGAGGCGAGCGCACTTGGCCATGGAGACCCGGTTCTGTTCACGGGGTGTGTGTGTGTGTGTGTGTGTGTGTGTGAGGAACAGGAACAGCAGCTGAACCCTGGCCCAAGAACTGAGTTAATGATTGGAGAACATTTACAACGGCTCAGTTATGTATTTTAGGGACCGATAACGACTGGGAGTCGAGTTAGGCATAAACATAATCTCTGAGATAAATAAGATGGAGGTTTTCATGTATCAACGTTCTTTAAAAATACGGCTCACTTTCTTGAAAAATCCAATTCGTTCATAAACTTGTGTTATCAGTTCTGCTGTTCCAGAGTTGTATGACTTAACACACACACACACACACTGGGAAGAAAGCTTTGTCCATGCAATGAAAATCAAACAACATTTTACTGCGCAGATCAAACACACAAACAAACACAATAGGCTCAGAAACCCGGACAGGCGAGCGTTCCCCAAAGCCAACTATGGTCGAAAGTTGCGTTGTTACCAATAGAGTTCAATGGAAACTACGATCATAGTTGGCCAAAGATTGCTTTTGGGAAACGCACCTCGGCGTGTGTCGTTCTTACAGTTCCCCAGAGGGTCCAAGTAGCCGGTCAGCCCAAAGACATTTTTACGAATTACAACACAAAAGGTCTTTCCCTTTGAAATATTTGCATTTTATGGCCCAAAAGGAATTTAAAAAAAATAGAGATTTCCACAGATCCCAATAAACCAGAACTGATAGGCTTCGTGTCTGTTTACTAGAGCCATAACAGCACAACTCATCGGAGGGAGAAGCAAGAGAAAACAAAACCTTTGAGACGAAAATGATGTTTTATGGCTTTGGGGGGAAATAGATAACAGTTGTTTTGGCTTTACAGCCAATGAATAGTGAAGGAACCAGCAGTGGATATGACAAGTGACTTCTGGATTTGTTAAATACTGTGAAGAAACCCAACCGAAAAACCTCAAGAGAGTTGCAGATGCACACATCATCACAGATGGATGGATCTTTTGATTAGCTGTGAAAAATCAAGATAATTTCAACTTAAAGGGATTGCTATTTAAGCAAATTGATTTAATTTAGACTATGATTATGGGTAATTATTACTCAGGTACTTTTTTCCAACAATTACTTAAATTCTGGTGTGTTTCGATGCATGTGCCTCCAACACAATACAGGCGTCAACAAGTTAACAAGGCCAAAGCGAAGGCCCAGGCGGTGTCCTGCGTGAGCCCTGTGGCCATTTCAGCTTCTGAAGGAGTGCAACGAGGTCATCAGTCATTGGCTAAACCCGTCATAAACACCGGTGTACTAGTTAGGATCCCATACCGTCCAACAGAGCACATCATGTTCAGGTGTCGCAAATACAATCATCAGAACAGAAAATACAACATCACAGTAATGTGTAGTACGGAAGGCGTTGACCAAAGCCAAAGAGAAACAGAAATCTGAAATGAACTTGTAGATTAATTTGAACTTTCTCTGCGGGGAAACTACTAAACTTCTCACGATCACTGTCCCAGCGTTAAACCGTCACCATGATTTTATACATGACACTTCAAATCAGTTGTTGAGCATTTGTACCCCAGTAAACATCAAGGTACATGTTTCTAGTTTGATGATTTATTTTGCTTTTCAATACACTCTCCAATACTTAGATTTCACTCTTGTAAAGAAAGTTATGTTGAGGACCAAACTTGTGCATTTACTAGCAAGTTAAGTATTAATGTCATAGTGCCTTTGTAAAGCAGGCTGAGCTCCAATTTATCTGGAATAATATATTCATGATATTCAAGCCAAGTCACAGTCAAGTATTATGAGAATAATAAGACATCAGTGTTTATTGCAAAACCAAGTTGCAAATTTAAAGAAAAATGTGTTTTTAGGTAAAATAAACTATTAAAAGTAAAACATCTACAACTGTGCTGTAGTAAAAAAGATATATGATTAAAAATATTGTTATCTGTGCTAATAATAATAATAACAATTTTATTGTTTGTAAGCAACTTTTCATACAAATCCTACTAAATGTAAAAGCAATGCTAGACAAATAAGAGAGGCCATATATATATATAAACCCTATATATATATATATATATATATGTGTGTGTGTGTGTGTGTGTGTAAACAATCACTATGCTATCATATATATATATATATATATATATATATATATATATATATATATATATATATATATATATATATATATATATATATATACTTGCATTGCAGGAAGCCTTTCATAAAGTTAATTTCCATTATTGATCAGGTGGTTTCTCTTTCTCAGCATCTGCTCTATCTTTATTGAGATATTTAGATGTTGAAATATTGAAAATCTGGACAGCACAGAGCGCCGGTCATACCTGAGCCATTTCAACCGCGTTAGTTGCGATTCTAACCGCGGGTTTGACGTCCTCAAACACGGACGAGTCCTCCGGCCCATCCGCGCCGCACATCCGCACGGGTTTGAGCTGCGTGAACACCGCTCTCTCGTCTGTGTTCGGGGCGCTGACGACCAGTCCTACACTTGCCATTTCTATATGCAAATGACGAATATTATACTAAAAACTTATTCTCAATGACGAATACTCATATGCGAGGTTATTAGAAACGTCCTTGTCGGTACATCCAGGCGCGCGGCGTATCCAAAAGCCCTCCCTGTGTCCCTCAGGTAGCCTTACCTGTTGTAAAGTATCACACCGAGAACACGTAGGGCATGAGTGACAGCTGCGTCAGCCAATCAGAGCGAAGGAAACAGCGCATTCTGCAATCACCGTGCAGGAGGGCGTGGCTCACCTGAGAGGTGTATAACATGGAGGCTTTATCCATCAAGAAAATGACACCGATGCTATCATATTGTAAACAGTTTCCCCCCTCATTATATCGCTCTATATAAACGATTTGTATTTGAGGTTTAACCCTGTTTAGTTTATGAACCAAACTATTGTGCTGTTTCTGTCTAAGTGTGTGGCTCTCTCAATCATTATAACAGCGTAATTCCACAGCTCTTGTGTTGTGTGGATCCCACACAGACATTACATCCGTGCATACTGTAACATGCCCGTTTATAACCAGTGAAACTCTGTAAATCCCACTTCACCCGTTAAGCCGCTATTGTTTTGTCTGAAGCCTATCTCGGACTCAAACATATCTGAACATGAATCTGTGTCCACCGGATACCTCACCGAACCAACCAGTTTTAATAATTTATCTTGATGTAAAGATTTAGAGCAGCCACGGCTCCGTGAATTTTCTAGACTCAACACAACAGCGTGGACGGAGGATAAGAATAAAAGTGATGGGCGGAAACTGGATCCTCTGCATTCCTCCTGTTTTCTCAAAGAGCCCGAGGACAGACGGGTCGGGCCAGAACAGATGTGGTCACGACTCGCTGTGAGAGAGGTCAGGCAAGGTCAAAACACCTGTTCATGGGTTTACAAACGTTACATCATGGAAAGATTCAATGCGTTGTGTAATGTGCATATTATATAATATACATGTTATAATGCAAAAGGCATAACTTCTGCTTCTTAAAAATGAAAGATGCTTTGTTTTACTTGAATGTTCTTTGTTCATGGATGTTATTGGCGTTCAAAGTGGACCTTGGTGACGGTACAGGCCGTGATAGACTTTAATTATAATAATTTGCAGCAAAATGATGGTTGTTAGGAGTCAACACCTCCCAGTTCAGAACATGAAGCGTTCCTCGCCCATCAATCTTACATCACCTCAAACTTTCCAGAGCATTCTGCAGATCTTTGCAAGACGTGAACTTATATTTGGAGAAGAAGGTATAGAGGAGTCTACTTAATGATTTGCATTTCTGTGGTTCCTGAATTTGAATGGGAATTGAATTGGGGGGAAAGTAAACTGGATGCAGTTGTAATTTAATATATGCAATATGCAAAATTCACATTTACATTGTGTTTGAAGTAAATATGTGTTGGCAGTGTGTGTAATGATGGTAAAAATCCACCCCTTTTTTAATCGCCATAAATCATAAGTGTCTCAGAACAAACAGTTTACAGATTCTAGCCTTGTGACATCATATATACATAGGCCCCGCCCACAACTGATGACGACTCTGCCCTATTAGCATAGACCCCGCCCATGACTGTTGACGACTCTGCCCTATTAGCATAGATCCCGCCCACAACTGATGACGACTCTGCCCTATTAGCATAGACCCCGCCCATGACTGCTGTTTACATTCACAGACATACTGTAACCGACTGTGTTTATGTGCACTTTGTGTGTTTTTGACATAACCTTGTGTGTATTTGACAATTTAAGGCCAATCAGACGTGAAAGAGAGTTTAATTCTCACGGGACGCCGTCTGACGTCCAGCTTTCTGTACGTGAGCTTTGGATGTGTGCGCTCAGAAAAACCCAACCCGATCTAACGGCAATGCGTACGAATTTTACGAGGTGGCTAATTCGTCCAAATTCATACCCTATTCCAGAAGTTTAGACTGATATGGCTTTAAAACACATGCAGACAATAAACTTTCATGATGATCAAGAAAATCAAAACCAAACAGATGTTTTAGTATCTGATGCACCAGTTGTACAGGCTCCGCCCTCTTCTGGAAAGCTGGGTGGGGAGTAGCAGCTCATTTGCGTTTAAAGACACATGCACGAAAACAGCATGCTTTTCCTTCCGCTCAAAATTGGTAATTTCAAACATACTATACATGATCTGTGTTATAGACGCATTCTGGGGACACGTGAATCTGAAATAGGTCCACTTGAAATTTTATAAAAGTAGAATTGAAATCAATAATATATTCATACATCTTCAAAAATGACTATAATTTCTAATTGTTTGCGAGGTTAATAGATGTGCAGAATCAAGTACACTAACTCGTAAAGAATCTCACCTGAGCAGCTTGAGAGCGGCATGTGCGCTTGTGTAATCAACAGACCTGTCTTTGCTGGGTTCATATCAGATTTGCATGGGCAATTGGTTGATGGATTGCGGTGAGTTTCAGTGTGTGGTTACTAGCGCTCTGCCTGCAATTGCTCACCTTCCTGAGGTCAAATTACAGCTCTCTCTCTCACACACACACACACACACACTCCTGAACACGTGTGCTATGGGGCAACATACTTATCCACTCACGCTGTGTTTCGATGCCGTTTTGCTTCATTGTTCGATCGCCGTGTCAGACAGATACGCTAACATTTAGCATCTTGTTTTTCACTGCTGGAAAGCCTCTCTCACAGCGAACAGCTTAAAGTGGCCACACAACAACTCTGTAAATGAATATCTGAGCATTGAGAGTAACTGATGCATTCCGGGGGCCAGAGAGCCAGCGCCGGCTGTGGATTTGAGAGCCAAATGTTGACTGAGGGAGGGTGTCCTTCAGCCTGAATAGGCCCTGATTGTTCTCCGCTATTACAGCACTGCGGCTAAAATGTGTACTTTTCAATACGGTAGGAATCAGCATTGATCTAAGCAAACCGTGCAGCGCCAGCCAACCGTGCACACGCCTAGACTCTCATTGTGAAATGACAGAATGAGTAGTGTGACAAAAGGTGAAAAATTGATTTTTTTTGTTCTTCCAGTGAATACAAACTATGGCCACTTTCTAAAACACAATGCTCGTATGTAAAAAATCCTCACAGGACTCTATAACTCACTGTTGGGTTATTATGCTGTCTGCTAAGAGCATTTACAGAAGTTATCGGCCCATAAGCTGTACGGCTCTCTCTCTCTCAGGCTGTCTCATACACATGTAAAATATTGCGTCTGGCTAACCTGAGTGACTGGATTTAATAACAAAATGTTCATTTCATTTCATCATTATTCAAACATACGTTAATTTTGAACGTTCTCGAAATGTTCATTTAAAAAACACTAGAACACATGTCAGGAAAAACATTTCACAAACGATCTATAAATGATGTTTTGAGAACTCTTTCACTTTTCCAAAATTACACATTTTGAAAGAGTTTGAAACACAGGTGAAGAAGAAGCAGAAACAAGCGATAGGAGTTCAAAATGTTGGTAACACTATATCATAACGGCACGCTATGAGTCATTCGTTAAGCATGAGTAAATAATTAATTAATGTATTCCTGCTGTAATTCATGACTAATTCAGTTTAGTAATTGTAAGTTAACTATTTTTCTGCCTCGTAAAGCTTTTACAAAGGAGATTTTTTTAAAGGCTTCTTAACGGAGGAAACGAACACAACACATAGAATTCATCGAAAAGAATACACAAAGTTAGAATAAAATGTTTTTTTTTTATTAGAAAGCAGAGGTTCAGTTCTTTTTAGATGTATTGTATACATTGTGAGCATTATTACACGATTAATAAGTCATATGACGACATGTATTACTTCAACTAATCAAAATACGTTTTTTATGTTAATTTTTTTTAAAGTTATGCGAGATTAAATTTTTGTTCAGATATTCATGCAAAAAAATATTCTGTTAAAATGAATGCAAAAATGCTAGCAGTGGCTTTTTCAAAGCAGTACGGTTTATATAAATTGATATGTGAATAAAAGCCCACATTTAATCTGTTGTCCATATAAACTGAGCGTGTCTCCAGGAAATGTAGGACTAAACTGGATTTTTTTTACCATCTCTTTGTGAATTTTTTTTAACGTCAATGTGGTTGGACTGTCAATAGAGGGACAGAAATCTCTCTGATTTCATCAAAAAGTCTTCTTTGAGAAGTTTTCACATAATTTGCAGTTCTGAATAGAGACACCTGGATAAACAAAATGGGCAAAATCCCAATAGTGCAGAAAGGAAACCTTCACATGGGTCATCTGAACCTTCACAAACACACTGAGAACAATGTGAGCTGTTGTAACGCTTGTGTTGTGACATAAAAGTCAAGAAATGTTGACTTTTTCGTTTTAAACACTGAATATTAATATCATTTTTGATATTTGATTATCTTTAGAAAACCGTTTTACTTTCAGAGACCAACGTGATTTTTAAACAGACTGTTTGCCCAAGATCTTTAGATTATAAAACGTCAAAGATCCTATTGTTTGAAAGACAAAGACAGAATAACAACGCACAGAAATCCATCAGCTTCCCACAGACCTTACTGTATATTAATACCTGTTATTTAAATCACCACGGAAACCAATGGGTTAAAGGTGACATCTGTAATGTTTGCTTTATAACTAAATTACGCATGTGCCTGTCCATTAAACGTCTTTGAGATCAAACAGGATGTTGCCTGTAACTGTTGCACAATCCTGAGCAGGAATTCAGTGGGACGTGCCCATATATGGGCTCAGGAAGTGCTGGAATTCCTTCAGGTGAGATAGTGATGACGTTTCACTGGAATGAGGTCAGAGAACATGGAGTTAATCCATTTCTGCGCGCTATCAATAAAACATGCAATTGGAAGTCATTCACTGTAGATACGCCTATCTGCAGGACGCACAGTCACAATGACCTTGCGTGAGAAAAAGGAGACGTTACTGTCGACATGTTTCAAAAACGCAAATCTTAAGCAACGTGTGATATTGGATGATGAAATGTGGCGTTTGTGTTTTTATGTTTGCAAAAGACCCTTTTTTTGAAGCCTGAGCAACTTGATTTTGTATGCGGTGTAAACCTGAGAAAAAAAACCAATGCTTCAATTTTGCATTATGATTATGCAGTATCATGGTTTCTTTTTTTTTTTTTTTAACGCTTTATTTATAATTTTACATTATTACACAACCCACACACAAAAAAAAAAATGGTTTCTAGAAAAAATACTAGGCAGCACAACTGTTTTTAAAAATGATAATAATAAATGTTTCATGAGCAGCAGATCACCATATTAGAGTGATTTCACATGGATCACGTGACTCTGAAGACTGGAGTGATGATTCTTTGAATCAAAATGTATTATTGAAATAGAAAACAGTAGTAAAGTCAAGTCACCTTAGTGCTTAGCACCTGCCAGCATATTCGATATTCTAGGTATTATCAACTGGCCGGAGTTTGGAGATCGCAGTAGACGTGAAGGACTATAATGCGTTAAGAGCTCACTCAAGTACTGGAGATAAACCATTCAGTGCTTTATAAGTAATCAGCAATATTTTAAAATGTATATGATGTTTAATAGGCCGCCAATGCAGGGTTGACAGAAGCGGGCTAATATGGTCATACTTCCTGGTTCTGGTAAGAACTGGAGCGGCTGCGTTTTGGACTAGCTGGAGTTTGTTTATTAAGCGTGCGGGGCGACCACCCAGTAGAGCATTACAGTCATCTAGCCTTGATGACGTGAACGCATCAACTAACTGTTCCGCATTTGTCAATGAGAGCATATGGCGTAATTTAGATATATTTTTAAGATGTAAAATGCAGTTTTACAGATAATAGACACACGACTTTCAAATGAGAGATTAGTATCAAAGAGCACACACACACACACAGAGAGATTCCTAACCGACGATGTAGATGTATTCTTGGTTATTACGTGTGGAAGTTTTTTGTCTAATAATTAGAATCTCTCTTTTTTTCAGAATTTAGTAGGAGGAAATTACTAGTCATCCAATTTTTTTATATCAGCTGTGCATTCCGTTTTGTGAATTGAAATCCCAAAACAATATTACTGTTTTTACTGTATTTTTGATCAAATAAATGCAACCTCTGGGAGCAGAAGTTACCAACCCCAATACTTGAAAGGAGGTACATATTTTTAACTTCTTCATTTTCTGATCTTAAGACATTTAAAACGTCTATTAATATTATTATTATTAATAATATTTTGTAATCTTCAATTTTTCCCGTTTTTTTTTTCAATATTTTGAGATTTTGAATCGAATGCTTTCCTCATGGTGTGTGTCCCCTGTTTTAGTGACCGCTTGTTTGCGGAGGTTTTTAAAGCAGTCTTCTGTTCCAGCACAGTCCCCATCTGTCGATGCATCCGTGTGGTTCGCTTTTATGACATGACTGATCAATATTCTGATACTTAAACTAAAAACCAGTTTTGCAAGGACCAAAGGAGAACAGTAAAATATTGCACAATGCCGTTACCGCAATATCTATAAACCTACGTATGTTTGTGTGTGTGTGTATGTGTGCATTTGCTTTTTTTGGTCTCACAGTGTCAGGTTGCCTTAAGTCCGGCCTGAGAGAAGGTTCTGGGATCAACTCGCCATTGTTCCTCCATAAACTAACAGCAATTGTCCCCGGAGATTCCCACACTCGGTGTCTGACAGAGGTCGTTTATTTCCCGTTTCTCCTGCGTTGTCTTTCCTCCCACATCAACCGGACGACATCCCAGTCCAGTCTGCAGCGACAGAGACGAACAATATCTGGAACTGTAATGAGTGTCTTCATGGTTAGGGTATGCTTGGAAGACACACACACACACACACATCCTCATTGAAAGTAGTCACACTAAGGGTGGTGTGTTCACACTTGGCATGTTTGGTTTGATGAAAGCGAACTCTGGTGCGATCGCTCTGTGTGTGTGTGTGTGTGTGTTCACTTGAGTGTGAACGCTGCCATCCGAACCCTGGCCTGATTTTGATTTGTTTACATGTCTTTGGTTTGTATTGCATATCATATATCACATGAACCGAAAGTTTATTATTTAGAAGTGAGCCGAGACCCACAAAATAAATTTAAAAAAAACAGTGGCGTAAGAAAGAAATTTTCACATTATGAAATCTCAGTTTATAATAAAACGGATATCAATAAAGTTGCAGTGCAGGCGGACTTGTCCCTTTTAAATGATCATATGAAAAGACTTTCCTTGGTTCCTCTTGAGACTCAGAATTAAAGAGTTGAGAAAGTTCTTGAAAAATGACAGGACATGAGGACTGAACAAAGAGCGGCCTGTTGTTGAAGTATGAATCATGACGGAAGGCAAACGGTTACAGTAAGAGTACATGTTTATCATTCGGCCAGATCTCCAGTACCTGAGAAATACCTCAAATCAGGACTGGTGATAGAATTTTTGTGATATGATATTACAGTATAAGAAGAATGATAAGCATCAAGCCGTAACAGTAAAGCAGTTCTGGTGCCAGTGTGTGTAGTGTTCGAGTCTTGCTAAAACACACATCACTGTAAAAGGTATGACGGAAACTCCTTTTTTCCTCATTACTGTATTTCACGACACAGCAACCACACAGGCCAAATATTGACTTTACAAACTCCGAGTTTAAGTAGAGTGATGGCACTTAGGATGTCCCTTATGACGATTTAACAAAAGCGATGTTTATTTTAAAGACAATCAAGTCAAGTCACATCCTCTTCAAAACACCTTTACAGTGATAACGAGGAAATGAATCAATGATGAAACAGAGTTCATTTCGGCAGCTCTAAACGAAAAGAGTGTTCAGCTGAAGTCAGTTCAGTGTTGATTCAGCTCCGTTGTTAAAGGAGTAGTTCACTTTTAAAAAACTTTTGCTGATAATTTAATTTACTCACCCCCGTGTCATCCAAGATGTCCATGTCTTTCTTTCTTCAGTCGAAAAGAAATGAAGGTTTTTGATGAAAACATTCCAGCATTTTCTCCATATAATGGACTTCAATGGGGACCAAACGGTTCAAGGTCCAAAAGACAGTTTCAGTGCAAACTGTTCAAAGGGCTTTAAACGACTCCAGACGATGAATAAGGGTCTTATCAAGCGAAATGATCGCTCATTTAATAAATAAATAACAAAGTTTAAGTTTTATAAGCTCAAATGCTCGCCTTGCTCTGTTCTGTGATGCGCGTTCGTGACTCTCCTGTTCGAACTCGTTCATCAACATGAACGAATCTTTTCCCGAGTCAACTTGTTCATTTCATTCATTGAATGAACCAAATGACGCAAAAAAAGATTTGTTCATTTTGATAGCCCTTTGAATCTCTTCAAAACCCTTTTAAACTGCATTGATTTGGACTTCAACGTGTTGCTTGAAGTCCATTGTGTGGAGAAAAATCCTTAAACGTTTTCCTCAAAAGCATTAGATTTCTTTATGAAAGAAAAAAAGAAAGAAAGACATGAACATCTTGAATGGCAGGGGTGAGTAAATTATCAGGAAATGGTCATTTTGAGTTGAACTAGTCTTGTATGTTTCCTCAGAGATCACCTAACCACTGCAAACCAGAAATGCTTATACCCGTTTTCCGGTTGGAACGCTGGCCGCTCGGCGTAACCCCTATTGAGACACTGTAAGTTTTGAATGCTTATTTCTCCTGAATGTGAATTATGTCATTGGAATACATCAGATTATTCATTACTTTAAGGTTATAGCATTTTCATTCTAAAAGCTAAAACAAAACATTTTGATTTCAGGAGGCCTTAAATGAGTTCTATAAAGCATTTCTGGTCCATCTCAGTTCAGTTCTCATGCAATAATGTAAGAGCCATAGTCAGTTTCACAGTAATGCACTAACACAAGATCACAGTAATTAAGTGATACATATTTGTAATCAAGAGATTTTTATTTTTGTATTCAGTATTAACCAAACCTCTTATGACTGGATTCTAAAGGTGAGAAAAAATCCATTTTAAACCATTTAACAAACACATTATTTCATTTAATTGTACAGGGTAGCCATAGCGGTGCAATAATGACTCATTCTCATTGAAGGAGTTTCGAGTCAATCACAGCCTTTTCCTCAGTAGTTTCTCCCAGCTGAGGCCGACGGTCCGCCTCCACCACACACTGACGTCAGGAGACTCTTTCAGGCCTAATGGCCGTGGGCGGAGCACTCGTACATTCTTGCGGTTCGAGTTTTGCGTGTGATTTAAATGTTAGGATGTCTTTTTTCATGGTTGCCTGGCAACGTGAGAAACACAGGCTCAATGACAGAGTCAACAGAAGACTGGCTGAGCAAATGGAAACATAATTTGACGTGAGAAGAGAGCTGTGTGTTTGTTCTGGTCAGATTCAGATTCTGGAAATGCCTTTGAAACTAAAAACAATAATAAATACAATTTAAATGAATGAATTAATAAATAGCAGTTATTAAAAACACACCCAAACTAATTGTACAATTATACAATATTTTTAAGGTTGCAACAGACATGTTAAAAAAAAGCCTCAGCAAATTTGATGAATTGTTTGATTATAATTTTTTTTCAATCTAAAAACAAAACACGATGTCATCATCTTTTCCGCTTCAGTGGCTACCTACGTCATCTTGACATGGTAACATCACTGCCAAAGAACATCCGCATGTACACGAAGCGCACAAAACGCGAGGTAAACCGAGGCGACAGGCGACGTGTGTGAGCCAAACAGCGTTTACTGGAGCGCAGGAGCTCTGGGAGCCACACGCGGGGCGACACCATCAGCTAAGCGGGAAACAGTGTGGAATTTCACCTGTGCTTTTGTCTCGCAGCGCGAGTGGCGAGATCTGGTTCCTCACGAGAGCCTCGGGTCATTGTGATTCTGCCTCGAGGTGCCAGAAGTGATAAATTATTTCGGCACTTGCATCTGTGGGGTCAGCTTTCCCATAGGTGCCACACAAAACACAGCAAAACAAAAGCTCTGACGGCAGAATGACAACAGCAAACTGAACATGAGAAGGGGCTGAAATAGCTTTTGATTTGGGGTGTCAATTTTCACCTTTGGGGTTTAGTGGGATTTCTAGATGAATGAACGGAATGTATCATTCATCCATCCATACACCCACCCACCCATCCATCCGTATGTCTGTCCGTCCATCCGTCCACCTATCCATCCATCCGTCCATCCACACATCCATCCACCCACCCACCCATCGATCCATCCACCCACCCATCGGGAGCTATCTCAGCTCTGGAAGGGTCTAGAACCTCCATTTTTGCACTCAGGTCTAAGTCTCATGGCCCTCTATCAGAATCCAGAGTTTTGAGAAGATCGGAGGGGGTCAAAATTTCAGCCAAAAAAAAAAAAAAGACAGTGTTACCCCTTATGTTTTTTTTTCAGGTCAAAACTTTGACATCCGATATCTCAGCTCTGGAAGGGTCTAGAGCCTCCATTTTTGCGCGCTGGTCGAAGTCTCGTGGCCCTCTGTCAGAATCCAGAGTTTCAAGAAGATCGGAGGGGGTCAAAATTTTGGCCAAAAACGACAGTGTTACCCCTTATGTTTTTTTTTTTCGGGTGAAAACTTTGATGTCCGTTATCTCGGCTCTGGAAGGGTCTAGAGCCTCCATTTTTGCGCACTGGTCGAAGTCTCGTGGCCCTCTGTCAGAATCCAGAGTTTCAAGAAGATCAGAGGGGGTCAAAATTTCGGCTAAAAACGACAGTGTTACCCCTTATGTTTTTTTTTTTCGGGTGAAAACTTTGATGTCCGTTATCTCGGCTCTGGAAGGGTCTAGAGCCTCCATTTTTGCGCGCTGGTCGAAGTCTCGTGGCCCTCTGTCAGAATCCAGAGTTTCAAGAAGATCGGAGGGGGTCAAAATTTCGGCCAAAAAAGACAGTGTTACCCCTTATGTTTTTTTTTTCAGGTCAAAACTTTGACATCCGATATCTCGGCTCTGGAAGGGTCTAGAGCCTCCATTTTTGCGCGCTGGTCGAAGTCTCGTGGCCCTCTGTCAGAATCCAGAGTTTCAAGAAGATCGGAGAGGGTCAAAATTTCGGTCAAAAACGACAGTGTTACCCCTTATGTTTTTTTTTCAGGTCAAAACTTTGACATCCGATATCTCGGCTCTGGAAGGGTCTAGAGCCTCCATTTTTGCGCGCTGGTCAAAGTCTCGTGGCCCTCTGTCAGAATCCAGAGTTTCAAGAAGATCGGAGGGGGTCAAAATTTCGGCCAAAAACGACAGTGTTACCCCTTATGTTTTTTTTTTCAGGTCAAAACTTTGACATCCGATATCTCGGCTCTGGAAGGGTCTAGAGCCTCCATTTTTGCTCGCTGGTCGAAGTCTCGTGGCCCTCTGTCAGAATCCAGAGTTTCAAGAAGATCGGAGGGGGTCAAAATTTCGGCCAAAATCGACAGTGTTACCCCTTATGTTTTTTTTTCAGGTCAAAACTTTGACATCCGATATCTCGGCTCTGGAAGGGTCTAGAGCCTCCATTTTTGCGCGCTGGTCGAAGTCTCGTGGCCCTCTGTCAGAATCCAGAGTTTCAAGAAGATCGGAGGGGGTCAAAATTTCGGCCAAAAACGACAGTGTTACCCCTTATGTTTTTTTTTTTCGGGTGAAAACTTTGATGTCCGATATCTCGGCTCTGGAAGGGTCTAGAGCCTCCATTTTTGCGCGCTAGTCGAAGTCTCGTGGCCCTCTGTCAGAATCCAGAGTTTCAAGAAGATCGGAGGGGGTCAAAATTTCGGCCAAAAACGACAGTGTTACCCCTTATGTTTTTTTTTCAGGTCAAAACTTTGACATCCGATATCTCGGCTCTGGAAGGGTCTAGAGCCTCCATTTTTGCGCGCTGGTCGAAGTCTCGTGGCCCTCTGTCAGAATCCAGAGTTTCAAGAAGATCGGAGGGGGTCAAAATTTCGGCCAAAAACGACAGTGTTACCCCTTATGTTTTTTTTTTCAGGTCAAAACTTTGACATCCGATATCTCGGCTCTGGAAGGGTCTAGAGCCTCCATTTTTGCGCGCTGGTCGAAGTCTCGTGGCCCTCTGTCAGAATCCAGAGTTTCAAGAAGATCGGAGGGGGTCAAAATTTCGGCCAAAATCGACAGTGTTACCCCTTATGTTTTTTTTTTCAGGTCAAAACTTTGACATCCGATATCTCGGCTCTGGAAGGGTCTAGAGCCTCCATTTTTGCGCGCTGGTCGAAGTCTCGTGGCCCTCTGTCAGAATCCAGAGTTTCAAGAAGATCGGAGGGGGTCAAAATTTCGGCCAAAAACGACAGTGTTACCCCTTATGTTTTTTTTTTTCGGGTGAAAACTTTGATGTCCGATATCTCGGCTCTGGAAGGGTCTAGAGCCTCCATTTTTGCGCGCTAGTCGAAGTCTCGTGGCCCTCTGTCAGAATCCAGAGTTTCAAGAAGATCGGAGGGGGTCAAAATTTCGGCCAAAAACGACAGTGTTACCCCTTATGTTTTTTTTTCAGGTCAAAACTTTGACATCCGATATCTCGGCTCTGGAAGGGTCTAGAGCCTCCATTTTTGCGCGCTGGTCGAAGTCTCGTGGCCCTCTGTCAGAATCCAGAGTTTCAAGAAGATCGGAGGGGGTCAAAATTTCGGCCAAAAACGACAGTGTTACCCCTTATGTTTTTTTTTCAGGTCAAAACTTTGACATCCGATATCTCGGCTCTGGAAGGGTCTAGAGCCTCCATTTTTGCGCGCTGGTCGAAGTCTCGTGGCCCTCTGTCAGAATCCAGAGTTTCAAGAAGATCGGAGGGGGTCAAAATTTCGGCCAAAAACGACAGTGTTACCCCTTATGTTTTTTTTTCAGGTCAAAACTTTGACATCCGATATCTCGGCTCTGGAAGGGTCTAGAGCCTCCATTTTTGCGCGCTGGTCGAAGTCTCGTGACCCTCTGTCAGAATCCAGAGTTTCAAGAAGATCGGAGGGGGTCAAAATTTCGGCCAAAAACGACAGTGTTACCCCTTATGTTTTTTTTTTCAGGTCAAAACTTTGACATCCGATATCTCGGCTCTGGAAGGGTCTAGAGCCTCCATTTTTGCGCGCTGGTCGAAGTCTCGTGGCCCTCTGTCAGAATCCAGAGTTTCAAGAAGATCGGAGGGGGTCAAAATTTCGGCCAAAAACGACAGTGTTACCCCTTATGTTTTTTTTTCAGGTCAAAACTTTGACATCCGATATCTCGGCTCTGGAAGGGTCTAGAGCCTCCATTTTTGCGCGCTGGTCGAAGTCTCGTGGCCCTCTGTCAGAATCCAGAGTTTCAAGAAGATCGGAGGGGGTCAAAATTTCGGCCAAAATCGACAGTGTTACCCCTTATGTTTTTTTTTCAGGTCAAAACTTTGACATCCGATATCTCGGCTCTGGAAGGGTCTAGAGCCTCCATTTTTGCGCGCTGGTCGAAGTCTCGTGGCCCTCTGTCAGAATCCAGAGTTTCAAGAAGATCGGAGGGGGTCAAAATTTCGGTCAAAAACGACAGTGTTACCCCTTATGTTTTTTTTTCAGGTCAAAACTTTGACATCCGATATCTCGGCTCTGGAAGGGTCTAGAGCCTCCATTTTTGCGCGCTGGTCGAAGTCTCGTGGCCCTCTGTCAGAATCCAGAGTTTCAAGAAGATCGGAGGGGGTCAAAATTTCGGCCAAAAACGACAGTGTTACCCCTTATGTTTTTTCTTCAGGTCAAAACTTTGACATCCGATATCTCGGCTCTGGAAGGGTCTAGAGCCTCCATTTTTGCGCGCTGGTCGAAGTCTCGTGGCCCTCTGTCAGAATCCAGAGTTTCAAGAAGATCGGAGGGGGTCAAAATTTCGGCCAAAAACGACAGTGTTACCCCTTATGTTTTTTTTTTCAGGTCAAAACTTTGACATCCGATATCTCGGCTCTGGAAGGGTCTAGAGCCTCCATTTTTGCGCGCTGGTCGAAGTCTCGTGGCCCTCTGTCAGAATCCAGAGTTTCAAGAAGATCGGAGGGGGTCAAAATTTCGGCCAAAATCGACAGTGTTACCCCTTATGTTTTTTTTTCAGGTCAAAACTTTGACATCCGATATCTCGGCTCTGGAAGGGTCTAGAGCCTCCATTTTTGCGCGCTGGTCGAAGTCTCGTGGCCCTCTGTCAGAATCCAGAGTTTCAAGAAGATCGGAGGGGGTCAAAATTTTGGCCAAAAACGACAGTGTTACCCCTTATGTTTTTTTTTTCAGGTCAAAACTTTGACATCCGATATCTCGGCTCTGGAAGGGTCTAGAGCCTCCATTTTTGCGCGCTGGTCGAAGTCTCGTGGCCCTCTGTCAGAATCCAGAGTTTCAAGAAGATCGGAGGGGGTCAAAATTTCGGTCAAAAATGACAGTGTTACCCCTTATGTTTTTTTTTCAGGTCAAAACTTTGACATCCGATATCTCGGCTCTGGAAGGGTCTAGAGCCTCCATTTTTGCGCGCTGGTCGAAGTCTCGTGGCCCTCTGTCAGAATCCAGAGTTTCAAGAAGATCGGAGGGGGTCAAAATTTCGGCCAAAAACGACAGTGTTACCCCTTATGTTTTTTTTTTCAGGTCAAAACTTTGACATCCGATATCTCGGCTCTGGAAGGGTCTAGAGCCTCCATTTTTGCGCGCTGGTCGAAGTCTCGTGGCCCTCTGTCAGAATCCAGAGTTTCAAGAAGATCGGAGGGGGTCAAAATTTCGGCCAAAAACGACAGTGTTACCCCTTATGTTTTTTTTTCAGGTCAAAACTTTGACATCCGATATCTCGGCTCTGGAAGGGTCTAGAGCCTCCATTTTTGCGCGCTGGTCGAAGTCTCGTGGCCCTCTGTCAGAATCCAGAGTTTCAAGAAGATCGGAGGGGGTCAAAATTTCGGCCAAAATCGACAGTGTTACCCCTTATGTTTTTTTTTCAGGTCAAAACTTTGACATCCGATATCTCGGCTCTGGAAGGGTCTAGAGCCTCCATTTTTGCGCGCTGGTCGAAGTCTCGTGGCCCTCTGTCAGAATCCAGAGTTTCAAGAAGATCGGAGGGGGTCAAAATTTCGGTCAAAAACGACAGTGTTACCCCTTATGTTTTTTTTTCAGGTCAAAACTTTGACATCCGATATCTCGGCTCTGGAAGGGTCTAGAGCCTCCATTTTTGCGCGCTGGTCGAAGTCTCGTGACCCTCTGTCAGAATCCAGAGTTTCAAGAAGATCGGAGGGGGTCAAAATTTCGGCCAAAAACGACAGTGTTACCCCTTATGTTTTTTTTTTTCAGGTCAAAACTTTGACATCCGATATCTCGGCTCTGGAAGGGTCTAGAGCCTCCATTTTTGCGCGCTGGTCGAAGTCTCGTGGCCCTCTGTCAGAATCCAGAGTTTCAAGAAGATCGGAGGGGGTAAAAATTTCGGCCAAAATCGACAGTGTTACCCCTTATGTTTTTTTTTTCAGGTCAAAACTTTGACATCCGATATCTCGGCTCTGGAAGGGTCTAGAGCCTCCATTTTTGCGCGCTGGTCGAAGTCTCGTGGCCCTCTGTCAGAATCCAGAGTTTCAAGAAGATCGGAGGGGGTCAAAATTTCGGCCAAAAACGACAGTGTTACCCCTTATGTTTTTTTTTCAGGTCAAAACTTTGACATCCGATATCTCGGCTCTGGAAGGGTCTAGAGCCTCCATTTTTGCGCGCTGGTCGAAGTCTCGTGGCCCTCTGTCAGAATCCAGAGTTTCAAGAAGATCGGAGGGGGCCAAAATTTTGGCCAAAAACGACAGTGTTACCCCTTATGTTTTCTTTTTCAGGTCAAAACTTTGACATCCGATATCTCGGCTCTGGAAGGGTCTAGAGCCTCCATTTTTGCGCGCTGGTCGAAGTCTCGTGGCCCTCTGTCAGAATCCAGAGTTTCAAGAAGATCGGAGGGGGTCAAAATTTCGGTCAAAAATGACAGTGTTACCCCTTATGTTTTTTTTTCAGGTCAAAACTTTGACATCCGATATCTCGGCTCTGGAAGGGTCTAGAGCCTCCATTTTTGCGCGCTGGTCGAAGTCTCGTGGCCCTCTGTCAGAATCCAGAGTTTCAAGAAGATCGGAGGGGGTCAAAATTTCGGCCAAAAACGACAGTGTTACCCCTTATGTTTTTTTTTCAGGTCAAAACTTTGACATCCGATATCTCGGCTCTGGAAGGGTCTAGAGCCTCCATTTTTGCGCGCTGGTCGAAGTCTCGTGGCCCTCTGTCAGAATCCAGAGTTTCAAGAAGATCGGAGGGGGTCAAAATTTCGGCCAAAAACGACAGTGTTACCCCTTATGTTTTTTTTTTTCGGGTGAAAACTTTGATGTCCGATATCTCGGCTCTGGAAGGGTCTAGAGCCTCCATTTTTGCGCGCTAGTCGAAGTCTCGTGGCCCTCTGTCAGAATCCAGAGTTTCAAGAAGATCGGAGGGGGTCAAAATTTCGGCCAAAAACGACAGTGTTACCCCTTATGTTTTTTTTTCAGGTCAAAACTTTGACATCCGATATCTCGGCTCTGGAAGGGTCTAGAGCCTCCATTTTTGCGCGCTGGTCGAAGTCTCGTGGCCCTCTGTCAGAATCCAGAGTTTCAAGAAGATCGGAGGGGGTCAAAATTTCGGCCAAAATCGACAGTGTTACCCCTTATGTTTTTTTTTCAGGTCAAAACTTTGACATCCGATATCTCGGCTCTGGAAGGGTCTAGAGCCTCCATTTTTGCGCGCTGGTCGAAGTCTCGTGGCCCTCTGTCAGAATCCAGAGTTTCAAGAAGATCGGAGGGGGTCAAAATTTCGGTCAAAAACGACAGTGTTACCCCTTATGTTTTTTTTTCAGGTCAAAACTTTGACATCCGATATCTCGGCTCTGGAAGGGTCTAGAGCCTCCATTTTTGCGCGCTGGTCGAAGTCTCGTGACCCTCTGTCAGAATCCAGAGTTTCAAGAAGATCGGAGGGGGTCAAAATTTCGGCCAAAAACGACAGTGTTACCCCTTATGTTTTTTTTTTCAGGTCAAAACTTTGACATCCGATATCTCGGCTCTGGAAGGGTCTAGAGCCTCCATTTTTGCGCGCTGGTCGAAGTCTCGTGGCCCTCTGTCAGAATCCAGAGTTTCAAGAAGATCAGAGGGGGTCAAAATTTCGGCTAAAAACGACAGTGTTACCCCTTATGTTTTTTTTTTTCGGGTGAAAACTTTGATGTCCGTTATCTCGGCTCTGGAAGGGTCTAGAGCCTCCATTTTTGCGCACTGGTCGAAGTCTCGTGGCCCTCTGTCAGAATCCAGAGTTTCAAGAAGATCAGAGGGGGTCAAAATTTCGGCTAAAAACGACAGTGTTACCCCTTATGTTTTTTTTTTTCGGGTGAAAACTTTGATGTCCGTTATCTCGGCTCTGGAAGGGTCTAGAGCCTCCATTTTTGCGCGCTGGTCGAAGTCTCGTGGCCCTCTGTCAGAATCCAGAGTTTCAAGAAGATCGGAGGGGGTCAAAATTTCGGCCAAAAAAGACAGTGTTACCCCTTATGTTTTTTTTTTCAGGTCAAAACTTTGACATCCGATATCTCGGCTCTGGAAGGGTCTAGAGCCTCCATTTTTGCGCGCTGGTCGAAGTCTCGTGGCCCTCTGTCAGAATCCAGAGTTTCAAGAAGATCGGAGAGGGTCAAAATTTCGGTCAAAAACGACAGTGTTACCCCTTATGTTTTTTTTTCAGGTCAAAACTTTGACATCCGATATCTCGGCTCTGGAAGGGTCTAGAGCCTCCATTTTTGCGCGCTGGTCGAAGTCTCGTGGCCCTCTGTCAGAATCCAGAGTTTCAAGAAGATCGGAGGGGGTCAAAATTTCGGCCAAAAACGACAGTGTTACCCCTTATGTTTTTTTTTTCAGGTCAAAACTTTGACATCCGATATCTCGGCTCTGGAAGGGTCTAGAGCCTCCATTTTTGCTCGCTGGTCGAAGTCTCGTGGCCCTCTGTCAGAATCCAGAGTTTCAAGAAGATCGGAGGGGGTCAAAATTTCGGCCAAAATCGACAGTGTTACCCCTTATGTTTTTTTTTCAGGTCAAAACTTTGACATCCGATATCTCGGCTCTGGAAGGGTCTAGAGCCTCCATTTTTGCGCGCTGGTCGAAGTCTCGTGGCCCTCTGTCAGAATCCAGAGTTTCAAGAAGATCGGAGGGGGTCAAAATTTCGGCCAAAAACGACAGTGTTACCCCTTATGTTTTTTTTTTTCGGGTGAAAACTTTGATGTCCGATATCTCGGCTCTGGAAGGGTCTAGAGCCTCCATTTTTGCGCGCTAGTCGAAGTCTCGTGGCCCTCTGTCAGAATCCAGAGTTTCAAGAAGATCGGAGGGGGTCAAAATTTCGGCCAAAAACGACAGTGTTACCCCTTATGTTTTTTTTTCAGGTCAAAACTTTGACATCCGATATCTCGGCTCTGGAAGGGTCTAGAGCCTCCATTTTTGCGCGCTGGTCGAAGTCTCGTGGCCCTCTGTCAGAATCCAGAGTTTCAAGAAGATCGGAGGGGGTCAAAATTTCGGCCAAAAACGACAGTGTTACCCCTTATGTTTTTTTTTTCAGGTCAAAACTTTGACATCCGATATCTCGGCTCTGGAAGGGTCTAGAGCCTCCATTTTTGCGCGCTGGTCGAAGTCTCGTGGCCCTCTGTCAGAATCCAGAGTTTCAAGAAGATCGGAGGGGGTCAAAATTTCGGCCAAAATCGACAGTGTTACCCCTTATGTTTTTTTTTTCAGGTCAAAACTTTGACATCCGATATCTCGGCTCTGGAAGGGTCTAGAGCCTCCATTTTTGCGCGCTGGTCGAAGTCTCGTGGCCCTCTGTCAGAATCCAGAGTTTCAAGAAGATCGGAGGGGGTCAAAATTTCGGCCAAAAACGACAGTGTTACCCCTTATGTTTTTTTTTTTCGGGTGAAAACTTTGATGTCCGATATCTCGGCTCTGGAAGGGTCTAGAGCCTCCATTTTTGCGCGCTAGTCGAAGTCTCGTGGCCCTCTGTCAGAATCCAGAGTTTCAAGAAGATCGGAGGGGGTCAAAATTTCGGCCAAAAACGACAGTGTTACCCCTTATGTTTTTTTTTCAGGTCAAAACTTTGACATCCGATATCTCGGCTCTGGAAGGGTCTAGAGCCTCCATTTTTGCGCGCTGGTCGAAGTCTCGTGGCCCTCTGTCAGAATCCAGAGTTTCAAGAAGATCGGAGGGGGTCAAAATTTCGGCCAAAAACGACAGTGTTACCCCTTATGTTTTTTTTTCAGGTCAAAACTTTGACATCCGATATCTCGGCTCTGGAAGGGTCTAGAGCCTCCATTTTTGCGCGCTGGTCGAAGTCTCGTGGCCCTCTGTCAGAATCCAGAGTTTCAAGAAGATCGGAGGGGGTCAAAATTTCGGCCAAAAACGACAGTGTTACCCCTTATGTTTTTTTTTCAGGTCAAAACTTTGACATCCGATATCTCGGCTCTGGAAGGGTCTAGAGCCTCCATTTTTGCGCGCTGGTCGAAGTCTCGTGACCCTCTGTCAGAATCCAGAGTTTCAAGAAGATCGGAGGGGGTCAAAATTTCGGCCAAAAACGACAGTGTTACCCCTTATGTTTTTTTTTTCAGGTCAAAACTTTGACATCCGATATCTCGGCTCTGGAAGGGTCTAGAGCCTCCATTTTTGCGCGCTGGTCGAAGTCTCGTGGCCCTCTGTCAGAATCCAGAGTTTCAAGAAGATCGGAGGGGGTCAAAATTTCGGCCAAAAACGACAGTGTTACCCCTTATGTTTTTTTTTCAGGTCAAAACTTTGACATCCGATATCTCGGCTCTGGAAGGGTCTAGAGCCTCCATTTTTGCGCGCTGGTCGAAGTCTCGTGGCCCTCTGTCAGAATCCAGAGTTTCAAGAAGATCGGAGGGGGTCAAAATTTCGGCCAAAAACGACAGTGTTACCCCTTATGTTTTTTTTTCAGGTCAAAACTTTGACATCCGATATCTCGGCTCTGGAAGGGTCTAGAGCCTCCATTTTTGCGCGCTGGTCGAAGTCTCGTGGCCCTCTGTCAGAATCCAGAGTTTCAAGAAGATCGGAGGGGGTCAAAATTTCGGTCAAAAACGACAGTGTTACCCCTTATGTTTTTTTTCAGGTCAAAACTTTGACATCCGATATCTCGGCTCTGGAAGGGTCTAGAGCCTCCATTTTTGCGCGCTGGTCGAAGTCTCGTGGCCCTCTGTCAGAATCCAGAGTTTCAAGAAGATCGGAGGGGGTCAAAATTTCGGCCAAAAACGACAGTGTTACCCCTTATGTTTTTTCTTCAGGTCAAAACTTTGACATCCGATATCTCGGCTCTGGAAGGGTCTAGAGCCTCCATTTTTGCGCGCTGGTCGAAGTCTCGTGGCCCTCTGTCAGAATCCAGAGTTTCAAGAAGATCGGAGGGGGTCAAAATTTCGGCCAAAAACGACAGTGTTACCCCTTATGTTTTTTTTTTCAGGTCAAAACTTTGACATCCGATATCTCGGCTCTGGAAGGGTCTAGAGCCTCCATTTTTGCGCGCTGGTCGAAGTCTCGTGGCCCTCTGTCAGAATCCAGAGTTTCAAGAAGATCGGAGGGGGTCAAAATTTCGGCCAAAATCGACAGTGTTACCCCTTATGTTTTTTTTTCAGGTCAAAACTTTGACATCCGATATCTCGGCTCTGGAAGGGTCTAGAGCCTCCATTTTTGCGCGCTGGTCGAAGTCTCGTGGCCCTCTGTCAGAATCCAGAGTTTCAAGAAGATCGGAGGGGGTCAAAATTTTGGCCAAAAACGACAGTGTTACCCCTTATGTTTTTTTTTTCAGGTCAAAACTTTGACATCCGATATCTCGGCTCTGGAAGGGTCTAGAGCCTCCATTTTTGCGCGCTGGTCGAAGTCTCGTGGCCCTCTGTCAGAATCCAGAGTTTCAAGAAGATCGGAGGGGGTCAAAATTTCGGTCAAAAATGACAGTGTTACCCCTTATGTTTTTTTTTCAGGTCAAAACTTTGACATCCGATATCTCGGCTCTGGAAGGGTCTAGAGCCTCCATTTTTGCGCGCTGGTCGAAGTCTCGTGGCCCTCTGTCAGAATCCAGAGTTTCAAGAAGATCGGAGGGGGTCAAAATTTCGGCCAAAAACGACAGTGTTACCCCTTATGTTTTTTTTTTTCAGGTGAAAACTTTGATGTCCGATATCTCGGCTCTGGAAGGGTCTAGAGCCTCCATTTTTGCGCGCTAGTCGAAGTCTCGTGGCCCTCTGTCAGAATCCAGAGTTTCAAGAAGATCGGAGGGGGTCAAAATTTCGGCCAAAAACGACAGTGTTACCCCTTATGTTTTTTTTTCAGGTCAAAACTTTGACATCCGATATCTCGGCTCTGGAAGGGTCTAGAGCCTCCATTTTTGCGCGCTGGTCGAAGTCTCGTGGCCCTCTGTCAGAATCCAGAGTTTCAAGAAGATCGGAGGGGGTCAAAATTTCGGCCAAAATCGACAGTGTTACCCCTTATGTTTTTTTTTCAGGTCAAAACTTTGACATCCGATATCTCGGCTCTGGAAGGGTCTAGAGCCTCCATTTTTGCGCGCTGGTCGAAGTCTCGTGGCCCTCTGTCAGAATCCAGAGTTTCAAGAAGATCGGAGGGGGTCAAAATTTCGGTCAAAAACGACAGTGTTACCCCTTATGTTTTTTTTTCAGGTCAAAACTTTGACATCCGATATCTCGGCTCTGGAAGGGTCTAGAGCCTCCATTTTTGCGCGCTGGTCGAAGTCTCGTGACCCTCTGTCAGAATCCAGAGTTTCAAGAAGATCGGAGGGGGTCAAAATTTCGGCCAAAAACGACAGTGTTACCCCTTATGTTTTTTTTTTTCAGGTCAAAACTTTGACATCCGATATCTCGGCTCTGGAAGGGTCTAGAGCCTCCATTTTTGCGCGCTGGTCGAAGTCTCGTGGCCCTCTGTCAGAATCCAGAGTTTCAAGAAGATCGGAGGGGGTAAAAATTTCGGCCAAAATCGACAGTGTTACCCCTTATGTTTTTTTTTTCAGGTCAAAACTTTGACATCCGATATCTCGGCTCTGGAAGGGTCTAGAGCCTCCATTTTTGCGCGCTGGTCGAAGTCTCGTGGCCCTCTGTCAGAATCCAGAGTTTCAAGAAGATCGGAGGGGGTCAAAATTTCGGCCAAAAACGACAGTGTTACCCCTTATGTTTTTTTTTCAGGTCAAAACTTTGACATCCGATATCTCGGCTCTGGAAGGGTCTAGAGCCTCCATTTTTGCGCGCTGGTCGAAGTCTCGTGGCCCTCTGTCAGAATCCAGAGTTTCAAGAAGATCGGAGGGGGCCAAAATTTTGGCCAAAAACGACAGTGTTACCCCTTATGTTTTCTTTTTCAGGTCAAAACTTTGACATCCGATATCTCGGCTCTGGAAGGGTCTAGAGCCTCCATTTTTGCGCGCTGGTCGAAGTCTCGTGGCCCTCTGTCAGAATCCAGAGTTTCAAGAAGATCGGAGGGGGTCAAAATTTCGGTCAAAAATGACAGTGTTACCCCTTATGTTTTTTTTTCAGGTCAAAACTTTGACATCCGATATCTCGGCTCTGGAAGGGTCTAGAGCCTCCATTTTTGCGCGCTGGTCGAAGTCTCGTGGCCCTCTGTCAGAATCCAGAGTTTCAAGAAGATCGGAGGGGGTCAAAATTTCGGCCAAAAACGACAGTGTTACCCCTTATGTTTTTTTTTCAGGTCAAAACTTTGACATCCGATATCTCGGCTCTGGAAGGGTCTAGAGCCTCCATTTTTGCGCGCTGGTCGAAGTCTCGTGGCCCTCTGTCAGAATCCAGAGTTTCAAGAAGATCGGAGGGGGTCAAAATTTCGGCCAAAAACGACAGTGTTACCCCTTATGTTTTTTTTTTTCGGGTGAAAACTTTGATGTCCGATATCTCGGCTCTGGAAGGGTCTAGAGCCTCCATTTTTGCGCGCTAGTCGAAGTCTCGTGGCCCTCTGTCAGAATCCAGAGTTTCAAGAAGATCGGAGGGGGTCAAAATTTCGGCCAAAAACGACAGTGTTACCCCTTATGTTTTTTTTTCAGGTCAAAACTTTGACATCCGATATCTCGGCTCTGGAAGGGTCTAGAGCCTCCATTTTTGCGCGCTGGTCGAAGTCTCGTGGCCCTCTGTCAGAATCCAGAGTTTCAAGAAGATCGGAGGGGGTCAAAATTTCGGCCAAAATCGACAGTGTTACCCCTTATGTTTTTTTTTCAGGTCAAAACTTTGACATCCGATATCTCGGCTCTGGAAGGGTCTAGAGCCTCCATTTTTGCGCGCTGGTCGAAGTCTCGTGGCCCTCTGTCAGAATCCAGAGTTTCAAGAAGATCGGAGGGGGTCAAAATTTCGGTCAAAAACGACAGTGTTACCCCTTATGTTTTTTTTTCAGGTCAAAACTTTGACATCCGATATCTCGGCTCTGGAAGGGTCTAGAGCCTCCATTTTTGCGCGCTGGTCGAAGTCTCGTGACCCTCTGTCAGAATCCAGAGTTTCAAGAAGATCGGAGGGGGTCAAAATTTCGGCCAAAAACGACAGTGTTACCCCTTATGTTTTTTTTTTCAGGTCAAAACTTTGACATCCGATATCTCGGCTCTGGAAGGGTCTAGAGCCTCCATTTTTGCGCGCTGGTCGAAGTCTCGTGGCCCTCTGTCAGAATCCAGAGTTTCAAGAAGATCGGAGGGGGTAAAAATTTCGGCCAAAATCGACAGTGTTACCCCTTATGTTTTTTTTTTCAGGTCAAAACTTTGACATCCGATATCTCGGCTCTGGAAGGGTCTAGAGCCTCCATTTTTGCGCGCTGGTCGAAGTCTCGTGGCCCTCTGTCAGAATCCAGAGTTTCAAGAAGATCGGAGGGGGTCAAAATTTCGGCCAAAAACGACAGTGTTACCCCTTATGTTTTTTTTTCAGGTCAAAACTTTGACATCCGATATCTCGGCTCTGGAAGGGTCTAGAGCCTCCATTGTTGCGCGCTGGTCGAAGTCTCGTGGCCCTCTGTCAGAATCCAGAGTTTCAAGAAGATCGGAGGGGGTCAAAATTTCGGCCAAAATCGACAGTGTTACCCCTTATGTTTTTTTTTTCAGGTCAAAACTTTGACATCCGATATCTCGGCTCTGGAAGGGTCTAGAGCCTCCATTTTTGCGCGCTGGTCGAAGTCTCGTGGCCCTCTGTCAGAATCCAGAGTTTCAAGAAGATCGGAGGGGGTCAAAATTTCGGCCAAAAACGACAGTGTTACCCCTTATGTTTTTTTTTTTCGGGTGAAAACTTTGATGTCCGATATCTCGGCTCTGGAAGGGTCTAGAGCCTCCATTTTTGCGCGCTAGTCGAAGTCTCGTGGCCCTCTGTCAGAATCCAGAGTTTCAAGAAGATCGGAGGGGGTCAAAATTTCGGCCAAAAACGACAGTGTTACCCCTTATGTTTTTTTTTCAGGTCAAAACTTTGACATCCGATATCTCGGCTCTGGAAGGGTCTAGAGCCTCCATTTTTGCGCGCTGGTCGAAGTCTCGTGGCCCTCTGTCAGAATCCAGAGTTTCAAGAAGATCGGAGGGGGCCAAAATTTTGGCCAAAAACGACAGTGTTACCCCTTATGTTTTTTTTTTCAGGTCAAAACTTTGACATCCGATATCTCGGCTCTGGAAGGGTCTAGAGCCTCCATTTTTGCGCGCTGGTCGAAGTCTCGTGGCCCTCTGTCAGAATCCAGAGTTTCAAGAAGATCGGAGGGGGTCAAAATTTCGGTCAAAAACGACAGTGTTACCCCTTATGTTTTTTTTTCAGGTCAAAACTTTGACATCCGATATCTCGGCTCTGGAAGGGTCTAGAGCCTCCATTTTTGCGCGCTGGTCGAAGTCTCGTGGCCCTCTGTCAGAATCCAGAGTTTCAAGAAGATCGGAGGGGGTCAAAATTTCGGCCAAAAATGACAGTGTTACCCCTTATGTTTTTTTTTTCGGGTCAAAACTTTGACATCCGATATCTCGGCTCTGGAAGGGTCTAGAGCCTCCATTTTTGCGCGCTGGTCGAAGTCTCGTGGCCCTCTGTCAGAATCCAGAGTTTCAAGAAGATCGGAGGGGGTCAAAATTTCGGTCAAAAACGACAGTGTTACCCCTTATGTTTTTTTTTCAGGTCAAAACTTTGACATCCGATATCTCGGCTCTGGAAGGGTCTAGAGCCTCCATTTTTGCGCGCTGGTCGAAGTCTCGTGACCCTCTGTCAGAATCCAGAGTTTCAAGAAGATCGGAGGGGGTCAAAATTTCGGCCAAAAACGACAGTGTTACCCCTTATGTTTTTTTTTTCAGGTCAAAACTTTGACATCCGATATCTCGGCTCTGGAAGGGTCTAGAGCCTCCATTTTTGCGCGCTGGTCGAAGTCTCGTGGCCCTCTGTCAGAATCCAGAGTTTCAAGAAGATCGGAGGGGGTAAAAATTTCGGCCAAAATCGACAGTGTTACCCCTTATGTTTTTTTTTTCAGGTCAAAACTTTGACATCCGATATCTCGGCTCTGGAAGGGTCTAGAGCCTCCATTTTTGCGCGCTGGTCGAAGTCTCGTGGCCCTCTGTCAGAATCCAGAGTTTCAAGAAGATCGGAGGGGGTCAAAATTTCGGCCAAAAACGACAGTGTTACCCCTTATGTTTTTTTTTCAGGTCAAAACTTTGACATCCGATATCTCGGCTCTGGAAGGGTCTAGAGCCTCCATTGTTGCGCGCTGGTCGAAGTCTCGTGGCCCTCTGTCAGAATCCAGAGCTTCAAGAAGATCGGAGGGGGTCAAAATTTCGGCAAAAATCGACAGTGTTACCCCTTATGTTTTTTTTTTCAGGTCAAAACTTTGACATCCGATATCTCGGCTCTGGAAGGGTCTAGAGCCTCCATTTTTGCGCGCTGGTCGAAGTCTCGTGGCCCTCTGTCAGAATCCAGAGTTTCAAGAAGATCGGAGGGGGTCAAAATTTCGGCCAAAAACGACAGTGTTACCCCTTATGTTTTTTTTTTTCGGGTGAAAACTTTGATGTCCGATATCTCGGCTCTGGAAGGGTCTAGAGCCTCCATTTTTGCGCGCTAGTCGAAGTCTCGTGGCCCTCTGTCAGAATCCAGAGTTTCAAGAAGATCGGAGGGGGTCAAAATTTCGGCCAAAAACGACAGTGTTACCCCTTATGTTTTTTTTTCAGGTCAAAACTTTGACATCCGATATCTCGGCTCTGGAAGGGTCTAGAGCCTCCATTTTTGCGCGCTGGTCGAAGTCTCGTGGCCCTCTGTCAGAATCCAGAGTTTCAAGAAGATCGGAGGGGGCCAAAATTTTGGCCAAAAACGACAGTGTTACCCCTTATGTTTTTTTTTTCAGGTCAAAACTTTGACATCCGATATCTCGGCTCTGGAAGGGTCTAGAGCCTCCATTTTTGCGCGCTGGTCGAAGTCTCGTGGCCCTCTGTCAGAATCCAGAGTTTCAAGAAGATCGGAGGGGGTCAAAATTTCGGTCAAAAACGACAGTGTTACCCCTTATGTTTTTTTTTCAGGTCAAAACTTTGACATCCGATATCTCGGCTCTGGAAGGGTCTAGAGCCTCCATTTTTGCGCGCTGGTCGAAGTCTCGTGGCCCTCTGTCAGAATCCAGAGTTTCAAGAAGATCGGAGGGGGTCAAAATTTCGGCCAAAAACGACAGTGTTACCCCTTATGTTTTTTTTTCAGGTCAAAACTTTGACATCCGATATCTCGGCTCTGGAAGGGTCTAGAGCCTCCATTTTTGCGCGCTGGTCGAAGTCTCGTGACCCTCTGTCAGAATCCAGAGTTTCAAGAAGATCGGAGGGGGTCAAAATTTCGGCTAAAAACGACAGTGTTACCCCTTATGTTTTTTTTTCAGGTCAAAACTTTGACATCCGATATCTCGGCTCTGGAAGGGTCTAGAGCCTCCATTTTTGCGCGCTGGTCGAAGTCTCGTGGCCCTCTGTCAGAATCCAGAGTTTCAAGAAGATCGGAGGGGGTCAAAATTTCGGCCAAAAATGACAGTGTTACCCCTTATGTTTTTTTTTCGGGTCAAAACTTTGACATCCGATATCTCGGCTCTGGAAGGGTCTAGAGCCTCCATTTTTGCGCGCTGGTCGAAGTCTCGTGGCCCTCTGTCAGAATCCAGAGTTTCAAGAAGATCGGAGGGGGTCAAAATTTCGGCCAAAATCGACAGTGTTACCCCTTATGTTTTTTTTTCAGGTCAAAACTTTGACATCCGATATCTCGGCTCTGGAAGGGTCTAGAGCCTCCATTTTTGCGTGCTGGTCGAAGTCTCGTGGCCCTCTGTCAGAATCCAGAGTTTCAAGAAGATCGGAGGGGGTCAAAATTTTGGCCAAAAACGACAGTGTTACCCCTTATGTTTTTTTTTCAGGTCAAAACTTTGACATCCGATATCTCGGCTCTGGAAGGGTCTAGAGCCTCCATTTTTGCGCGCTGGTCGAAGTCTCGTGGCCCTCTGTCAGAATCCAGAGTTTCAAGAAGATCGGAGGGGGTCAAAATTTCGGCCAAAATCGACAGTGTTACCCCTTATGTTTTTTTTTCAGGTCAAAACTTTGACATCCGATATCTCGGCTCTGGAAGGGTCTAGAGCCTCCATTTTTGCGCGCTGGTCGAAGTCTCGTGGCCCTCTGTCAGAATCCAGAGTTTCAAGAAGATCGGAGGGGGTCAAAATTTTGGCCAAAAACGACAGTGTTACCCCTTATGTTTTTTTTTTCAGGTCAAAACTTTGACATCCGATATCTCGGCTCTGGAAGGGTCTAGAGCCTCCATTTTTGCGCGCTGGTCGAAGTCTCGTGGCCCTCTGTCAGAATCCAGAGTTTCAAGAAGATCGGAGGGGGTCAAAATTTCGGTCAAAAACGACAGTGTTACCCCTTATGTTTTTTTTTCAGGTCAAAACTTTGACATCCGATATCTCGGCTCTGGAAGGGTCTAGAGCCTCCATTTTTGCGCGCTGGTCGAAGTCTCGTGGCCCTCTGTCAGAATCCAGAGTTTCAAGAAGATCGGAGGGGGTCAAAATTTCGGCCAAAAACGACAGTGTTACCCCTTATGTTTTTTTTTCAGGTCAAAACTTTGACATCCGATATCTCGGCTCTGGAAGGGTCTAGAGCCTCCATTTTTGCGCGCTGGTCGAAGTCTCGTGGCCCTCTGTCAGAATCCAGAGTTTCAAGAAGATCGGAGGGGGTCAAAATTTCGGCCAAAAACGACAGTGTTACCCCTTATGTTTTTTTTTCAGGTCAAAACTTTGACATCCGATATCTCGGCTCTGGAAGGGTCTAGAGCCTCCATTTTTGCGCGCTGGTCGAAGTCTCGTGGCCCTCTGTCAGAATCCAGAGTTTCAAGAAGATCGGAGGGGGTCAAAATTTCGGCCAAAATCGACAGTGTTACCCCTTATGTTTTTTTTTTCAGGTCAAAACTTTGACGTCCGATATCTCGGCTCTGGAAGGGTCTAGAGCCTCCATTTTTGCGCGCTGGTCTAAGTCTCGTGGCCCTCTGTCAGAATCCAGAGTTTCAAGAAGATCGGAGGGGGTCAAAATTTCGGCCAAAAACGACAGTGTTACCCCTTATGTTTTTTTTTCAGGTCAAAACTTTGACATCCGATATCTCGGCTCTGGAAGGGTCTAGAGCCTCCATTTTTGCGCGCTGGTCGAAGTCTCGTGGCCCTCTGTCAGAATCCAGAGTTTCAAGAAGATCGGAGGGGGTCAAAATTTCGGCCAAAATCGACAGTGTTACCCCTTATGTTTTTTTTTTCAGGTCAAAACTTTGACATCCGATATCTCGGCTCTGGAAGGGTCTAGAGCCTCCATTTTTGCGCGCTAGTCGAAGTCTCGTGGCCCTCTGTCAGAATCCAGAGTTTCAAGAAGATCGGAGGGGGTCAAAATTTCGGCCAAAAACGACAGTGTTACCCCTTATGTTTTTTTTTCAGGTCAAAACTTTGACATCCGATATCTCGGCTCTGGAAGGGTCTAGAGCCTCCATTTTTGCGCGCTGGTCGAAGTCTCGTGGCCCTCTGTCAGAATCCAGAGTTTCAAGAAGATCGGAGGGGGTCAAAATTTCGGCCAAAAACGACAGTGTTACCCCTTATGTTTTTTTTTCAGGTCAAAACTTTGACATCCGATATCTCGGCTCTGGAAGGGTCTAGAGCCTCCATTTTTGCGCGCTGGTCGAAGTCTCGTGGCCCTCTGTCAGAATCCAGAGTTTCAAGAAGATCGGAGGGGGTCAAAATTTCGGCCAAAAACGACAGTGTTACCCCTTATGTTTTTTTTTCAGGTCAAAACTTTGACATCCGATATCTCGGCTCTGGAAGGGTCTAGAGCCTCCATTTTTGCGCGCTGGTCGAAGTCTCGTGACCCTCTGTCAGAATCCAGAGTTTCAAGAAGATCGGAGGGGGTCAAAATTTCGGCCAAAAACGACAGTGTTACCCCTTATGTTTTTTTTTTCAGGTCAAAACTTTGACATCCGATATCTCGGCTCTGGAAGGGTCTAGAGCCTCCATTTTTGCGCGCTGGTCGAAGTCTCGTGGCCCTCTGTCAGAATCCAGAGTTTCAAGAAGATCGGAGGGGGTCAAAATTTCGGCCAAAAACGACAGTGTTACCCCTTATGTTTTTTTTTCAGGTCAAAACTTTGACATCCGATATCTCGGCTCTGGAAGGGTCTAGAGCCTCCATTTTTGCGCGCTGGTCGAAGTCTCGTGGCCCTCTGTCAGAATCCAGAGTTTCAAGAAGATCGGAGGGGGTCAAAATTTCGGCCAAAATCGACAGTGTTACCCCTTATGTTTTTTTTTCAGGTCAAAACTTTGACATCCGATATCTCGGCTCTGGAAGGGTCTAGAGCCTCCATTTTTGCGCGCTGGTCGAAGTCTCGTGGCCCTCTGTCAGAATCCAGAGTTTCAAGAAGATCGGAGGGGGTCAAAATTTCGGTCAAAAACGACAGTGTTACCCCTTATGTTTTTTTTTCAGGTCAAAACTTTGACATCCGATATCTCGGCTCTGGAAGGGTCTAGAGCCTCCATTTTTGCGCGCTGGTCGAAGTCTCGTGGCCCTCTGTCAGAATCCAGAGTTTCAAGAAGATCGGAGGGGGTCAAAATTTCGGCCAAAAACGACAGTGTTACCCCTTATGTTTTTTCTTCAGGTCAAAACTTTGACATCCGATATCTCGGCTCTGGAAGGGTCTAGAGCCTCCATTTTTGCGCGCTGGTCGAAGTCTCGTGGCCCTCTGTCAGAATCCAGAGTTTCAAGAAGATCGGAGGGGGTCAAAATTTCGGCCAAAAACGACAGTGTTACCCCTTATGTTTTTTTTTTCAGGTCAAAACTTTGACATCCGATATCTCGGCTCTGGAAGGGTCTAGAGCCTCCATTTTTGCGCGCTGGTCGAAGTCTCGTGGCCCTCTGTCAGAATCCAGAGTTTCAAGAAGATCGGAGGGGGTCAAAATTTCGGCCAAAATCGACAGTGTTACCCCTTATGTTTTTTTTTCAGGTCAAAACTTTGACATCCGATATCTCGGCTCTGGAAGGGTCTAGAGCCTCCATTTTTGCGCGCTGGTCGAAGTCTCGTGGCCCTCTGTCAGAATCCAGAGTTTCAAGAAGATCGGAGGGGGTCAAAATTTTGGCCAAAAACGACAGTGTTACCCCTTATGTTTTTTTTTTCAGGTCAAAACTTTGACATCCGATATCTCGGCTCTGGAAGGGTCTAGAGCCTCCATTTTTGCGCGCTGGTCGAAGTCTCGTGGCCCTCTGTCAGAATCCAGAGTTTCAAGAAGATCGGAGGGGGTCAAAATTTCGGTCAAAAATGACAGTGTTACCCCTTATGTTTTTTTTTCAGGTCAAAACTTTGACATCCGATATCTCGGCTCTGGAAGGGTCTAGAGCCTCCATTTTTGCGCGCTGGTCGAAGTCTCGTGGCCCTCTGTCAGAATCCAGAGTTTCAAGAAGATCGGAGGGGGTCAAAATTTCGGCCAAAAACGACAGTGTTACCCCTTATGTTTTTTTTTTTCAGGTCAAAACTTTGACATCCGATATCTCGGCTCTGGAAGGGTCTAGAGCCTCCATTTTTGCGCGCTGGTCGAAGTCTCGTGGCCCTCTGTCAGAATCCAGAGTTTCAAGAAGATCGGAGGGGGTCAAAATTTCGGCCAAAAACGACAGTGTTACCCCTTATGTTTTTTTTTTTCAGGTGAAAACTTTGATGTCCGATATCTCGGCTCTGGAAGGGTCTAGAGCCTCCATTTTTGCGCGCTAGTCGAAGTCTCGTGGCCCTCTGTCAGAATCCAGAGTTTCAAGAAGATCGGAGGGGGTCAAAATTTCGGCCAAAAACGACAGTGTTACCCCTTATGTTTTTTTTTCAGGTCAAAACTTTGACATCCGATATCTCGGCTCTGGAAGGGTCTAGAGCCTCCATTTTTGCGCGCTGGTCGAAGTCTCGTGGCCCTCTGTCAGAATCCAGAGTTTCAAGAAGATCGGAGGGGGTCAAAATTTCGGCCAAAATCGACAGTGTTACCCCTTATGTTTTTTTTTCAGGTCAAAACTTTGACATCCGATATCTCGGCTCTGGAAGGGTCTAGAGCCTCCATTTTTGCGCGCTGGTCGAAGTCTCGTGGCCCTCTGTCAGAATCCAGAGTTTCAAGAAGATCGGAGGGGGTCAAAATTTCGGTCAAAAACGACAGTGTTACCCCTTATGTTTTTTTTTCAGGTCAAAACTTTGACATCCGATATCTCGGCTCTGGAAGGGTCTAGAGCCTCCATTTTTGCGCGCTGGTCGAAGTCTCGTGACCCTCTGTCAGAATCCAGAGTTTCAAGAAGATCGGAGGGGGTCAAAATTTCGGCCAAAAACGACAGTGTTACCCCTTATGTTTTTTTTTTTCAGGTCAAAACTTTGACATCCGATATCTCGGCTCTGGAAGGGTCTAGAGCCTCCATTTTTGCGCGCTGGTCGAAGTCTCGTGGCCCTCTGTCAGAATCCAGAGTTTCAAGAAGATCGGAGGGGGTAAAAATTTCGGCCAAAATCGACAGTGTTACCCCTTATGTTTTTTTTTTCAGGTCAAAACTTTGACATCCGATATCTCGGCTCTGGAAGGGTCTAGAGCCTCCATTTTTGCGCGCTGGTCGAAGTCTCGTGGCCCTCTGTCAGAATCCAGAGTTTCAAGAAGATCGGAGGGGGTCAAAATTTCGGCCAAAAACGACAGTGTTACCCCTTATGTTTTTTTTTCAGGTCAAAACTTTGACATCCGATATCTCGGCTCTGGAAGGGTCTAGAGCCTCCATTTTTGCGCGCTGGTCGAAGTCTCGTGGCCCTCTGTCAGAATCCAGAGTTTCAAGAAGATCGGAGGGGGCCAAAATTTTGGCCAAAAACGACAGTGTTACCCCTTATGTTTTTTTTTTCAGGTCAAAACTTTGACATCCGATATCTCGGCTCTGGAAGGGTCTAGAGCCTCCATTTTTGCGCGCTGGTCGAAGTCTCGTGGCCCTCTGTCAGAATCCAGAGTTTCAAGAAGATCGGAGGGGGTCAAAATTTCGGTCAAAAATGACAGTGTTACCCCTTATGTTTTTTTTTCAGGTCAAAACTTTGACATCCGATATCTCGGCTCTGGAAGGGTCTAGAGCCTCCATTTTTGCGCGCTGGTCGAAGTCTCGTGGCCCTCTGTCAGAATCCAGAGTTTCAAGAAGATCGGAGGGGGTCAAAATTTCGGCCAAAAACGACAGTGTTACCCCTTATGTTTTTTTTTTCAGGTCAAAACTTTGACATCCGATATCTCGGCTCTGGAAGGGTCTAGAGCCTCCATTTTTGCGCGCTGGTCGAAGTCTCGTGGCCCTCTGTCAGAATCCAGAGTTTCAAGAAGATCGGAGGGGGTCAAAATTTCGGCCAAAAACGACAGTGTTACCCCTTATGTTTTTTTTTTCGGGTGAAAACTTTGATGTCCGATATCTCGGCTCTGGAAGGGTCTAGAGCCTCCATTTTTGCGCGCTAGTCGAAGTCTCGTGGCCCTCTGTCAGAATCCAGAGTTTCAAGAAGATCGGAGGGGGTCAAAATTTCGGCCAAAAACGACAGTGTTACCCCTTATGTTTTTTTTTCAGGTCAAAACTTTGACATCCGATATCTCGGCTCTGGAAGGGTCTAGAGCCTCCATTTTTGCGCGCTGGTCGAAGTCTCGTGGCCCTCTGTCAGAATCCAGAGTTTCAAGAAGATCGGAGGGGGTCAAAATTTCGGCCAAAATCGACAGTGTTACCCCTTATGTTTTTTTTTCAGGTCAAAACTTTGACATCCGATATCTCGGCTCTGGAAGGGTCTAGAGCCTCCATTTTTGCGCGCTGGTCGAAGTCTCGTGGCCCTCTGTCAGAATCCAGAGTTTCAAGAAGATCGGAGGGGGTCAAAATTTCGGTCAAAAACGACAGTGTTACCCCTTATGTTTTTTTTTCAGGTCAAAACTTTGACATCCGATATCTCGGCTCTGGAAGGGTCTAGAGCCTCCATTTTTGCGCGCTAGTCGAAGTCTCGTGGCCCTCTGTCAGAATCCAGAGTTTCAAGAAGATCGGAGGGGGTCAAAATTTCGGCCAAAAACGACAGTGTTACCCCTTATGTTTTTTTTTCAGGTCAAAACTTTGACATCCGATATCTCGGCTCTGGAAGGGTCTAGAGCCTCCATTTTTGCGCGCTGGTCGAAGTCTCGTGGCCCTCTGTCAGAATCCAGAGTTTCAAGAAGATCGGAGGGGGTCAAAATTTCGGCCAAAAACGACAGTGTTACCCCTTATGTTTTTTTTTCAGGTCAAAACTTTGACATCCGATATCTCGGCTCTGGAAGGGTCTAGAGCCTCCATTTTTGCGCGCTGGTCGAAGTCTCGTGGCCCTCTGTCAGAATCCAGAGTTTCAAGAAGATCGGAGGGGGTCAAAATTTCGGCCAAAAACGACAGTGTTACCCCTTATGTTTTTTTTTCAGGTCAAAACTTTGACATCCGATATCTCGGCTCTGGAAGGGTCTAGAGCCTCCATTTTTGCGCGCTGGTCGAAGTCTCGTGACCCTCTGTCAGAATCCAGAGTTTCAAGAAGATCGGAGGGGGTCAAAATTTCGGCCAAAAACGACAGTGTTACCCCTTATGTTTTTTTTTCAGGTCAAAACTTTGACATCCGATATCTCGGCTCTGGAAGGGTCTAGAGCCTCCATTTTTGCGCGCTGGTCGAAGTCTCGTGGCCCTCTGTCAGAATCCAGAGTTTCAAGAAGATCGGAGGGGGTCAAAATTTCGGCCAAAAACGACAGTGTTACCCCTTATGTTTTTTTTTCAGGTCAAAACTTTGACATCCGATATCTCGGCTCTGGAAGGGTCTAGAGCCTCCATTTTTGCGCGCTGGTCGAAGTCTCGTGGCCCTCTGTCAGAATCCAGAGTTTCAAGAAGATCGGAGGGGGTCAAAATTTCGGCCAAAATCGACAGTGTTACCCCTTATGTTTTTTTTTCAGGTCAAAACTTTGACATCCGATATCTCGGCTCTGGAAGGGTCTAGAGCCTCCATTTTTGCGCGCTGGTCGAAGTCTCGTGGCCCTCTGTCAGAATCCAGAGTTTCAAGAAGATCGGAGGGGGTCAAAATTTCGGTCAAAAACGACAGTGTTACCCCTTATGTTTTTTTTTCAGGTCAAAACTTTGACATCCGATATCTCGGCTCTGGAAGGGTCTAGAGCCTCCATTTTTGCGCGCTGGTCGAAGTCTCGTGGCCCTCTGTCAGAATCCAGAGTTTCAAGAAGATCGGAGGGGGTCAAAATTTCGGCCAAAAACGACAGTGTTACCCCTTATGTTTTTTCTTCAGGTCAAAACTTTGACATCCGATATCTCGGCTCTGGAAGGGTCTAGAGCCTCCATTTTTGCGCGCTGGTCGAAGTCTCGTGGCCCTCTGTCAGAATCCAGAGTTTCAAGAAGATCGGAGGGGGTCAAAATTTCGGCCAAAAACGACAGTGTTACCCCTTATGTTTTTTTTTTCAGGTCAAAACTTTGACATCCGATATCTCGGCTCTGGAAGGGTCTAGAGCCTCCATTTTTGCGCGCTGGTCGAAGTCTCGTGGCCCTCTGTCAGAATCCAGAGTTTCAAGAAGATCGGAGGGGGTCAAAATTTCGGCCAAAATCGACAGTGTTACCCCTTATGTTTTTTTTTCAGGTCAAAACTTTGACATCCGATATCTCGGCTCTGGAAGGGTCTAGAGCCTCCATTTTTGCGCGCTGGTCGAAGTCTCGTGGCCCTCTGTCAGAATCCAGAGTTTCAAGAAGATCGGAGGGGGTCAAAATTTTGGCCAAAAACGACAGTGTTACCCCTTATGTTTTTTTTTTCAGGTCAAAACTTTGACATCCGATATCTCGGCTCTGGAAGGGTCTAGAGCCTCCATTTTTGCGCGCTGGTCGAAGTCTCGTGGCCCTCTGTCAGAATCCAGAGTTTCAAGAAGATCGGAGGGGGTCAAAATTTCGGTCAAAAATGACAGTGTTACCCCTTATGTTTTTTTTTCAGGTCAAAACTTTGACATCCGATATCTCGGCTCTGGAAGGGTCTAGAGCCTCCATTTTTGCGCGCTGGTCGAAGTCTCGTGGCCCTCTGTCAGAATCCAGAGTTTCAAGAAGATCGGAGGGGGTCAAAATTTCGGCCAAAAACGACAGTGTTACCCCTTATGTTTTTTTTTTTCAGGTCAAAACTTTGACATCCGATATCTCGGCTCTGGAAGGGTCTAGAGCCTCCATTTTTGCGCGCTGGTCGAAGTCTCGTGGCCCTCTGTCAGAATCCAGAGTTTCAAGAAGATCGGAGGGGGTCAAAATTTCGGCCAAAAACGACAGTGTTACCCCTTATGTTTTTTTTTTTCAGGTGAAAACTTTGATGTCCGATATCTCGGCTCTGGAAGGGTCTAGAGCCTCCATTTTTGCGCGCTAGTCGAAGTCTCGTGGCCCTCTGTCAGAATCCAGAGTTTCAAGAAGATCGGAGGGGGTCAAAATTTCGGCCAAAAACGACAGTGTTACCCCTTATGTTTTTTTTTCAGGTCAAAACTTTGACATCCGATATCTCGGCTCTGGAAGGGTCTAGAGCCTCCATTTTTGCGCGCTGGTCGAAGTCTCGTGGCCCTCTGTCAGAATCCAGAGTTTCAAGAAGATCGGAGGGGGTCAAAATTTCGGCCAAAATCGACAGTGTTACCCCTTATGTTTTTTTTTCAGGTCAAAACTTTGACATCCGATATCTCGGCTCTGGAAGGGTCTAGAGCCTCCATTTTTGCGCGCTGGTCGAAGTCTCGTGGCCCTCTGTCAGAATCCAGAGTTTCAAGAAGATCGGAGGGGGTCAAAATTTCGGTCAAAAACGACAGTGTTACCCCTTATGTTTTTTTTTCAGGTCAAAACTTTGACATCCGATATCTCGGCTCTGGAAGGGTCTAGAGCCTCCATTTTTGCGCGCTGGTCGAAGTCTCGTGACCCTCTGTCAGAATCCAGAGTTTCAAGAAGATCGGAGGGGGTCAAAATTTCGGCCAAAAACGACAGTGTTACCCCTTATGTTTTTTTTTTTCAGGTCAAAACTTTGACATCCGATATCTCGGCTCTGGAAGGGTCTAGAGCCTCCATTTTTGCGCGCTGGTCGAAGTCTCGTGGCCCTCTGTCAGAATCCAGAGTTTCAAGAAGATCGGAGGGGGTAAAAATTTCGGCCAAAATCGACAGTGTTACCCCTTATGTTTTTTTTTTCAGGTCAAAACTTTGACATCCGATATCTCGGCTCTGGAAGGGTCTAGAGCCTCCATTTTTGCGCGCTGGTCGAAGTCTCGTGGCCCTCTGTCAGAATCCAGAGTTTCAAGAAGATCGGAGGGGGTCAAAATTTCGGCCAAAAACGACAGTGTTACCCCTTATGTTTTTTTTTCAGGTCAAAACTTTGACATCCGATATCTCGGCTCTGGAAGGGTCTAGAGCCTCCATTTTTGCGCGCTGGTCGAAGTCTCGTGGCCCTCTGTCAGAATCCAGAGTTTCAAGAAGATCGGAGGGGGCCAAAATTTTGGCCAAAAACGACAGTGTTACCCCTTATGTTTTTTTTTTCAGGTCAAAACTTTGACATCCGATATCTCGGCTCTGGAAGGGTCTAGAGCCTCCATTTTTGCGCGCTGGTCGAAGTCTCGTGGCCCTCTGTCAGAATCCAGAGTTTCAAGAAGATCGGAGGGGGTCAAAATTTCGGTCAAAAATGACAGTGTTACCCCTTATGTTTTTTTTTCAGGTCAAAACTTTGACATCCGATATCTCGGCTCTGGAAGGGTCTAGAGCCTCCATTTTTGCGCGCTGGTCGAAGTCTCGTGGCCCTCTGTCAGAATCCAGAGTTTCAAGAAGATCGGAGGGGGTCAAAATTTCGGCCAAAAACGACAGTGTTACCCCTTATGTTTTTTTTTTCAGGTCAAAACTTTGACATCCGATATCTCGGCTCTGGAAGGGTCTAGAGCCTCCATTTTTGCGCGCTGGTCGAAGTCTCGTGGCCCTCTGTCAGAATCCAGAGTTTCAAGAAGATCGGAGGGGGTCAAAATTTCGGCCAAAAACGACAGTGTTACCCCTTATGTTTTTTTTTTTCGGGTGAAAACTTTGATGTCCGATATCTCGGCTCTGGAAGGGTCTAGAGCCTCCATTTTTGCGCGCTAGTCGAAGTCTCGTGGCCCTCTGTCAGAATCCAGAGTTTCAAGAAGATCGGAGGGGGTCAAAATTTCGGCCAAAAACGACAGTGTTACCCCTTATGTTTTTTTTTCAGGTCAAAACTTTGACATCCGATATCTCGGCTCTGGAAGGGTCTAGAGCCTCCATTTTTGCGCGCTGGTCGAAGTCTCGTGGCCCTCTGTCAGAATCCAGAGTTTCAAGAAGATCGGAGGGGGTCAAAATTTCGGCCAAAATCGACAGTGTTACCCCTTATGTTTTTTTTTCAGGTCAAAACTTTGACATCCGATATCTCGGCTCTGGAAGGGTCTAGAGCCTCCATTTTTGCGCGCTGGTCGAAGTCTCGTGGCCCTCTGTCAGAATCCAGAGTTTCAAGAAGATCGGAGGGGGTCAAAATTTCGGTCAAAAACGACAGTGTTACCCCTTATGTTTTTTTTTCAGGTCAAAACTTTGACATCCGATATCTCGGCTCTGGAAGGGTCTAGAGCCTCCATTTTTGCGCGCTGGTCGAAGTCTCGTGACCCTCTGTCAGAATCCAGAGTTTCAAGAAGATCGGAGGGGGTCAAAATTTCGGCCAAAAACGACAGTGTTACCCCTTATGTTTTTTTTTTCAGGTCAAAACTTTGACATCCGATATCTCGGCTCTGGAAGGGTCTAGAGCCTCCATTTTTGCGCGA